>VJWM01000282.1:0-136000 GCA_010909165.1 Anthoceros angustus
GGATGATTTGGAACTAGCTGCTCCTCTGCTTGTTGTCAATCCACAAGCTCAGGCTCCACCTGTAGGCCTCAATCCAGCTCCGGTCAACCCTGTTTTTGCCATTCCACCCTTGCCAGAAGACGAGGAGGTAATTCCAGATGCAGAGGGGGTGCCTGACCTAGATGTTGCAGATGTTGCTGACCCTGACTTAGGTCAGCCTGTTCACCTAGCTCAGCCTGATCCCCTTGATCCTGACTATGAGCCTGAACAGCAGCTTGCTGAACCTGAACCAGATTTTGTTCCTAGGCGATCCAGCAGACATAGGCCACCACCTGCAGAATGGAGAGAACCTCGATATCAGTCTGTGGACTTTAGAACCCACCTTGTTCCAAGCCTTGCTGTTAGCACAGTTCTGCCAGACGAACCTACCAGCTTGTCTCAAGCTTTCAATGGCCCTGAACATGTGCAGTGGAAGGCCGATGTGGAGGATGAGTACCAGTCCCTCGTTAAGAACAAGACCTGGGTGCTTGCGGATCTTCCACCAGGGCGCAAGGCTATATCCTGCAAATGGGTCTTTAAATTAAAACTCAATGCAAAAGGAGAAGTTGCCAGGTTTAAGGCACGCCTTGTGGCCAGGGGATTTACGCAAGTGGAAGGCCTAGACTACCAGGAAACATTCTCACCTGTAGTTCGCAGCCAGTCCATTAGGCTGATCCTAGCCTATGCAACAGAGTTCGACCTTGATCTCCAGCAGATGGACGTCTGCATGGCGTTCTTGTATGGAGCTCTCGATGAGGAGCTGTATATGCTCCAACTAGAGGCTTATGAGGACCCTACACATCCCAACAAGGTATTGAAACTCCTGAAGTGCATTTACGGCCTGAAGCAAAGCGGAAGGGTTTGGTATATTACAATGCATTTGTACCTGCTCAGCATCGACTTTGTTCAAAACACTGCTGACACAAATGTGTATAAGCTTACCCAAGGGCCCTCCATTGTCCTTCTGGCGCTGTACGTGGATGATGTGATCCTCGCAACCAATGATCAAGCACTGCTGTCAGTAGTCAAGCAAAAGCTTCACAACAGGTTTCACATGAAGGACATTCGGGAGCTGAAATTCTGTCTGGGTATACAACTGTTTCGAGTTAGGGATGCGGGCCTGATGTACATACACCAGTATAAGTACATCAACGAAATTCTTAAGAAGTTCAACCTTGATCAAGCTCGGCCAGCAACTACCCCTTATGCAACAGGTACCAAGCTCCTACGCTCACAGTGCCCACAGTCAGCAGATGAGATCAAAGATATGGCTGACGTACCTTATAGGCATCCAGAGGCAACCTCCTTTTATGTGAATTGGACCGGGCCGTATTGATCTGCGGTCGATCTTGCCTCACGATTTCTTGAGAACCCCGGAAGAGTGCATTGGACAGCTGTCAAGAGGATCTTCCGTTACCTCAAAGGCACCCGCACCTATGGCCTTATGTACAAGCGTAGTGGTGCCTCGCGGTGATCTGGTTTCCTTGGCGATTGGGGCTCACTCGACTCGGGAGGAGCTTATCGACATATTGCTTCCTCCTTAGCTCAGCTGTTGTCAACTGGAGCAGTAAAAAACAGCCCTCTATTGCCCTCAGCTCTACAGAGGCTGAGTATAAATCTATGACTGAAGCCTCCAAGGAAGCTGAATGGGCACGTGGTTTCCTTGCTTCCCTTGGACAGGTCCAACAGCAGCCGACTCTGATCCTCTGCGATAACACCGGAGCCCTCGAGTTAGTTGCCAAGCCCACCTTTCATGCTAGGACGAAACATATTGAAATTCAGCATCACTATATACGAGATGTTGTTGCTCGGGGCGTGATCAAGGTGGATTACATTGGGACTGATGAGAACACGGCCGATATCCTCACGAAAGGCCTACCCAAGCACAAACATTACGTTCACATGCAAGGGCTAGGGCTACATGACTTTTCAGCGTCTTTTGAACAGTGAGCTGCAGACTTATCTAGTGAGAAAAGGGGGGGTGGAAGCCCTGCTTCCTGGTTGTGATGTTTGCAGTTCTCAGCCAGACACCTGCAGCACAGAGCACACGCTGAAGTCAGTGTTTTTAGGCACCTACGTAACACACATGAGCTGTAAGGAGGATGAAGCTTCACGCTTACCTAATCTCCTGTCCAGCTCTAGTCGAACCCGACCTCTTTCAGCTTATGCAGCAACGATGGTGTTTTCTAGCTGCTGCACAAGCCCCTGCCTACTCTCTTCAGTCTCCTCAGGGCTTGGAGACTTGGTTTCTCTTGCGTCCCTCTTCCTTACTTTTCCCACAATCAGGGACACATTCAGCTCACAGTGGTAGTTTCCTAGGCGCACATACTGTCCCACAATATGCTTCCTATCCCACTCCCAGCCTCTTATGACCTCCTCCTTATCCAGAGGCACCTCCTCTTCTGAGGAAGCCTCCGTGCTTGAGGTTGTAGGCTGTGGGCTAGGTGCCCGTTGCTGTGGACTAGCTGCTCGCTGTCTCCTTCTTTTCTTCGAGGAAGGACGAGCCTGATGCTCCTTGCCGATGCGAGTTCTCATGATGGCCAGGCGTAGCAGGTGGATCAGCAGGAACATGACCAGCTCGACTGCTGCAGCTGTGGGAGCAAGATTGGTTGTCATCTTGCTCGCCGTCTCCTTATTACGCCTCCCCGGCTCTGTCCTGCAGAATTCGAAGGGGCATGCTGCCGCCAACATCGCGTGAGGCCGAGCGTGATGATGTTTTCGCCCGTCTTTACGCTTGTCCTTCAGTCTCCGTGCAAGCCAGCTGAAGCCGCGACGACACGGCTAAGGCTAAGAGGGGGGTGTTAAGGGAATTAACCTTAGCCTAAGTTAGGGTTAGTATGTTTATGGGTTATTTATATGTGAGTTAGGTTAAGTAGTGAACCGTTATTTATTGATTATGTATTTAAGACCTTTTTGACACATCAATTATTATTCTTGTTTTCAATGTTCTGCTCTCTCGTCCACCACTCGTTCCTTCATAGGTTGCGAAAGTGAGGCCTCCCTTGTGGCCTCATGAGATTAGGCTCCGGTGACAAACTGGCGGTGAGGCGGACCCGGCAAGCCGGACGCGCTCGGCTCCGGAGCACCTATGGCGAAGGGAGTATCGGGTGCTCCGGGCGCATGTGGAAGAGGCAATCTAGCAAATTGACTCGGATTTTGCCTACTACCACGCTGAGCTTCTCAAGGCGTTGGAGGCTTCTCAGCGCCCGCTACAACTGGACGGACCTCCGGAAGGGTCAGAAGGAGTGGAAGGGGAAGAAAGGCATGGGGACAGCACTTGGGCCTTGGTGGCCTTGTTTGGTGACGACGGCAGCGGAGGAGAGGAGCCCCAGGAGGAGCATGATGCGGCCAACGTAACTGACCTTGAGGTAAGCCAGCCGCAACCCGCCAGGAAGGATAGGAGCGAGGACCCCGAAAGGGGTGGGGAAGGAGGAAACCAACCGGACCCAAGCCAGGAAGGGGGGCCGGTGAGTGAGGATGGGCCCCCAACAGTCGAGGGTCCGGTGGTCGGGGGTCCGGGTCTTGAGGACCGGACCCTGGTAATAAGGTCGGACCTTGAGGTCCGAACCCCAGAGACAAGACCGGACCCTGAGGTCCGGACTCTGGGAATAAGGCCGACTCCTGAAGATCGGACCCCGGAGTCGAGACCGGACCCCAAGGTCCGGACTCAGGAGGAGAGAGGGAGTCACCCCCGACGTGCTCAGGAGGAGCAGTCAACCGGTGGTCCTACAGGGTGGGGACCCACTCGAGGGCCAGGAGAGGAGGATGTGGTGGTTACTGCGGTTGTCGACCGGTAGATTTAACGATGTGGTCTCGGGAAGGGGAAGGGGACCGGCCTCACGGATCATCCGATTGCGCCGCTGAATCGCGGGAGTAGGGTCATCATACCGGCGGAACCAATGGCATCCCAGGCCCACCATGGCAGCGGAGATAGGTGGGGAAGTAAGATGGTAGGCGGCCGATTAGGGCACGGCGGCCACCATAGGAGTAATAAAGCGCGACCTTGGGCGTAGTATAAGAGGGGTCAGCGCTCTAGTAAAGTATCTTTCTCTTGGTGTGGATTGGCGTTTTCTTACGAGACCCTTGTCGTCTTCTTGCTAACGTGAGTCTGAGTCATCGAGGTGCACGGCCTCCCGGAGGCGATCGAGGTCATGGTGTCGGACCCTAACGTGTGGTGGTGTGTGCAGGGACGAACGATCGGAGACCCTTGCTCGTCCAGAGCAGCGAGCCGACGTTGGGCGGACCGGAACGTGTGAACCAGAGGAACTCCGGGAGGGCGTGCAGAGCCCGGACGGAGAGGCCCGGTGAACGACGGAGGAGGTCCGGACCACGCAGCCCATCCGCTTTTTTCCCAAGAACGATGAGTGTAGCGAGAGTGGTAGGAGGGACAAACTAGAAGAACGAGGGACGGACTGGAATGATACGGACGCGAACGAGTCCTTAAACGTTTGGCCACGCCGAGCCTATTCGGTGGACGTTACGGGTAGTTAGTCGTAAAACGATAAACGTGTGTGCTTGAGTGCAAGCAGTCACGCGTGGGGTGAAAGCGATTGAAAGCGGCAAGCAGACCTATCATTCTCTTGGGAGGCGGACTCCTTACTACAGCGACAAAGGGATTGTCTTGGCCGGGCTGTCAGAAAAGTCCCGCCACACCGGCTTGGATTTGAAAGAGATTGGTGAGCCGCGATTGTGCCAAGGGTGCTTGATGGGAAAGCTTCACCGAACCAAGTTCCCAAGGATTGGAGCACGTCGAGCGGCAAAGGAGTTGGAGCTTGTACACACCAATGTGTGTGGACCAATGAAGAACCCTGCCCATGGAGGAGCCCACTACATTCTAGTGTTTGTGGATGACTTCACAAGGAGGAGTTGGACATATCTTTTAAAGGAGAAGTCTGAAGTGTTCAAGATATTCAAGGAGTGGAAAGCCTTGGTGGAGAACGAAAGTGGAGAATGCCTCAAGACACTTAGGAGTGACAATGGAGGAGAATACATCTCTTCTCAATTCAAAAACTTTTGCAAGGAGTATGGCATTCGGAGGCGACTAACAATTCCTCACACACCGGAGCAAAATGGAGTGGCGGAGTGCAAGCTAAGGAGCCTAGTGGAGGCGGCCAAGTGCATGCTCCATCAAAGTGGGTTGGAGGTACGTTTTTGGGGAGAGGCTCTTGCTACAGCAATTCATGTTTTGAATAGAGTTCCAACCAAGCCTGTACCTAGAATGACCCCAGAGGAGGCATAGTCAAGTGTCAAACCTAACGTGAGTCATTTTAGGACCTTTGGTTCTGAGGTTTATGCTGATGTTCCAAAGCAAAACCGAACCAAGTGGGATCCGAAAGGCATCCAGTGCATCATGCTTGGGTACTCCGATGAGGTAAAGGGGTATAGATTATACGACCCTACAACCAAGAAAATCATTTTCAGTAGGGATGTTGTTTTTCATGAGGTTGTGGAACCTAACAAAGGAGTGGGAGCAACACAAGTTGTCATTAAGAAGTTGAAGGAGCGTGAAGAAGCACAAGACTTGGTTCTTGAGCAACCTACTCTTGAGCATGCTCAACCTGTCCCTGAGCATGAGCAACCTCTACCACAAGGTGATGTAGAAGGTGGAGAAGCCCCGGATATCGAGGATATATGAAGAGGAGCGAGATCGAAGAATCCAAGAGGAGCCGCCTAACACGAGAGTGATGTATTTGTGCACACACAAATATATGCTCTTATAGTTGAATAATTAGAAGAATGATTTTTCAAAAGTACAAAAGTGTTTTTATACTAAACCCTAATACAAAAAGTCATCTGGATATGTAATGCTTAAACATACCTAAACTACGTTGAAGGTTTACTAACCCTAACACTCCCTCTTAAACGAGACTAGTTTAACTGAACAACACTGTATGTTACGCTTAAACCCTGTACCCGTTCCAAGTGACGCCATCGTACATCTGTATCATCTTGGCGGTGGGGCATAGCCATCATCATACAAAACACAGGCTCCACGCCCCAGCCCGAGAGTAAAGACTAAACGCTTCAGCTTAAGATGACGAACCTGGCGGTAGCAATGGCATTGTTCCAGCTTTACGTTTTCTGCATCCTCAATCTGTTGATTGTCATTATGAGGACAAGAAGCGGGAAACTATACACAGCTAGCGCACCAATGGGGAGTAGAAGGAGGATCAGAGCAGCTGCGAATAGCAGACGGGAAACCAGATCCGCATAGATTCCACAAACAGCTGAGACAGAAGATTGGGACGAGAGACACTGCGTTGGTGCTACAGTGCGCCTAGGAGGCTGCAGGGTCTCTCTCAACATCAGCCTCAGTTGGAGGAAATTAGGTCCGAATGCTCCCTCTGCCAGCAATACCCAGTCTCCCGACTGGGACATCTCAGAGGAAACAACCCTGGTTCGTCCTCTCAGGGAAACCATCGTATTGATGGATCGCCTGAAGAGTGCATATCACTTGGAGGTAGATGCAGTCAAGAAGGAGGACTCGGAGGGATAACGAACAACAGGTGATTGGGTTTGCAGGAAGCTTCATCCACCTGTGCCCATTAGCTGTTTCATGTTGTTACTAAGCACACGTTTGTATGTGACAGGTAGTAGCCTCGCTGGTGAGAGAGGCACATCTCAGAATTCGGAATTCCAACTAGGGAGCTTTTTCCCCCCACCCCCCCAACATCAGATAAGTCTAGGAGACTATCCTGTTTTTGGGTCGAAGTATGCTGAGAAGTCGACCAACCCAAGGCCTGCCATATGAAAATAGTGCTTGTGTTTGGACAAAGCTTTAGTCAAGATGTCTGCAGTATTTTCTTCTGTAGGAACATAGGCAACTTTCACTGCTCCTTTAGCAACCACATCACGGATATAGTGATGATGTATTTCAATGTGTTTTGTCCTTGCATGGAACCTTGAGTTACCAACAAGGTCCGATCTTTGAAATATTATCACCTTTGTATTGTCGTGGGTTCTTGCTGATTGGCGGCGAGGAAAGCGTTCCCATTCTACCTCCTTCGAGGCCTCAGTAAGACTCTTATACTCGGCTTCAGTGGATGATAATGCTACCGTAGTTTGTTTCTTGCTGCTCCAGTTGACAGTAGCGGAAGACAGCAAAAAACAATAGGTGGAAAGACTTTTCCTGGAGTCTCCATTTGATGCCCAGTCTGCATCAGTATATCCAGTAAGGGTAAGTGTGCCCGTCTTACTACTTCTGTACTGTAGCCCGTAAAATTGGGTGCCCTTTAGGTAGCGAAATACTTGCTTTACGGCTACCCAATGTGTCATACCAGGCTTCTCCAGGAACTGGGAAAGCGTGCTTACAATGAAGGCTATATCTGGTCTAGTCCAGTTAGCGATAAATAGCAGGCTTCCTACGGCATATGCATGGGTATGCCGACTCTTCTGTTCTTCAGTCGATGGGCATTGTAAACTGGTTAGTTGAAGACCGATTCTTTGCGAGTCGTGGTAGTCGGGCTTGGTCCAATTTGAACTTGACTAACAATTGTTGGATATACTTGTACTGGTGTATAATTAGAAGGCCCTCTTCTCGAACACGAAGAAGCTGTATCCCCAGACAGAACTTGAGTTCACCTATGTCCTTCATGTCATACTTAGTGTTGAGCATGTTCTTTACTTCTATAAGCAAACTGCTGTCATTTGTGGCAAGTATAAGATCATCTACGTACAAGGCCAGAATAACAAACCTGTGGTCTTGTGTGAGTCTATATACATTGCTGTCGGCTGCACTTTGCTCGAAAGACTGCGATAGCTATTCATGTGTATTGAGATACTATATTCGACCACTCTGCTTAAGCCCATAGATGGTTTTAAGCAACTGACAAACTTGATTCGGATGTGCAGGATCTATGTACCCTTCAGGTTGTGACATATATAGCTCCTCGTCGAGTGTGCCATACAAGAAGGTCGTATTCACATCCATTTGCTGGAGTTCCAAGTTGAGTTCTGCAGCGAGAGCAAAAATCATCCGAATGGACTGTGACCTGACTACTGGTGAGAAAGTCTCATGATAGTCAAGTCCTTCTATTTGAGCGAACCCTCTAGCAACAAGTCTAGCTTTATATCTAGCTACTTCACCTTTAGCGTTTAACTTGAGTTTAAATACCCATTTGCAGGAAATGGGTTTACGTCCAGATGGCAAATCTACGAGTTTCCATGTCCCATTTTTAACCAGAGAGTTAAACTCATCATCAGATGCCATTTTCCATTTGTCACATTCAGGTCCATTAAAAGCTGCTGAAAGTGATTGTGGTTCCAAGTGTACAGTCATAGATGCAGACTTAACGACCTCTGCATATGATGTTCGAAAGTCGATAGATTCATAACGAGGTTCGTGCCATTGTTCAGGTGGAGCTTGATATCTAGTAGACCGTCTCAGAGGTGGTTCAGGATCAGCCTCATCTGCAATAGCCGGAATCTGTGGTCCAGGAGGCAAGACTTCCTGTATAGGAATTCCAGCAGGCTCAGTTGCGTCTGAAGGTTCAGGAAGATCCTCTGGTTCAGGAGGGGCCTCAACGTCAGCCTCGGGGACAATGTCATCCGGAAACTGTATATCAGAAGTTTCAGCGTCATCTTCAGATTGAGATAAGGCTCCCTCTACTTCTGAATGCCCTCCCACTGTTTCTGGAAGAGATTGTAATCGAGGAGAGAGGGGTTCAATAAAGGTGACGGAGCGAGATAACGTTGCTTGTTGGGTAACAGGGTCATACAATTTAGAGGCCTTGGATACATCACTGTAACCAACAAATATAAGGGCTTGAGCTCGAGAGTCCAGTTTTCTCCGTTTTTCTTTGGGGATATAAGCAAAGGCCTTAGAGCCAAAGACCCGGAGGTGGAGTAAACTGGGCTTCCTTCCCCAAAGTACTTCATAAGGGGTTAGAGAGGGAATTGAGCTTGTGAATAAGCGGTTTAGGATATATGTTGCTGTGACTAAGGCTTCTGCCCAAAATCGTTGGTTCAAACCAGACCACAAAAGCATGCTGCGAGTCATAAACAGAAGGGTTTGGTTCTTCCTTTCAGCAACGCCGTTTTGTTGAGGTGTATATGGAATAGTAAGCTGACGTTGTATTCCATGGACTTGCAGGACGTTATCAAAAGTGCGATTTATAAATTCACCGCCATTATCAGTGCGGAGACATTTGAGCGGTTGGCCTGTTTGCCGTTGGATAGTGGTCACCCAGTCCCGAAACAAGTCAAAAGTATCACTTTTATGGTGCATAGGCATTGTCCAGGTGTACTGAGAATAATCATCAGTAAGGCACAGGTAATAAAGTGCTCCACCAAGGGAAGGTGTGTGTATTTTGCCAGATATATCTGCATGCACTAATTCTAGAATTTCCTTGGCTCTGAGGCAGTGATGAAGCGGATCTTTTATACATTTAACAATACTGAGCTTCACATGATGGAAGATCCTTAACACAACGAGGTAAAGGTTCTTTGTGGCACTCTTGCATTCACATGTCTATTAACTTATGTCTGTTGACGTGACCCAGGCGAGCATGCCAGAGGAGAGCTAGTCTTTGAGTATTGACAGAAGCTACTCCTATGGAGTGTTTGCTGGTGCATATGTTAAGACGATAGAGGTCATTTACGAGAATACCCCTAAAGATGTAATCAGATGGATTGGCTTTTCTAAAGAAAAGACAAGTATCATCAACAGCACTCATGGTAAACTGTCTTAGTTGCATAAGTCGGCTCAGAGACATAAGGTTCTTCGCCATTGTGGATACGTATAGCACATCTTCTATAATCAGAAGTGAACCATCATGAAGCAGAAACTTACAGATACCTTGTCCCTGAATCTGTAGGCTTGTTTTGCTTTGTTCGTCTCCGAGGAGGACCTTGGCTGAAGAAGTATTGTTTTCCATAGAATGGAATTGATCTCTATCTTTGCATATATGAGATGTGGCACCTGAATCCAGATACCAAATGCCCTCCTTGGAGACTGATCTTGCAAGGCAAACCGTGAGTATCTTGACAGGAGGTTTGTCAATCGACTGTTTTTCCTTCATCATCATGCTTGTTGTATCCTTGGGAATCTTCTGAGGCTCCCCAGCCTTTTTCTTTCTGCATTCTTTGGCCCAATGACCTGGAATGCCGCACCAGTTACAGTTCCCTGGTCGTTTAGTAGAGGAAGATGAAATAGGTATGGATCTAGGTCCTACTCCTGATTTCAAAATTGTCTTCCCTCTAAATGGCTTGTAGTTTGCTGCTAACACTTTTTCTGTCTAGTTCTTATTTTCTTATTTTCTTAATTAGGAACTCCAGAGATAAAGAGTCGACTCTGTTCTTCCTGGTACAAAGCGCCAATCACCTCTTCAAGGGTGACTGTGCTAGTACTTCCGAGCAATGATCATGCAATTTGAGAAATATTTGGATACAAAAGATTGGTAGGAGGGAGGTAAACTGGTCAAGAGTTGGGCAACAGCATCCACTTCATCCATCGGTTTTCCAGTCAACGAAGTAAGCTGAGCTCTCAAATAACAGAACTTGCTGGTATGAGCAGCAATCCTGTCTCCCTCTTTCATTTTCAAAGCATAAAACTCTTGCCTTACAGCACAAAGTGTTAGTATGTTCTGAACTTGATAGGTTTTATCTAATTGATCCCATATGGCTGATGCCTCTTCTAGGTATTCCACATCCGGAACTAAATCATAGTGGAGACCTCCTACCAACAATGCTATGGAGATAGAATTCTGTTGGTCCCACTTATCTATTTCGGCTTGACTGGGTGGAGGTATTGAATTGGGATCTGGTTTTCTGTCTTTGCCGCTTACTATGCCCTAGACACCCCTACCTAACAATGTAGACCTCATTCGGACCCGCCACACTTGGTACTTTGTACCATTGAAGCGGTCCTTCTCTTTTAGCTCAAAAGAGATTGAACGGGTAGCTGCCATTGTTATAGGTTGTGTCTGGATAGGTATTAGCACTGCTTGATTAAGATTCAACTGCTGGAATTGATCTCTTAATGCATCAATAGGTGAGGTACTTATGCTAGAGGACATATAGATCTAACTTAGTTACAGGAGTACCTGGATGAGTGTGCAGGAATCTGACGTTATTAATGCAGGGGAAGAAATTACAACGAACACAGTGAGTTCTTCCCTAAACATTTTGTTTTCATTAGGGCAGAGGAAGCGAAACCAAAAACAAGGTTAGTTTTTGTCTTCTTCAGTTTCAAGTTCCAAGGACAGTAAATAACTGTTTTCCTAGTCTTGAAAGGTGAAGAGGTGCATTCTCCATCAAGCTCTGTGAAGAGGTACAGAGAATGTGAGCAGTCGCCGTCGCGCTTAGGAACCCGCTCGCGAGAAGCCTGGCTGGCAGCGGATCTCGCAGCGCTCCCGAAGGGACGCGACGCCTCAAGTCTCCATGCTCCCTGTGTAGCGGAATTCAAAAAATACTATGGCCACGGCCAGCGCCCATAGCGGCTGGTGTTGAATGCTGATCTTGTGGTGGGCTCAACTGTAAGGAGCGAATGAGATCTGTGATGCCCTGTAGGTGAGAGCATATCATTAAATCTCTCTGATGAATTGAAGACTGAAATCTTTGGTATTGATCCTGAATTCTATTCACAATATTCCTTTGATCTGTTAAAAGCCGATTGATCCTGTTTTCCAATGCAGGAGCCAAAAGGAAAGGTGGCCTTGAGAGGTCGCTATTAGGCAATCCGGAACGTAGATGTTCAAGAATCCACTGGAGATTGAGCTGATTTGTGTTATGCGCCTCAGCCCTGTGAATTGCGCTAGCAACTTCTGCCTCTTATTCAGGGGTTCTCAATAAATATGAATTTCTTCTATTATTTCGGGAACTCCTTTGGATTGTCTCATGCACTGCTCGTTGATTTCGATCTAGAATAGCCAAACGCTGGAATTCAGTACAATTGCAGCGCCTTCCTCGTGAACACCGACCTCCACGTCCCCAACGACAGCTGCAAGTTCTGTGTCGTGTTGCACGTCCTCCACGCCCAGTGCGGAGGAGGCTATCCATTGATCGATCCATCATTCATTGATCAATCACACGCATCACTAGGCTCTGATACCATAACACGAGAGCGATGTATTTGTGCACACACACATATATGCTCTTATAGTTGAATAATTAGAAGAATGATTTCTCAAAAGTACAAAAGTGTTTTCATACTAAACCCTAATACAAAAAGTCATCTGGATATGTAATGCTTAAACATACCTAAACTACGTCGAAAGTTTACTAACCCTAACACCGCCGACCCAGATCAGGAGATCATCAAGGCGATGGAAACCTTCGCAGAAAATTTTGGAGTCCATGAATGCATGCAAGTATGAAGAGGCTATGTTGGCCATCACCGCCGCCCTCACTAGTTAAAGTCAGGTCATCTCCGCCCTCACTAGTTAAAGTATACAAAAGCAAGCAAACAAAAGCAACGTTCTCTGGAGGACAGATTTCAGCACTGGACAATTCTTCAGTATTCTCACGGGCGACCCTTACAACTGCAACAACCATTTCTGAATGCACCCGATACCCATCCCTTACAACTATGTCTCTCTGTTCAAGCCTTGACATGATCTCTGTGGAACTATGGCAGTCACTGCACATGCGTAGATTCTTCGTTACCACCAGAGCTGTCCCACTCGGAGTGTTCAACAGACCAAACGCCAAAGCTAGCTTCTCAGCATGCCCACATAACGCATCTTCCTTTTCCTTCTCACAAAGTGGCTTCAATACCAACTTTGTGTGAGGTAAGTGGCCTCCTTCGTGCTTCAGACGTGCATTCGTGCTCTCTACCTTTTAGGCAATATCATCTCTTCTTTCTCCAACCGAAAATGTGTGTACCCGCTTCTTCACCTCAATGCTCGCCACTGCAGGCTTCTTGTTACCATTCTCTGGGTTTCAATCCTGTCTACATCGGTTCACCTACCTGCATCTGCATAGGCATTGGCCATGAGCACATACGCAAACGCCCATTGAGGGTCCAGCCTCACAATGCTCTCAAAACACCACAATGCCCTCTCTACATCCCCGTGACTTTATAAAATATGGCTTTACAGCCAAAGTGTCCTTGCTTGTACCCATCTTTTTTTATTTGAGAACTGAAATGAGAATCTATGTATATACATGACATATCTCTACTCCTGGCCGAAAGGTCCTCGAGTCTCTCAAGCGTCTTTCTTAGAATAAGCACCCCATCCTAATAGTCCAACTGCCCAGGGGCGATTGACGATGGAGGTCCTAAGACCTCATGCCTCCTTGTCCAACTTGTGGCTTGGACAAGGAGCACAAACACCTAGGTACTTCACATCCTGTATCATTTTGTGCCCAAAACGTAGAACCATGACGACGTTATTTTTCCTGGGTACCCAAAGGAAAACCGTCTGCACCACCCTTCAGGGTGGTGTGGTCATACACAGTACCTGGGCGCTCTGCCATAGTGTGTTGTTAGACTCATGTTCCGACCGCGCGGTCCCTGAACGATGGCCACGGTATGGCAACCGGACCCGTTGTGGACCCAACAGATTGGTGTGCGTACAGGGATTCTACGAGGAGCTCCCACTCACCTCATCTCAGGGAGTGAATCCCTGGCAAACAACCATGCCTCCAGGTGCAGCAGTGTAAGGAGCCCAGCACTTTCACTCCCGAGAAAATGTGGGTGGGTTTCAATCCTGTCTACATCGGTTCACCTACCTGCATCTGCATAGGCATTGGCCATGAGCACATACGCAAACGCCCATTGAGGGTCCAGCCTCACAATGCTCTCAAAACACCACAATGCCCTCTCTACATCCCCGTGACTTTATAAAATATGGCTTTACAGCCAAAGTGTCCTTGCTTGTACCCATCTTTTTTTATTTGAGAACTGAAATGAGAATCTATGTATATACATGACATATCTCTACTCCTGGCCGAAAGGTCCTCGAGTCTCTCAAGCGTCTTTCTTAGAATAAGCACCCCATCCTAATAGTCCAACTGCCCAGGGGCGATTGACGATGGAGGTCCTAAGACCTCATGCCTCCTTGTCCAACTTGTGGCTTGGACAAGGAGCACACCTAGGTACTTCACATCCTGTATCATTTTGTACCGTAGAACCATGACGACGTTATTTTTCCTGGGAAAGGAAAACCGTCTGCACCACCCTTCAGGGTGGTGTGGTCATCACAGTACCTGGGCGCTCTGCCATAGTGTTGTTAGACTCATGTTCCGACCGCGCGGTCCCTGAACGATGGCCACGGTATGGCAACCGGACCCGTTGTGGACCCAACAGATTGGTGTGCGTACAGGGATTCTACGAGGAGCTCCCACTCACCTCATCTCAGGGAGTGAATCCCTGGCAAACAACCATGCCTCCAGGTGCAGCAGTGTAAGGAGCCCAGCACTTTCACTCCCGAGCAAGTCTGTGGGTGGTGACGAGGTATTCAGCGATGGTCGTCGTCAGGAGGAGGAGCACTTGTGGCAACAATTCTTTCTGGATCCCACCATGTGGTGGGACAACAGACGAAATAAGAGGAGCTTCCGTTCGCCTGACTTCCGTCGTAAGGGGTCCGGTGAGGTCCTGTGGTTAAACAAGTTTAAGCCAGCTTGGGTTGATGAGCAGCTGGTTTCCTTGGATATGCAGATGGGTCATGGTGCCTCTCCTTGCAAGTCGAGCTCTCCAGATAAGCCTGGACCTGGCAACCGTGAAGAATGGCGAATAGGAGTCGTCACGGCTGGAACCGTGAGCATGTTATGTCAGCAGGGAAAGCTTTCTGAGGCCGTTGGAGCCCTGGAATCTCTGGCGCAGAGAGACTGTGCCATCTCCGAGTCTCTGTTGTATACTGTGCTGAAACTGTGTACAGCTAAGAAGGATTTGATTGTGGGGCGACGAGTTCATGATCTCAGCGTCAAACTTGGACACGAGTCGAATGCATACTTGGGGAACCATATCTTGCGCATGTATGCATCTGGAGGTCGGCTAGAGGAGGCCATGGATGTGCTCACCAGGGTGAGCAAACCAGATGCCTTCATGTGGTCTTCCATAATCTCGGCATACGCCAAGCATGGGAAACCTAATGAGGCCGTACAACTGTACCATGAGATGCGTAGGTTAGGAGTGAAGGCGGATGCTCACGTCTTTGTAGCTGCCCTTCAAGCTTGTGCATTTGCCGCCGACTTGGAATCTGGCAGAAAAGTGCACTGTGATGTGTTGCACAGTGGCATTCCTCCTGACTTGTTTGTTGCCAACTGCCTGGTGGACATGTATGCAAAATGTGGCGAACTGAAAGATGCACGCCAGGTTTTTGACAGCATGGCCACAAAGGACGTAGTAACATGGAATGCGCTGATATCTGGGTATGCAAAATGTGGTGAACTGAGAGATGCACAGCAGGTTTTTGACAGCATGAAGAAGAAGAATGTGGTCACATGGAATGCGCTGATCGCTGGGTATGCCGAAAAAGGGCTCGGACATGATGCGCTTGTTGTGTTTGAACAAATGGAGCACGAGGGCCTCATTTTGGCTGACCATGTCACTTTTGCATCCCTTCTAAAGGCCTGTGCAAGCACTGGTGCCTTACAGACGGGCAGGCAGCTGCACTCACTGATTGTCAACAGAGGACTACTGGATAACATAGTCATGGGCACCTGCCTGGTGGACATGTATGCAAAATGTGGTGAACTGGAAGAGGCACGCCAGGTTTTTGACAGCTTGGCCACAAAGAATGTGGTGACATGGAATGCTGATATCTGGGTATGCACAGCAAGGGCTCGGCCAAGAGGCGCTTGTTGTGTATGGACAAATGGAGGAGGGCCTGATTTTGGCTGACCATGTTACTTTTGCCTTCTGAAGGCCTGTGCAAGCACTGGTGCCTTACAGAAGGGCAGGCAGCTGCACTCACAGATTGTCAAAGAGGACTGCTGGATAACATAGTGTTGGGCACCTGCCTGGTGGACATGTATGCAAAATGTGGTGAACTGGAAGATGCACGCCAGGTTTTTGACAGCTTGGCCACAAAGGATGTGGTGACATGGAATGCCCTGATTGCTGGGTATGCAGCAGAGCCAAGAGGCGCTTGTTGTATGGACAAATGGAGCAGGAGGGCCTGATTTTGGCTGACCATGTTACTTTTGCTTGCCTTCTGAAGGCCTGTGCAAGCACTGGTGCCTTACAGAAGGGCAGGCAGCTGCACTCACAGATTGTCAAAGAGGACTGCTGGATAACGTAGTGTGGCAACTGCCTGGTGGACATGTATGCAAAATGTGGTGAACTGGAAGATGCACGCCAGGTTTTTGACAGCTTGGCCACAAAGGATGTGGTGACATGGAATGCCCTGATTGCTGGGTATGCACAGCAAGGACTTGGCCAAGAGGCGCTTGTTGTGTATGGACAAATGGAGCAGGAAGGCCTCATTTTGGCTGACCATGTTACTTTTGCTTGCCTTCTGAAGGCCTGTGCAAGCACTGGTGCCTTACAGAAGGGCAGGCAGCTGCACTCACAGATTGTGGAAAGAGGACTGCTGGATAACGTAGTGTTGGGAACCTGCCTGGTGGACATGTATGCAAAATGTGGTGAACTGGAAGATGCACGCCAGGTTTTTGACAGCATGAACACAAAGAATGTGGTGACATGGAATGCCCTGATTGCTGGGTATGCACAGCAAGGACTTGGCCAAGAGGCGCTTGTTGTGTATGGACAAATGGAGCAGGAGGGCCTCATTTTGGCTGACCATGTTACTTTTGCTTGCCTTCTGAAGGCCTGTGCAAGCACTGGTGCCTTACAGAAGGGCAGGCAGCTGCACTCACAGATTGTGGAAAGAGGACTGCTGGATAACGTAGTGTTGGGCAACTGCCTGGTGGACATGTATGCAAAATGTGGTGAACTGGAAGATGCACGCCAGGTTTTTGACAGCATGAACACAAAGAATGTGGTGACATGGAATGCCCTGATATCTGGGTATGGTACTTCCGACGATGGTCATCAAGCACTAGCTTGTTTTGATGAGATGTTAGCTGCCGGTATTCGGCCTGATGGAGCTACTTTTACTTGCCTTCTAGTAGCGTGCAGTCATGAGGGACTAGTCACAGAGGGTCGAAAGCACTTTGATTCCATGGCTGAACAGCATGGCATCAAACCTACTATTGAGCATTACACGTGCATGATTGATCTTCTTGGGCGTGCCGGCCATTTAGATGAGGCTGAGAAGATGCTATGGTCATGTGAGGGCCAAAATGATGTTGTGGGTTTGACGTCTTTGTTGAATTCCTGCAAAAGTCACGGGAATTTAGAGAAGGCAATGTGGTGTTTTGAAAGCATTGTTAGACTGGATCCTCAGCGGGCGTCTGCATATGTGCTCATGGCCAATGCCTACGCAGATGCAGGTAGGTGGACCGATGTCGACAGGATTGAAACGCAGAGAATAGCAGCAGGAGCGAACAAGACACCTGCAGTGGCAACCATTGAGGTGAATAAGCAGGTACATAGATTTCTGGTGGGAGAAAGAAAAGAGGATATTGCGCTAATGGTAGAGAGTACCAACGCACGTCTGAAGCAGGAAGGAGGCCACGTACCTCACACAAAGTTGGTGTTGAAGCCATTGTGTGAGAAGGAAAAGGAAGACGCGCTTTGTGGGCATGCTGAGAAACTAGCTCTGGCGTTTGGTCTCTTGAGCACTCCAAGTGGAACACCTCTAATCGTAACGAAGAACCTACGCATGTGCAGTGACTGCCACAGTTCCACGGAGATTCTGTCAAGGCTTGAACAGAGAGACATCGTTGTTAGGGATGGGTACCGGGTGCATCGATTTGCAAATGGTTGTTGCAGTTGTAAGGGTCGCCCGTGAGAAGAATTAAAGAACCAGCGAGTGATGAAATCTGTCCGCTGAGAATGTTTCTTTTTAAGCTTGGGGGTGAATGTGCTTGCTTAACTCCACCCCTCCCCTGTAGGGACTGAGGCATGGATGGATGGCTAACACTGATCTACCTCTCATCATAACATAAATAGTCACAAGGAATGAACGTCTTTTTTTGTGGTGGAATGAAGACCACTCAAATGAACAAAAATTGATTGATTTAGCTAATAGAGCGGTCTGTGGTATATCGATCTCGTCAGCGAGCGATTTGTGTATGAGAACACTATTTTCGGCTCTATTGTACATAGCCTCAGCTTCTTCCAAATTCTAAGATATTATACATTCCACATCAGCCCGGGACGGCCTAATGCAGCAGAAAAGTTTTTATCACACAACTTGACCACCTGGTTTTCGGATCTTGTGATCCATTTTTCCGAAAAGTTTTTATCACACAACTTGACCACCTGGTGTTTGGATCTTGTCATCCATTTTTTCTTCTGGCGTTTTGTGCTTTTGTTGGACTTGCACGACATACACATGTTTTATGCACATGCTTGCTGTGGATATGTATGGGCCCCCGTGCAAAGGCTCCGCTCAGCTTCACTCCCCCCGTGCGAAGGCTCCGCTCAGCTTCACTCCCGTTCATTTTGTTTCTAAGACATGGGGATTGTGGTGACTGTTGTTGCATGGTGCTGTAGGTGCCTGGAAGGAGGACAGTTCAACAATCAACTCGGAAGCTGTTGTTGCATGGTGCTGTAGGTGCCTGGAAGGAGGACGGTCCAACAATCAACTCGGAAGCTATTGTTGCATGGTGCTGTAGGTGCCCGAAAGGAGGACGGTCCAATAATCAACTCGGAAGCGGCTGAGGTTATGTTCGTCATTGATTGGGAGGTCTCAAGCCTGTCGTAGGACTATTGGAACCTAAGCTATTAGCACCTAAACCCTAAACTTGAGTCACACAAACAAAAAAATGTTGTATCAAAGATTCTTATATGACACACTTGACGACATCGGTACATCGGGGGCGGCTGTCATGGACTGACAAGAGGTACATGGGGGGCGGCTGTCGTGGTACATGGGGGGCGGTTGTCATGGACTGACAAGAGGCTGTGTACATAATAAAGCTATAGGCCAAATGTCAATGTGTGTCCAAATGGCTTAGGCCAAATGGACACACATTGATAAGAACGCCGTGATTAAGCATCCTGAGCTTAGATCGGTACTTAGATGGGGTGCTTAAAAGGAATGGATGCCCTTGGTGCAAGTAGCTTAGATCGGTACTTAGATGGGGTGCTTAAAAGGAATGGATGCCCTTGGTGCAAGTAGCTTAGGCACACCATGGTACAAGTTGTCAAGTACCAAGTCCCATGACGGAAATCCGTCCTCAGTGGACTCAAATAAAATTCTTCTTCTTCTTCTATAGGTTGTGTAGCTAGGATGCATGATGGATGATGCCATAGGTGCATGACATGTGTATTGACCGATGTATGGCATGTGGCACGTGGATGGGCATGGACATAAGGATTTGTCCACAAATATTAATCATAGAATATTAGGTTAAGGGACAAAGGGATATTCATAGCATAGATATTTAGATATTATCTAGCAGGCTAACATCGAGATAAAGCAAATATGATAGCGAGATAAAAGGCAGCCATAGGCTTTATATGAAATATGATAGCGAGATAAAAGGCAGCCATAGGCTTTATATGTAGGGCTTGGGGGCCATTTAGAACTTGGATTAGCACATGTCATCACTATCTGATAGATTATCTTATTGATAATAAAGGTAGACATACTTGTCCCACATCTTGTCCCTTTCCTTGCATCTTGTTAGGTGTGTTAGCATCCCAGGTGGCTGGGAGCGCTTTTCACACATCTGCTAATCCAACAAGTTGCATGGATTGGACTTGGTGTTTCGTTGAAGATCGCTGCAATTGGAGTCTAGAGGGAAGAAGCTGGAGTAGCTGCCCACAAGTCAGGCCGAAGAGCTGTCAGGCAAGAGTTGCAAGTTGTCAGAAGATGACAGCATCGGTTATGTAAGTAGGCAATGGGTGATAGAGCTCCTATTGATTATTCGCAGTTGTTTTACAGCAATAGATCCATTGCTGAGTGGGCTAGTCTACCACAATTATAACCAGTTGAGTTCTGGGAGAGGCATAGAGGCTATTGACCTATTAGCTTGCGTAGCTGATTGGTATGAAGTAGGAGTATCATATGATGATGTTCCTGAGGTAGTTAGGCACAGGAGGAGGTCCGCTAACTAGGCACGGTTGTGCTAAGGTCTGGTTAGACGAACGAGTAGATGCCTGTGCAGAAAGCCAGAGAGGGGATTCCACAGCAGTGGCCCTCAACCAGGAAGACTGGTGGTTTTCATTTGTGCAGTGGACCCATTCGGACTTTACAATTTGAAGAAGCGGAGTACAATCCAGTCAAGATGGAAGGTGAAGTGATTCTGAGTGAGAATGATGTCTTCACGGGAAGGCATGGGACCATGTCGCCAGCAGATTTTGCTCCGATGAGGACTCGATGAAATGAGGTTAAAATACAGGAAGCAGTTCACGACAGAAATGGCCCATTGAAGACGTCACGACAGGGGAAGAGAAGATGTCTGTCAATCACCTGGTAAATATTGTGTTTGACAAATTGATAGACATGTTTCCTAGTTCGTCTTTGGAGAAAATTCAGGAGTTGTCCGGTTTTTCATTCAAAGCTAGTGAGCCGTTGAGAACAGCATATCTCAAGCTAAGGCAATTGGTGGTGGACACCAAGGTAAAGACGATGAGGGAAGCTGCTGAGATTTTTATTGCTGCTCTGAATCTTAGGCAGCGTAGAAAAGTTGCTGATGCGATGTGCACATGATTCATGGAGAAGCCTATGATCTCAAGGAGGCATATTCAATAGCAGAGAAGGTGCTCAGGGGAGACATTGTCACCAGTAATTACTTGGAAGAGCACAACTTGGTGAGAAGGAGCCATTCAGGCAACCAAGGTGCTAGCGAGATACCGATGAAATCGGGATATGGGCGGCAAGGCGGTTGTCACAGCTACCGAAATCTGCAGAAGGAAATTATAGTGATCTTTGGAACAATCAGTGAGAAGTGCATACAGTGTCATGCATATGAAGCACATCGATCAGGAGAATGTGACTACAGGCCTAGAGCGTCGAAGGGCAAGGAGAATTGCAAGGCGTGTAACAGGTGGGGTCACACCGAGGTGGCTTGTTGGCAAGCTTATCCAGAGCTTCGTCCAAAGGAATCTGTCAGAGACACAGAGAAGCCAAAGACAAAGAGCGGATCCAAGGAAGGCGCTCATGAGCCAGGTGCAACAGCTGCAAAACAAGCTGGCTCGAAGCATGACTGTGCGCTCCAGTGAGGCACCCAATGAAGAATCTGATTCTGAAGAAGAGTTGTACGCCTTGGCAGCCAGGAGGGCAGTTGGGATGCACAAGAAGGCCATAGTTGACCTTGGTGTAGGAATCACTGAGAAGGTGGCAGAGCCGCGTGACCAACCAAGAATGCCAAAGTCATTCAGGCAGTTGGATGGTGAGGGTGTGAGCACGGTCACGGGTAAGCAGTCCCAGAACACACAGTTGTTGCTAGACAAGGCTATGGAAATTCCCGTCGTGAGCCTTCGTGATTTGGGAGTCTCCTCAATTCAAACAAGTGATGCAGGCGTGGATCCGTGCAGTAACTTGTGTTGGTGATTCTGTAGCTGGAATGCTCAGCTTGTGTGGAGATCACTTGAAACCAGGTGCTAGAGGTCAAGGCGGAGTGGCCATGGTGGCCAACGCAGGACGAGAAATCACCTTTGATGGTTTCACTCCAAAGCAGGTGCTCGTGGATACTAGAGCAGATTCAGTCCTCTTGGGAGCACGAGTGCAGGAGGCGCTCAAGCTGTACGGCAGCAAATTAGTCACCAATGACGTGACAATAACGACTTCAGTAGGGACGAAAGCACTTGTTTTGGGGATGACCAAGGAGCTTGTAAAAATCGAACCGAAGCCAGGTACACCAGGTGCGTGTGTGGTTGAAGTCAGTGTCTTGTCACGAATGCAAGGACCTACGATATCTTGCCTCGCCCAGATGCGACTCATGGGCCTGCAATGGGGGTGGATCCCTTGCACGCCGTCGCATTCTATAGGCCTGGTTGGAAGGATGGCGATTTCACCAGGGTGGCGAGGATACCTTTGGACATGCAAAGGCTGTCTGGAAAAAGCAAGACGATGGTGGCTCATGGTGCTGTGTCCGCTTTCTCAGCTCACAGTGAGCATCAAAGGGAAATGATCTCTCCACTCACCATTCTCATCCTTCTTCAGAGGTATGACTGTGGCAGCTGCACTTCTTAGTAAGAAGTGCTGCATTTCTTACTAAGAAGTGCAGTTTTGCTTTTCAGGAGATATATAGAGTATCTTGAGCATAAGATTGTGCCATAAGGGATCATGCCACACCTGGCAAAGGTTCAGGTTGTGATGCAGATGCCTAGGCCACGAGATGTTGCAGCATTGAGGGCTTTCCTAGGCTTGGTCAATTGTTATCGCAGGTTCATGAAGGACACGAGGGCGATTTGCAAGCCGTTGTATGACCTACTCAAGAAGGATATGGCTTGGCAGTGGGAGTTGGAGCATGAAGCACCGTGGCAGGAGCTGAAAGGTCAGTTTGCAGAAAGGCCCATGCTGGCTCAACCAGATTGTGAGAGACCATTTGTCTTACACAAAGACTGAAGCATTGCGGGGATTGGAGCCGTGCTTTCTCAAGTGACAGAACAAGGAGAGGAGCGTGTTGTGGCGTATGCCAGCAAGTCCAACAATTCAATATAGGCCAATTATTCGTCCTACGAGGGTGAGTGCCTGGCTGCAGTTTGGGCAACGTTGCATTTTCGTGTGTATCTGTTTGGAAGAAGGTTTCAATTGGTGACAGATCACCAGCCCCTATACTGGCTCATGACAAACATGAAACTCAGCGGGAAACTGGCAAGGTGGGCTTTGCTACTATCAGAATATGACATGGAGATTGTGCATAAGGCAGGAAAAATACATTTGAATGCTGACTGTTTAAGCAAAAATCCAATACATAATGATACAGACGTGACTGAACACGCCATGACCAAGTCCGAGAGATGCCCATTATGTTTGTCGCTCTTATGGCTCAGGAAGATGAGGAGTTTGAGCATGTTGTGTTAGGAGAATCCAGCAAAGACATCTGGAAGCAGGAAAAAACCATTCAATTTCTGCAGCATGGCAAGGTAGATGGTCAGATGTTGCCATCTCAGCTGTCCAGGTTGCAACGACGAGTTGCCAGGTACACTTGGCAGGATGGCAAGCTTATGGTGCAGGATGGTGAAGTATAGAAGGAGGTACCACCACCAGCAGACAAAAGTGCGATTGTACTCAAGGTACATGAGACCTTAGGACATTTTGGTGTCAAGAGGACACACCATATGTTGAAGAGTGCTTACGTTTGGTCAGGTATGTACAAGGATGTTGAGAATACAGTGGCCAAGTGTGCATCATGTGATGCCGTGAAACACTACAATAATATGGCCCGGTTTATGACAAAATTAAATGCGGCGGTGTGACAAAACAGGAAACGTTATGACAGTTCGGTCGGTCTGCAAAATTGTCTTATCCTTGTAAACCTAAAATCGTGCTCCATGTGCCTATGACGATCCCACATAGTCTGCGCGATTCCGTTCCCGTTCGCCGCCAGTGGACTGCCGTCCGGATGGACTACTCTCTCACTTCTTGTGGCATTGGGCACCAGTCCATCGTCCAGTGGTGGAAGGTCGTCCATGCCCGCCGGCCTTGGTTTGAATTCTCTGTCCGACGTCCGTCGGTGGGTGGCCCGGGGGTTCCTAGTTTATGCTTGCCACGTGCCATGTTCTTCGTACTTGGTTCTGCGCATGTCCTTTTGCCTTCTGACATGGTCCTTTGGTAGATGACCTTAGTCGAAGAAAACCGTGCGGACGCCTCAAGCATGACGCGACAGGGTCATGTATGATGTGCCTGTTTTCTAATTGTGATTATTTTAATCAATTAAACAATGAACTCCTGTTTAGGTCCTTGTTTGCTTAAGTGTATCAGTGGGTTCCGCGTTATCTTCGGTCTGGTTAAAAACAAATGGATTTTGCAGGTTAAACATAAATCGACGGATTTCGCAATACGATGTTGCATGATTACGATACAGTTATTAAGTACGCATTCCCGCAGCAGTCTGGGGTTCAATGTTTGCTGGGATGCCAATCCCAACCGTCTGGGAGTGTGACATCAGGAAGAGATGTTACGGCTTCAAAGCCTTTCCCTGCTTCCCCGAACATGTAAATGGTTCGACGGGTCTACCTCCTACCTCAAAATCCGCCGGCCCCTTCGCACAGCGTTTGAAGTGGAATCACTCGTCCGGGCGAGATGTAGTTTTCTCATTGGATGTCCCCTTTGCCTTCTTCGTCCTCTTGGCTGCTCCACGCGCTGAGCCGTCCTTCCTTTTCCTCGGAGGCCCCGCCAATCTTCGGCGTGTGGGGGGTCAGGCCGATCCACGCCCTCCACAAGCTCACCACCAACTCCATCCCGAATGGCTAGCCTGGTGACCTTGTGGCTTGGAGTGTCAACGAGCTCTTGCGTCTCATGGACAATCTCCACATCTGCGAGATTTGCTGCGTTGCCTGCCTCGTGTACGCCACTTGGAACTGCCAGGTCTTTCCCACAAGGATGGTGTGCTCCAGTGGAGCCTGCATCATGCTCTGCAACCACAAACAGCACCAGTGGATCAGTCAACGTGGGAGCTCACCAATAGAAGTTGGGTACATACCTCCAATACACTGAAATAGTGAAAACTAACCGCTGCACATCACACTACCCGATGCTCCATGTTCTCTTGCGGCAAATCACAACACCTGCCCTTGTTAGCCTGATTGCTTCCGAACGGTGTGGAGTTCCAGTCCAGGGCACAAAGGACGTTTAAGTCATCTGACACCCACTGTATGAAATGAAGGATTCGTTCCCAACCATCGTGCACAAGGCCTTACTAGCCGGATGTGGCACCCGCGTCCCATCTCGCTGACCTTCGATATCCCCTGCCCAATGAAGCAAACAATTGTCAGTTCTTGCTCGCAGGATATGGAATTCCTATACAGGCAATGGAATTCTATTATTTAACCTCACCACTGTCACCCCCAATGCTTGCTTGTCATGGACCTCATCCGAAAACCACGGTCAACCCGGGTCAGTGCCTGTAGGATTGGGCTTACCGACATAAAACGTCCCCCCATATCAAGAACAGGGTCTTACCAGATGTTGGTCCACCACCACTGACATCGAGTCTAGGATCTTCCACATGCACTATGCATACAAAACACACACATGTTAGGTATTGCCCCTAAAACGTCTTCCACAAGCGTCAGAAACACAGGTTAAGATTACCCCTTCTCCCACCGCTCGCGGCCCAGTACACGGGCAGGCTCTCCAATCCATTCTTCGCTCCCCACTGTATTTCAAGCACGGATGGCTGCTCTCCATACAGGTCCTCAAACCTACGTTTGAAATCTTGACCTCCGCCACGACCAAACGGATTTGTACCTGCCGTCCCATGCTTTTCCATCCTGGCTTCGATGCCCATCATCTGTGGACATCTTGGCCATGCTCCCCCTCCACGATCGTATTGTTCCAGCCCCCACTCTACACCTGCCCACCAGACATCGGGCATGATGGAGTCTGGCCTCAATCGGTTTACAGGTGCTCTCTTCCCCGGAAGCCCAGCGTCAGGTTGGAAGCATGGTAGCAGTTGGGGAGTGCTTCTTCACGGCAGATGGCGTGTCAAGTAGGGAAGATAGGGAAGCGGAGGTCAGCGGCTCTGAAAACGACGATGACTACCTACCACCGGACATGGAAGAGGCGGATGACGAACCGGATGAGGAGGACCATGCTCCGCAGAATCGTGACAAAGGCCGGCTCTGCGACATGGTTAGGCCGGAGGGACTGGAGGAGGTGATCTGCAGTTTGATCAGGGTGCATGGCCATCAAAAGGTCTCACAGTTGGCTGCCCGTATGTGTGCAGAGGCATCAAAGGGTGGGGGGACATGTCCAGTGACGGGAGGGGTGGTGGGCACTGAAAAACTGTCCTTGGAGAAGAGGGTGCAGGAACTCGTAGCAGGGTAAGTGGCGTTCTTAAAGTGTTGGACGAAGCACAACATGGAGCTCGACTCCAACTCATTGACATGGTGGCCAAGGAGTACCCCGCTATGACAAACAGGGAACTTATCCGGACAAAGTTTGCGAATTGCACCAGAGCGCGATGCTACAACCACATGAAGGCTGTGAAGAAAGCGGTTAAAATTCTGAGGACTTCGGGACGGTTTGCTGCTATGGCGGGAGCTGAGTACTGTGCCAGCGGTCGGAGGCAAGAGTTGTAGATGCAGCACACGATGCCAGAGCTGATAAAGCCTACCACGAAAAGAAGACGTTCCGGTAATCCCACTCGCGATCGCAGCCGATCCTACTGCAAAAACCAGGATGCCACGGCCACATTCCAAGCTTTGCCTACCGCATGCTTTTTCTCATTTTATCAAGAAGTGCGTAAGGGCTACCACAACGACAGGCGAGGTTGGCCACCCCCTTTCCAGTGTTGTGACATATTTCATGCAATGGGTTTCCATCGCCCTACAAAGGGCGTTGGCCAACAACGCTATCTTTAGGATGATGACGAGTGTTGGAGACGCAGCATCAGTGGCCCTTGGCGGCATCAATGGTAAGTAAGTAGGCCCTTTCCTATCTTGGACGACGACATCTTGGGAGCAGTTAGGGGTTATAAGATAGATTAGTGCGGAGGCACGCCCCCCTGGCCTAGTGCCCCATCGTGGGTTGTCCCCTTTCGCCTCGGGGTAGATGGGATTTCCCATCTTGTTCCTTTTATAAAGTCTCCCATTCCTCCACTTCCGGGGTAGATGGGATTTCCCATCTTGTTCCTTTTATAAAGTCTCCCATTCCTCCACTTCCTTCTTCGCAACCATGTCAAATTCTCGCTTTGTTGGAACTGATGACATGTCCAAAAATCACACCAGCGACTCACAAAGTTACTAAGTTACACGAAAAAAAGAGCTCAATAAAGAAGCATCGAAAAAGCATCCAGGTTTGTCAGGACCTACACAATGCCTATAAGAGGAGCGGCATGCAGTCTTTCCGACCATTGCCGCCATCGCACTTGGGTCGGCAGGTGCTAAATCTCCACACAATAGTGCACCCCTCCCAAAGGATGTGGAACCCATCACCTAGCACATCCAAATCCCAATGTTAATATGCCATAGCACCATCCGTCCGCTCCACTGTCGGCCTGCTTGCCCAAAGAGAAATCTGATATGGCAGTGTGTAGGACTGCCACAAAGACATGGTTGTGTGGCTTACACTCAAATTTCCCATGTCTTGGTAGAAATGTGTAGCCTCTGTGGACTGTCCGTGAGCAAGAATGAGAGACCACAAACATGTAAGCATTCTGCATGGTCACTCTGGCAAGCACTTGCACTGCATTCTTCGATTTGCCCTGGGAAGCATACATGCCGATAACGTGATAGGCAGGAATGGGGGCATTGCCCTAATATCCACTTGTGAGGAGAGTGCAGCAGCAACCCCCCTGGCCAGCCACGGATCACATCACCAAGTTTCGAAGTCTCTTCACTGAAAGTAGCATCAGTAGTTCACAGCTGTGGGCGCTAACCTCAAAACATAGCAGCAATACACCCATTTCGGGCTGGCAGGAAGTCCACCCATCCCTCTTCGAATCTGAGGACGCGCTTCCCTGACATGTGTCAGAAGTGTGACACAGATTTGTCTAGGCTAAACAGGTCTACGCCATCTTGTACCTGAAACGTAAGCACTTCATGGCCATACTCAATCCAGCTCCTCCCAGGCTCCTTCCAGGCACCTGCAGCGTTTCTCAGCTTCTCCACCTTCTTTGCCTCGTCTAAAAGACCCGCATCACTATAGATGTGTGCCATCAGTATGTATGCCGCAGCGTCCTTTGGCTGTCGGACCACGGCAGAAGAAAATGCCTTTTCTGCCAGCACCACATTTCCATGCTTCCGACAGGCACCCATCACACACAACCACATAGCGAGGTCAGGCTGCAGCGGCATAGTATGCATAAAATGTTCTAACCTTGAGAAGCATCCTGCACGCCCAAATAGGTCTATCATACACACATAGTGCTCCATCTCTGGAGTGAACCCATACTCTCTGCACATGGACTTGAAGACCTCAAGACCTTTGTCCACCAGGCCCGCATGACTGCATGCTGCAAGCAGCGAGAGGAAAGTGACTGCATTTGGCTCAATGCCCTCCGACCGCATTTGCTCGTAAAGCTGCAGGGCCTCCTGCCCCAATCCATGCTGAGCATACCCTGAGAGCATGGCACTCCATGACACTACATCTCGGGCACCCAATTTTTCAAACACCCTGCGGGCATCAACTAAGCTTCCACACTTTGCATACATGTCCACAAGGCAACTTCCAACGAGTACACCACTCTCCAGGCCCATGTCACAAACCTGAGCGTGCACTTGCTGTCCCTGAGCTAGGGCTCCCTCGCAAGCGCATGCTTTCAAAACACAGGCAAATGTAACTTCGTCCGGTTCAGCTAAGCATTCCTGTCGCATACGTGCATAAAGTCTGAGTGCCTCTTGACCGAGGCCATGCTGGGCATATCCTGTCAGCATAGCATTCCAAGTAGCCACACTTTTAGACTCCAAATCCTCTAAGACCTTACAAGCCTCCTCAAAGCCCCCACATTTTGCATACATGTCCACAAGGCTGTTCTCAACCAAGAGATCAGATGCCGCTGCTCTCTCAATCTGTGAATGAAACACCTTTCCTTGATCCAACGCTCCAATGGTGGCGCATGCTTTCAACATGCAGGAATATGTAACATGATCAGCTTGAGTGATGCCAGCCTCCAGCATGTTTGTATAAAGAGTGAGGGCCTCTTCTGCCAGTCCATACTGAACATATCCTGAGATCATGACATTCCATGTCACCACATCTTTCGTAGCCAGACCATTAAACACCCTGCGGGCATCGTCTAAGCTCCCACATTTTGAGTACATGTCAACCAGACTGTTGCCAATAACAACATCCAGTAGCAGTCCTCTTCCTTCAATCTGGGAGTGAAGCTGCTTCCCCTGATGTAATGCACCGACGCTGGCACATGCTCTAAGAAGGCAGGCAAACGTAACAGCATTGGCTGCAGAGACTCCCTCCTTCTGCATGCTTGCAAAAAGAGCAACCGCTTCTTGCCCGAGCTCATGCTGGGCATATCCTGCTATCATGGTAGTCCACGTCACTGCATCTTTCACAGGCAAGCTATCAAACACCTGGAGGGCATTATGTAAGCTCCCACATTTCACATACATATCCACGAGGCAGTTGCCAATAACCACGTCCTTCACACCCAGTCCTTGTTCCCGAATCTGCATGTGCAGCTGCTTCCCTTGGTCTAAGGCTGCAATGTTGGCACAAGCTTTAAGGAGGCACAGGAATACTACACGGTCGGCTGAAATCATTCCCTCGTTCTGCATGCTTGCATAGAGAGTAAGAGCCTCCAGCTCCGCCCCATGCTGAGAATACCCTGTGAGCATGGCAGTCCATGTCACAATATTTTTTGAGGTCAAGCTGTCAAACAACTTGCGGGCATCACCAACACTCCCACATTTTGCATACATGTCAATCAGACAGTTCACAACAAACTCATCAGGCTCAGCCGCTGCTTTTAAAATATCAGCATGAACCTGTCTGCCTGATTTCAAATCTGTTGCATTTGCACATGCTTTAAGAACTGCCACAAACGCATGATTGTCCGGCATAACACTTGATTGTCGCATCTGCCAGTATAGGTCTATTGCCTCCACAGGTTGCCCAAAGTCAACGTGTGCAAGGAGTATGGATGACCAGATGTAAGCATCTGGACTCTCCAGTTTTACAAACACATCCCATGCTTCTTGTAACCTCCCATGAGAAGAATACATGCGAATGACGTGATTAGCCAGAAGACAGTTTGCCTGATACCCACTTTGCAGAACAAGATCGTGAATACACCTGCCCACAATTAGATCCTTCTTGGCAATACAGCTCCGGAGGATCCGATAGAGAAGGTTTATGGCAACATAGGACCCACTCCCAACCAACAGCTGCAACACTTTAACAGCCTGACTGAGCTGTTCCTCCCCACACAAGCTGCTCCAGCTTCCCATCTCTGAATCTGCTTGCACATCTGGGGCTCTGAACAACGAGGAGACCATGAACACATTGTAACACGACCACACCAGCTGTGAAAAGACAGAAGGATTACTAACACTTTTTGCTCGTTGATGCAAGGCACAAGGCCGCTTGGACCAGGCACAAGGCCAGTCAACACATAAGGTGACCGTCGGGGTGCTGTAGGCATGTCTGAGCTTTCCCTGCATTACAGCAGTCCCATGGTCAGGTCAGTGTTTCTCTTCGTCATGGCATGTATTCAGGAGCTTGCACCCATTACCTTTCTCCACCCATTGGCCCAATGAAAGGGCGGAAGATTTCCCCCGGGTGTTTGCTGCGCACATGCCTCCTCTTCAAGCCAGCCCACCATAAGAAAGGCCATGTCACAACTTATAAACTGTGAGGAAAATGAGCATGGGAGTTGCAAAGGATGGAAGCATACCAGCGCAAACAAAAGATGCACAGTGACTCGTCGCGGATTTGAATGTCTCTGATGCGCCCAGCAAGTTCGGAGAATGAGCACCATGTCGCCGCTGCGACATCAATGTCTTCTTTTGGTGACCCGTTGTGGGTTTATCGATTTGCTGCGTGAGCCACTGCCGGATGGAAGAGCGTCCACGGCCCATGGCAAAATCCCCGCTTTCGAGCGCCCAAGTAGATAACTATAATTCGGTGCACAGCTTTGTTTCCTTTTCTGTCCAGTTACGAGCTTTGTTTCCTTTTCTGTCCAGTTACAAGCTTTGTTTCCTTTTCTGTCCAGTTACAAGCTTTGTTTCCTTGTTGTTTCTTTCCCTGTCCAGTTACAAGCTTTGATTTGAAGCAGAGAACCGCGGATCTGTCCGTTTGTGGGCGGCATGGCCGCTGTTGCGTCTGATGGTCTGCGCAAGCCCAGCAAGCGGAAGAGGAAAGCTGGGCATGCACCGGCAGCTGAGGAGTCTGCCAACGGCTGTCTGCAAATGGTCGATGGCTGTGTTAAGAAGAGGACGAAGAATCCCGCTGGCCGGAACTACACTGTCACAATTGCAGTGGCCGGGTCCGTGATTGACAACGCACAGTCTTTGGAGCTGGCAACTGCCCTGGCAGGTCAGATTGCGCGAGCTGCTGTCATCTTTAGGGTGGACGAGATCGTCGTGTTCGACGACGGAGATGCGAATTCCACTTTGAGGAATCGGAGGTGGAGCTACGCAGGAGGCTCTGAAGAGACCGGTGGAGCCTTCCTAGCCCGGATTCTGCAGTACCTCGAGACTCCGCAATACCTTCGCAAAGCTTTGTTTCCTGTGCAACCTTCTTTGAGATTTGCAGGGCTTCTTCCACCTTTGGATACTCCACACCACGCACGGAAGCACGAGTGGGTGGCGTACCGGGAAGGCTTTGTTCTTGCTAACCAAGGCGGTGATGGATCGACTGTGGATGTTGGTTTAGCCAAGGAAGTGGTTGTCACCCCTTCGGTCCCGCTAGGTACCAGAGTGACAGTAGCTATGGGGGAAAACTGGAAGTCCCTGGGAAATAGGTTGCAGACGGTGCCATCTTGTGTTCCCAGGGAGGTGGCAGGGCTCTATTGGGGGTACAGTGTGAGACATGTCCGTCGCTTGAGTGCTATATTTGAAAATTGTCCCTTTGCAGATGGTTACGACTACAGGATAGGAACATCAGAGCATGGGACCAAGGAACAGTCCTCAAGTTTCAAAGTTCCCAGGTTCAGGCATCTACTAGTAGTTTTTGGTGGTCCTCCGGGCTTGGAGGAGAGCAAGTCGAAGGACAAAAGTATAACAACGGACAATGTGGCATCTCTCTTTGATCGCTACATCAATGTATGTCCTAGCCAAGGCAGCAGAACCATACGAACGGAGGAGGCTATCCTTATTGCTCTTCAGTACCTGCAGGACCCCATTTGGCGAGCTGTTAATTAACGAGGCCATGGTCAGTGGGTGGAAGCTGGTAGGGGGAACGACCTTGCTTTCCTGATCAATCTGTGAAGCTGATGTTTCAGGAAGGGAAAGGTTTAGGGTTTAGGGTTTAGGGTTTAGGGTTTAGGGTGTAGCCTGAAGAGTTTTTCTCACTACTTGTCTGTGCATCTCCATGGTGGAGTCTCCTTCGAGTCTCACAACAAGCAGAAGCGTCGGAATCTGTGTCCAGTGGCCTGTTCTTAAAGCTTTAGCGAACTCATTGGCGAGCACTCTGATGTGTTAAGTCTTTCATGGCAGGCCTGTAAGGCCAGATTCTTGTGTGTTGCAAGGGCCCAGTTCCCTTTGCGACTGACATGCGAGCAGTCTCCAGACGGGGATGGGAAGATTTCGTCCCTGGAGGCGGTCATTACACATTGTTTTACCTTCATCCTCTATCAAGGCCCTTGGCGAGGGGTACCTGTTGAAAGCCAGACTCTGGGCTCAGCTGCGGCACTATGTCATTCTGTCTCGTTAATCATGAACATTGCGATACCTTTGAGGAGGAATTACTCATACAGTGTGTGATTCCGTTGAATGGCTTAGTATTCAGGGCATCGCATGGCTGCTGCCACCAATCCTTTGAAGGAGTGGCTGAGCCGAGGATAATTTGTCATGTTGCTCTGCACAACGAACAGGATCTCCAGCCGACTGGAGCCTGACACCTTTGAACGACTTCATCTCTTTGTGCAGGATCGATGGGGGCCGTTGCCAAAATGTCTCCGGGAAAGCTAAGCTATCGGGTGGTAGCTCTGGTATGGCCTGGCACTGAACACCGACTTAAACAGGTGGTACAGGTGTTAGGGTGCTTTGGATGCCTATTTGGAGCTGGTGAAGATCCCATGTCTGCTCTAGAAGATGTCTTGCACAAGCTGGTCCTCAATTGTACAGGTTGCTTGCTCTTCTGGCCAATTCGGAGTAGGGCGAATCGGCGGTGCATGTGTCACTGCACAATCAGTCGCTGATTTTGTGAAGATAGGATTTGGGATACCAAATGGCTGCAACAATAGTCTACAACTGTCGTTTATGAGACCCCTCCTCTGGTGATTTAGACCCTGGCATTCCTGCTGTTCTTACGCACTTGCCTGAGGCTTTCAGCCTTGAGGTAACCAGCTCGCAAGCACTTTCTTGAACAATGCAGTCGCTGGAGTAACTTTTTTACTCGCATCCTCGCATCCAGATGGCCCGCCCACTCTCAGCTTGAAAGCTCCTTGACCAGTACTTCCTATTCGTCAAAACTATGGAGCGTAGATCACGGAGCTTGATTGATGGAAACGGTTGAACGTGGATGTTTGATCACAATGTCATGCTACGACTTACATGTCTTGAGGCAATATGAAATCTTACATGATTTTCAACCTCAGAACGCTGAATTGATCGCTGATTTCTTTTCGGCCTGGGTTGGACTTGGGCGAAGTTCGCTGGTACAGTACAGGAAGGAGCATGCCAGATTTTACGAGACAGAAAACGGCCATCTCTAGGTCCATCGACCGATTATCGAAGCCTCTGATCCCATTTGATGCCACCCACCTCGGGTTGCTGGCTGACCTATCTTCTACATGGGATATTCGGAGAATATCCAGCCTTGTGCAGGTGCACGGGATGCAGGCGGTGGAAGGACGCCAGGGGACCGGGAGTCGGCGGTGGAAGACGAAAATTTTTATTGAAGCTCATGAGGACGACAACTTGTACCATAGCGTGCCTAAGCTAATGAGTACTAAGGGCATCCACTCCCTCTAGGCACCCCCATCTAAGTATCGATCCAAGCGCAGGATGTTTAACAGCGACGTTCTTATAAATGTGTGCCCATCCAGCAGGAGAGAGGGCGGGGCGTGGGGACCGGGATTCAGCGGTGCCGATACCGGATGTAGGCGGTAGAGTAGGTTGGCCGGAGGAGTGTAGCAGCTGCCGTTGTAGGTTGGCCGGAGGAGTGAAGCAGCTGCCGTTGTAGGCAGTAATGTCTTCAAGGCTGACTGTTTTGAGATCCATGGTCTGTTGTGCACTCAGGATTTTTGTGTTCTGACAAAATTTTGGACCATGGTAGGCGACATTGTTGGAGCTCGTTTTTTGTGGGTGAAGTCTATGGAATACCGATCTGGTCATGCAGCATCCACATTTTTTTAGGTGCGGACAGAAAGAAATAGTTCCGTCGCATACGGCGGAACTATTTTGGTATGTCACGCATGACCACATCGGTCGGGGCTGCGGCCACCCGGTGTCCCGATGTCGTCAACCTACCCATGATGCACGAAATGATTTCATGATACACATAAAATTTTCTTCTCTTGGGTTTAGGGTTGCGTTTAGGTCATTTGCATTGCCGCGCCATTGCGGCATGGGGCTCCATATGTCAGTGGTTGCGTTAGCATTCGCGCCACGTTTGCGCGCTTCATCACTCATCATCTATGTTTCGGTGGTAGTGCGTTGCTCTCACGTGCAAGGTGCGATGTTTGTCTTGTACACGAGGATGCAACGTTTCTAGGCCTCTTGTCTGAGATGTGTCTTGGCTACCTGTTTAACATGTATGTGTGGTGATCGGAATCTTAAAACCCTAAAGAAGAAAACATGTGCATGACACAATCGGAACACCAGGCCTATGATTGTGTGATACAAAGTTTTTGCCCCGCATACAAACCTACATAAGCTGATGTGGCACATATTATGCGTGTATTGTACGCAAGTATCTGAAAGATGCCGTGGTATATTTCCGTAGCGTACACCCAAAAAAATGAAAGTCACACACACGCTCCCAAGTGACCAGATCGGTATTCCATAGAAGTCATCAGCCTTTGCTGATGACTTTCCCCGTGATTTTGGGGATAAAGTTTGCCCAGCCAAATTACCACTGTATGTTCGTAACGACACGAAGGTCGTGCACGACGTTGTGCCAGCCTAATCTGTGGCGATGAACAATAGCTGAAGGAACTATGCTGAGCAAAACTTTTTCGAAACCAAATGAAACCATAGAGAAGGCCATTGTTGAGAAGAACACAACCCCAAATTATTTTTCTGTATTTAGTTATCGTAAAATAATACTATGTCATAGAAAATAGGTGAAAACCCATTTTGGCCTTATGGGTTATTCTACTGTGAACTAGGGTGTACCCAATGCACACTTCAGAATAACTCTCTTCACACTGTTCAATCCCACCGAATACTTTGGCAAGTGTCAAATTGGTTTCCGGAATCTACTTCCCGGTATGCTGAATTGACACTATTTCAAGACTATTTCCGTACCTAGTGTTAGGGTTTGTTACATTAGGGTTTGCACGGAATGCACATAAAATGCTAGGTTCGTCGCCAACCTTGTGCTCAGGGTTGGACAAGGATCTGCTCGTGGGAGGTCTACCATCCATTGTGACGTGGGTACTTGAATGGACGTGGTGCCGGGCCAAGTGGAAGCCCGCGTGAGACATGCCTCCCGTGCAAAGACGCCGAACCAGTATGTGCACCGTGTGAACAAGGCTTTTATAGAACTAGATCTGAAAGTAAAACCTTAGAGCAGCGGCAGAGAAACTTTCAGTAGAAGCCGAGTGCGCGCTCGGTGCACGTGTATTTTACACGAACAAATGAGTGAAGAACGCGGGGTGAAACCTCTGCCCAGGTACGCCTTTCAGCCAAGTATCGCGGAAGCCCTCTGTCGGTAATGGCTGCTGATCAATAGAAAAGAGGCGCGTGTGGAGATACCCAATCCCAGATATCCACGCCTCGGCAAGCACATTCACCGCAATGAGCACTGACAACACTTCATTATTTTTCTCACGGTCGACCCTTACAACTGCAACAACCAGCTGTGAATCGATGCACACGGTGCCCATCCCTTACAACAATGTCTCTCCGTTCAAGCCTTGACATTATCTCCGTGGAACTGTGGCAGTCACTGCACATGAGTAGGTTCTTAGTTACCACCAGAGGTGTCCCACTCGGAGTGTTCAAGAGACCAAACGCCAGAGCCAGTTTCTCAGCATGCCCACAAAGCACACCTTCCTTGTCCTTCTCACACAGTGGCTTCAACACCAACTTCGTGTGAGGTACATGGCCTCCTTCCTGCTTCAAACGTGCATTCGTGCTCTCCACCTTCAGTGCAATATCCTCCCTCTTTTCTCCCACCAGAAATCTGTGTACCTCCTTATTCACCTCAATGGTAGCCACTGCAGGTTTCTTGCTAGCTCCTGCTGCCTTTCTTAGTGTTTCAATCCTGTCTACATCGGCCCACCTACCTGCATCTGCATAGGCATTGGCCATGAGCACATATGCGGGGGCCTCCTGGTGGTCCAGCCTGACTATGCTTTCAAAACACCACATTGCCCTCTCTATATCCCCGTGACTTTTGCAGGCATTCAACAAACTCATCAAGCCGACAACATTACTTTCGCCCTCAAAGGATAACAGCATCTTCTCTGCCTCGTCTAAATGGCCAGCACGCCCAAGAAGATCAATCATGCAGGTGTAATGCTCAATAGTGGGTTTGATGCCATGCTGTTCAGTCATGGAATCAAAGTACTTGCGACCCTCTTGGACTAGTCCCCCATGACTGCATGCTACTAGAAGGCAAGTAAAAGTAGCATCATTAGGCTGAACACCAGCAACTAACATCTCCTCAAAACAAGCTAGTGCATTGAGACCTTCATCACAAGTACCATACCCAGATATCAGGGCATTCCATGTCACCACATCCTTTGTGGCCATGCTGTCAAAAACCTGGCGTGCATCTTCCAGTTCACCACATTTTGCATACATGTCCACCAGGCAGTTGCCCACAACGTCATCCAGCAGTCCTCTTTCGACAATCTGTGAGTGCAGCTGCCTGCCCTTCTGTAAGGCACCAGTGCTTGCACAGGCCTTCAGAAGGCAAGCAAAAGTAACATGGTCAGCCAAAATGAGGCCCTCCTCCATTTGTCCATACAACAAGCGCCTCTTGGCCAGTCCTTGCTGTGCATACCCAGCAATCAGGGCGGTCCATGCCACCACATCCTTTGTGGCCAAACTGTCAAAAACCTGGCGTGCATCGTCCAGTTCACCACATTTTGCATACATGTCCACCAGGCTGGTGCCCACCACTACGTTATCCAGGAGCCCTCTTTTGCCGATCTGTGAGTGCAGCTGCCTGCCCTTTTGTAAAGCACCAGTGCTTCCACAGGCCTTCAGAAGGAAAGCAAAAGTCACATGGTCTGCCAAAATGGCCTCCTCCATTTGTCCATACACAAGCCTCTTGGCAGTCCTTGCTGTGCATACCCAGCAATCAGCGCTGTCCATGTCACCACATCCTTTGTGGTCAAGACTTCAAAAACCTGTCGTGCATCTTCCAGTTCACCACATTTGGCATACATGTCTACCAGGCAGTTCCCCAGCACTCCGACATCCAGCAGTCCTCTTTTGATAATTTGTGAGTGCAGCTGCCGGCCCTCCTGTAGGGCACCAGAACTTGCACAGGCTTTCAGAAGGCAAGCAAATGTAACATGATTAGCCAAAATCTGGGCCCTCTGCTCCATTTGTCCATACACAACAAGCGCCTCTTGGCCAGTCCTTGCTGTGCATACCCAGCAATCAGGGCATTCCATGTCACCACATCCTTTGTGGCCATGCTGTCAAAAACCTGGCATCTTCAGTTCACCACATTTTGCATACATGTCCACCAGGCAGTGCCCACCACAACGTCATCCAGCAGTCCTCTTTCACAATCTGTGAGTGCAGCTGCCTGCCCTTCTGTAAGGCACCAGTGCTTGCACAGGCCTTCAGAAGGCAAGCAAAAGTAACAGTCAGCCAAAATGAGGCCTCCTCCTCCATTTGTCCATACACAACAAGCGCCTCTTGGCCTAGTCCTTGCTGTGCATACCCGGCAATCAGCGCTGTCCATGTCACCACATTCTTTGTGGCCAATCTGTCAAAAACCTGGCGCGCATCTTCCAGTTCGCCACATTTCACATACATGTCCACCAGGCTGGTGCCCACCACTACGTTACCCAGCAGTCCTCTTTCGACAATCTGTGAGTGCAGTTGCCGGCCCTTCTGTAAGGCACCAGTGCTTCCACAGGCCTTCAGAAGGCATGCAAAAGTAACATGGTCAGCCAGAATGAGGCCAGCCTCCTCCATTTGTCCATGTACAACAAGCGCCTCTTGGCCAAGTCCTTGCTGTGCATACCCAGCAATCAGCGCTGTCCATGTCATCACATTCTTTGTGGCCAAGCTGTCAAAAACCTGGCGTGCATCTTCCAGTTCGCCACATTTCACATACATGTCCACCAGGCAGGTGCCCACCACTACGTTACCCAGCAGTCCTCTTTTGACAATCTGCGAGTGCAGTTGCCGGCCCCTCTGAAAGGCACCAGTGCTTCCACAGGCCTTCAGAAGGCAAGCAAAAGTAACATGGGTAGCTAAAACAAGGCCCGCCTCCTCCATTTGTGCATACACAACAAGCGCCTCTTGGCCGAGTCCTTGCTGTGCATACCCAGCAATCAGGGCAGTCCATGTCACCACATCCTTTGTGGCCATGCTGTCAAAAACCTTGCGAGCATCTTCTACTTTGCCACATTTTGCATACATGTCCACCAGGCAGTTGCCCACCACAACGTCATCCAGCAGTCCCCTTTCCACAATCTGTGAGTGCAGTTGCATGCCCGTCTGTAAGGCACCAGTGCTTGCACAGGCCTTCAGAAGGCAAGCAAAAGTAAAACAGTCAGGCAAAATGACGCCTGCCTCCTCCATTTGTCCATACACAACAAGCGCCTCTCGGCTGAGTCCTTGCTGTGCATACCCAGCAATCAGCACCGTCCATGTCACCACATCCTTCGTGGCCATGCTGTCAAAAACCTGGCGTGCATCTTTCATTTTGCCACATTTGGCATACATGTCCACCAGGCAGTTGCCAACAAATAAGTTAGTAGGAATGCCGCTGTGCACCACATCACAGTGTACTTTTCTGCCAGATTCTGAGTCGGCGGCAAATGCACAAGCTTGAAGGGCAGCTACAAAGACGTGAGCATCCGCCTTCACTCCTGACCTACACATCTCATGGTACAGTTGTACAGCCTCACTAGGTTTCCCATGCTTAGCGTATGCAGATATGGAAGACCACATGAAGGCATCTGGTTTCACCCTGGTGAGCACACCCATGGCCTCCTCTAGCCTACCTCCAGATGCATACATGCGCAAGATATGGTTCCCCAAGTATGCACTCGACTCGTATCCAAGTTTGACGGTGAGATCATGAACCCGTCGCCCCACAACCAAATCCTTATTAGCTGTACACAGTTTCAGCACAGTGTAAAGTAGAGTCTGAGAAATAGCACAGTCTGTCTGCGCAAGAGATTCCAGGGATCCAACGGCCTCAGAAAGCTTCCCCTGCTGACATAACAGGCTCACGGTTCCAGCCGTGACGACGCCCATTTCCGATCCTTCACGCCTGCCAGGTTCAGGCTTATCCGGAGCTCGACTTGGAAGGAGAGGGACCCATGCATATCCAAGGAAACGAGCTGCTCATCAACCCAAGCTGGCTTGAACAGGTTGTTCAACCACAGAACCTCGCCGGACCCCTTACGCCGGAAGTCAGGCGAACGGGAGCTCTTCTTATCTCGTCTGTTGTCCCACCACATGGTGGGGTCCAGAAAAAATTGTTGCCCCAAGTGCTCCTCTTCCTGGCAACGACCATCGTCCCCACTCACACATTTTCCCGGACGTGCCAGAGTTGGGTTCCTTACACTGCCCATGGAGCCCATTACGATCCTTCACGCCTGCCAGGTTCAGGCATATCCGGAGAGCTCGACTTGGAAGGAAGCACCTGACCCATCTGCAGATCCAAGGAAACAGCTGCTCATCAACCCAAGCTTAAACATGTTGTTTAACCACAGCACCTCGCCGGACCTTACGCCGGAAGTCAGGGGCGGGAGGTCTTCTTATCCCGTCTGTTGTCCCACCACAGGGTAGGGTCCAGAAAAAATTGTTGCCACAAGTGCTCCTGCTCCTGGTAACGACCGGCATCGCTGGAAAACCCGTCCCCACCCACACACGTTCTCGGAAGTGGAAGTGCTGGGCTCCTCACACTGCTGCACCTGGGGGCTTTGTTTGCCAGGGGTTGGCTCCCTAAGATGAGGTGAGCGGGAGCTCCTAGTAGAATCCCTGTACACACATCGATTGCAATTTGTTGGGTCCAAAACGGGTCCGGTTGCCATACTGTGGCCATCGTTCAGGGACCGCTATCGGAAGATGAGTCTCACAACAGACTATGCCAGGATGCCCAAGTACTGTGCATGATCGCATCATACACCATACGCATCCGAGCTGGCTCCGCTGCCGCAGCCTAGGTAACATAAAGTTCCCTTGGCCGCTGTGCGGTTTTGCCGTCCCAGTTGGTGGTGTTTGTGGGTGTCCCAAGACGGAACAGAGTGACAGCGTTGGTCAATTTTGGAGCTTGAATTGGGAGAGGAGGGCCCAAGCAAATAGCTGCATGGTCAGCCGAAATGGGCAGCCTAGACTAAGACTTTTCGGCTATTTTCTAAAAACAATGTTTTATTAAAGATTATTTTATCCTTCTATGCTCGATTTAACTAATTGGACTTTGCGAAGGTGGATCGGGTTCGTCCGGACCCCACCAGGCGCGTTTCAAACGGTGCCTCCAACTGGGTCGCGCGCTGAAGAGTATGCTAGGGCGGTTCGGGCTTTTCGCCGGTCGAGCGGCTGCCTCAGGAGACCATCGCTACTCTTGGCGCCCTTCATCCGGGCCCAAGGAGCTCCACTTCACGGGATATTCGGGACTTCATCCTGCAGGAGCTCTTCTCTTGACAAGGCCATCTTGATGCCTTAACCTCGCCTCTTTGGGTGGTCATGCTGAACGGTCTGACCACCTTCGGACCATTTACTCCACATGGATCCTTTTAGCGGTTTTCCCGAGCTGTTTGTCGTGCGAGGTGAAGGCAAGGAAAGTGTCCCGAGTCTTTGGGGCACTGGGATTGCTAGAGTCCCTCATGGTGGGACACTCGGGACTAATTCAGGTGGCCGCCATTTATGGCTGCCACGTAGAGGCATGTCCCGGGAGTCCCCAAGTATTTGGGGCGCCGAGTGTTAGCCACTGCACATATGGGACCGCCGGATCGATCAGGAGTCCCCAATCACACACACACATTCATCACAGTCTGTCTGCGCAAGAGATTCCAGGGATCCAACGGCCTCAGAAAGCTTCCCCTGCTGACATAACAGGCTCACGGTTCCAGCCGTGACGACGCCCATTTCCGATCCTTCACGCCTGCCAGGTTCAGGCTTATCCGGAGAGCTCGACTTGGAAGGAGAGGGACCCATGTCCATATCCAAGGAAACGAGCTGCTCATCAACCCAAGCTGGCTTGAACAGGTTGTTCAACCACAGAACCTCGCCGGACCCCTTACGCCGGAAGTCAGGCGAACGGGAGCTCTTCTTATCTCGTCTGTTGTCCCACCACATGGTGGGGTCCAGAAAAAATTGTTGCCCCAAGTGCTCCTCTTCCTGGCAACGACCATCGTCCCCACTCACACATTTTCCCGGACGTGCCAGAGTTGGGTTCCTTACACTGCTGCCCATGGAGCCCATTACAGATCCTTCACGCCTGCCAGGTTCAAGCATATCCGGAGAGCTCGACTTGGAAGGAGAAGCACCTAGACCCTTCTGCAGATCCAAGGAAACAAGCTCCTCATCAACCCAAGCTGGCTTAAACATGTTGTTTAACCACAGCACCTCGCCGGACCCCTTACGCCGGAAGTCAGGGGAGCGGGAGGTCTTCTTATCCCGTCTGTTGTCCCACCACAGGGTAGGGTCCAGAAAAAATTGTTGCCACAAGTGCTCCTGCTCCTGGTAACGACCGGCATCGCTGGAAAACCCGTCCCCACCCACACACGTTCTCGGAAGTGGAAGTGCTGGGCTCCTCACACTGCTGCACCTGGGGGCTTTGTTTGCCAGGGGTTGGCTCCCTAAGATGAGGTGAGCAGGAGCTCCTAGTAGAATCCTGTACACACATCGATTGCAATTTGTTGGGTCCAAAACGGGTCCGGTTGCCATACTGTGGCCATCGTTCAGGGACCGCTATCGGAAGATGAGTCTCACAACAGACTATGCCAGGATGCCCAAGTACTGTGCATGATCGCATCATACACCATACGCATCCGAGCTGGCTCCGCTGCCGCAGCCTAGGTAACATAAAGTTCCCTTGGCCGCTGTGCGGTTTTGCCGTCCCGAAGTTGGTGGTGTTTGTGGGTGTCCCAAGACGGAACAGAGTGACAGCGTTGGTCAATTTTGGAGCTTGAATTGGGAGAGGGAGGGCCCAAGCAAATAGCTGCATGGTCAGCCGAAATGGGCAGCCTAGACTAAGACTTTTTCGGCTATTTTCTAAAAACAATAATTTATTAAAGATTATTTTTATCCTTCTATGCTCGATTTAACTAATTGGACTTTGCGAAGGTGGATCGGGTTCGTCCGGACCCCACCAGGCGCGTTTCAAACGGTGCCTCCAACTGGGTCGCGCGCTGAAGAGTATGCTAGGGCGGTTCGGGCTTTTCGCCGGTCGAGCGGCTGCCTCAGGAGACCATCGCTACTCTTGGCGCCCTTCATCCGGGCCCAAGGAGCTCCACTTCACGGGATATTCGGGACTTCATCCTGCAGGAGCTCTTCTCTTGACAAGGCCATCTTGATGCCTTAACCTCGCCTCTTTGGGTGGTCATGCTGAACGGTCTGACCACCTTCGGACCATTTACTCCACATGGATCCTTTTAGCGGTTTTCCCGAGCTGTTTGTCGTGCGAGGTGAAGGCAAGGAAAGTGTCCCGAGTCTTTGGGGCACTGGGATTGCTAGAGTCCCTCATGGGTGGGACACTCGGGACTAATTCAGGTGGCCGCCATTTATGGCTGCCACGTAGAGGCATGTATGTCCCAAGACGGAACAGAGTGACAGCGTTGGTCAATTTTGGAGCTTGAATTGGGAGAGGAGGGCCCAAGCAAATAGCTGCATGGTCAGCCGAAATGGGCCTAGACTAAGACTTTTTCGGCTATTTTCTAAAAACAATAATTTATTAAAGATTATTTTTATCCTTCTATGCTCGATTTAACTAATTGGACTTTGCGAAGGTGGATCGGGTTCGTCCGGACCCTGCGCAGGCGCGTTTCAAACGGTGCCTCCAACTGGGTCGCGCGCTGAAGAGTATGCTAGGGCGGTTCGGGCTTTTCGCACGGAGTCAGTGACGGCTGCCTCCGAGGAGACCATCGCTACTCTTCGCGCCCTTCATCCGGGCCCAAGGAGCTCCACTTCACAGGATATTCGGGACTTCATCCTGCAGGAGCTCTTCTGTCTTGACAAGGCCATCTTCGGTCGGGCCTTAACCTCTGCCCCGCGCCTCTCTTTGGGTGGTCTGTCTGGAACGGTCTATGACCACCTTCGGGACCATTTTACTCCTGAGGATCCTTTTAGCGGTTTTCCCGAGCTGTTTGTCGTGCGAGGTGAAGGCAAGGAAAGTGTCCCGAGTCTTTGGGGCACTGGGATTGCTAGAGTCCCTCATGGCTGGGACACTCGGGACTAATTCAGTCGAGGGTGGCCCGCCATTTATGACAGGGCTGCCACCCTGTAGAGGCATGTCCCGGGAGTCCCAAGTATTTGGGGCGCCGAGAGTGTTAGCCACCTGCACATATGGGACCGCCGGATCGATCAGGAGTCCCCAATACCACACACATTCATACAGTCGATTTCTCCAAACTGAACCACATACATAAGTCTTTAGCCCAGCTGAACAACACATTGCAAATTATCACAACACAAAGCTGCTTCATTAGAGGGATTTCAGCACAAAATTAGCGGACTCACTAAAACCAAATCGCGGCAGACAAAATGAACATCTTCCCTACACCCCATTGGGAGCAACACATAAGGGGCAATACCACAGTGCTCCGGCACCTCTTGGAGTGGTGGATCAAGGTGACAAATATTGGGTTGGTGTAGACCAATTGCTATTAAAAAATTACATTATTATTAAACATATAAGCGCAAAGTATATGAAACGTTAACTGTACTTAAATTATTATGAACAGACATGACCTCTCACTAAGGGACGTAACCCTAATGAAGGGGTAAGTAAACTAATAATATCTATGTACACACACACTATAAATGCTGATATTACTGAGCCCTAATGAATCAGCTGAAACTTTTGTGAGCGGAAGCTCGTTAAATTGCAAGAAGGAATAAAGCAATTAATTAAAAGTTGAATACAAAATTGTCTTAAGTATTTCATGTGAGCAGGTGTGACCATTCACCACTAACCAAGATAACTAAATAATAACTGGTAGGTTAACAAGAACCTTTTCACACTCTAACACTCCCACTTAACCTAAGCAGGTAATTATTTATTCACCACTCCAAGAAACTTCGAGTAAATATGGGTAAATATGGGTAAATATGAGTAAATATGGGTAAATATGGGTAAATATGGGTAGATATGAATTAGATACGAGTAAATACGGGTAGATACAGGTAGATACGGGTAAAAATACCGTTATGTACCCATGACCATGCACATGTAGGGGTAATGAAGGTTGTTGGGCATTAAAGCCCATACACCTTCACCCCGTGAAAGCGGTATCCCGCGCCAGCTTCAAAACACACCAGCCATGGACCCGAAAAACAAGAGAACGCGGGCGAAGCCATCAGCTCGACGCGGAAGGTATCTGCCCAGAACGATGGAGGGAGGACGGGCGTGCACGGCGCGGATGAGTGTGGGAGGTCGTTTGAAATCTTGCGGGCGCCAACAAAGCGGCGGTGCGGGCGCATGGTATGACGGTAAGAGACGGACCACCATTCACCACTCCAAGAAATCTTGATGTCTGACGAGATGTCCGCGGGCCCTCGCGGATCAAGCGCGGCTGACTCCTCTGGCGATAGGAGCGGAAGCAGCAGTGCGACCTCACCACTCAAGCTTGTGTCTTTGCTTCTTTGTTTCCTGTAACCGTGCTTTCTCCCATGGCCCATAAGGGATGCACCCTCCAATGGAGACATCCTGAATAAGAGATGCATCTTCAAACGGAGACAGACACAACGAGCATCTGGGCATGAGACATAGCCGTGTAGTTGTAATTGCAAACCCTATATCTCTGCTTCATATCCTATTTTTGTTTTTCCTTGTAAGAAGTGCCTGCAGTTAATCATAGCGTGTGTATGAACATGTAGAGACAGAAGATGTTCCTCACGAAGTCACAGGCCCTCAAGACCCATGACATCGGGCTCCGGACGTGCCAACTTGAGTATGCTGCCCCCATCCCGTTTATCCTCCTAGGTCACCTCGGATACATGGCCAATGGAAAAACTCCGTAGAGGTCCGATGCGTGTTGATCCTAACCGTCATCCAGATGTGAGATATGACCATAGACACTTTGAGGAGGATAGAGAAAAGATCCTGAAGGAATAATTATTGTTTATGTGTTGACTCATGCTAGGGTTATGTTACCTTAGTTTAGTTAACCTATCTGATGTGTAAACTAGGTCTAGTCACCTAGTACCCTTTCGGTAGGGTTGTGACTCTTACAGTGGGCGTAACACTTGGTATCTTAATTAGGTTGTTTTAAGCATAAGCAAGTTACTCTTTTATTTGATCTTTCAATTCAATCAATAATGTAATTGTGTTTTATTAATTCAATTCACATAAAATCTTCATGGTATCGAGCAGGATAGATGGAGATGCATCTAGTATGCACACACAAATTTTCTGCATTAGAAGATGTGCAGAAAGATGTGTTTTATTATTGTTTTGAATAATAACATGTTCTTGAAAAGGAACTTTTAAAGAAACATCAAGAAATGAATTTTGTGTTGTTTTTCTTTAAAAATCTATACAAATTCTTGCTGCATTAGGTAGCCATTCTAGCGTGCATTCATTGAATTGCTCCCTTGAGCAATTGCAATGAACATACACTAGAACAGCTGCCCAATGGGCAAAATTATATATAGAAAAATACAAAAGAAATATAAGATGCAGAATTTCTGCACTTATAAAACACAAATCCTTGTTCTGGCACATGGCCAATTTAGATGCGCACCAGCAGTGGCCGCAACACCCTGCTACTCAGAATCATCCTAGGCAAAATAGGTCAAGAATTGCTGATGGGCACACAATTGCTTCTCGACATTCGCATCCTACAATGGAGCCAACAAAACCAAAATAGACCTATGCAAATTGCTGATCCGAGACGCATTTAATACTATTGTGGAATTTCTCTATCCTCAAGAGAACTGGTGTTTACTCTTCCTCCAAGAAATCCACTAAATTTGCCAGAAGTGCGTGTACAAAGAGCTTTTGATGGAAACGGGCAGCCCGTGGTTTCATCACAACTCAAGCTGCCACAAACACGAGTGTCAGCACAATAATTAATCGCATCGAAGCAAATAACAGGATAGTGGACAGACGCTGCACACAAATTAATGGACACTTGTCTACAGCAAGCGTTGACTTACAGGATCTGAAGGAGCAAGTTGCACACTTGGACTACAAATGGTTATCTTTGAAGCCCGAGATGCTCAAAAATCCGTGTTGAAACACGCTAAACACGCAGTAAGACAAATCGTGAGCGAAGCTTAGCTCACTTAACTCGTGTCCATCTTGCTCCACGTATGCCTACAATAGGTTCGAGATGAGGAGCTCCAAAATTGCAGCTACGAGGAGGATCTGGGATCAAAACCGCAACACCGTAATCAACAAGCGTTATGAGCGGTCCGATCGACGGTTTTGGGGATATATTCAATACTGAATTTGAACACGAGGTCGAACAACAAGCCATAAATATGGCAAACGCACCTCAACTCCAAACTATGGAGGTAATGAATCCTTCAAGGAGAAGGATCGGTTCAATGGCAATGACTTTGACATATGGCGATCCGGATGGAGGGTCCTCGAAATGAGGGGGCGCCTCAAACATGCAACCGGAAGGTAGTGAAACATTTAGGATCTTGGGAGAAGAAGAATGGTTAGCTAAGGATAGCGGAGCCAAGTACCTCATTCGCAGTGGCCTGACAACTGAAATGTTGAGGCAGACAGCGGGGGTGGAAACTTCAGCCGAAATCATGGATCGTCTAAAGGAACTCTACGCAACAACATCGCAACGAACTAATCACAAGAAAGCAGGGAAACAACAGGCCCTGTACACCTCAAATCAAGGGCGAGGAGGCAAGAAATCCTTCTCCAGAGGAGGTGGTGGAAATCCTTCCAAGGGAGGTAGCTCAGGATCCTCATGGGAAGAAGACTAAAAAGCCGGCACAACCGGGTGCAAGCCGCTGGACATTGGGAAAAAGAGTGTCGCAAAAGCAAGCTGGAATTCCTCAAGGAGGCACCAGCGCCAATGTTGTGGTAAAGAAGGCTAATACCCCATCAGCTCTTCTTGGGACTAGGAGTTGCTAGTCCATTCTTGCTTCCACTTGCCTTTCGCCAAAGCTAATGAAACCAATAGATGAATGGTATTTAGATACGGCATCACATCCGCTTTGATAGAAATGCTTTCAAAACATATAGGTCTTTTCGGATCGGTATGTTTACCTTGGGGACGACAGTCTCTAGTCTCACAGTGTGCTTGCAGTTGAGTTGCTAGTTCCTGAGGATCACACTCATGTTGTTAGAAGTCTACTATGTGCGAAATGACTAGAAACCTTATTTGATCAGACGATTGAATGCAACAATCCACGTTGTTTTCACTAGGATGATTGTAGAATCATCGATGCTATTGACCCTAGAAAGGTCCTTGCACATGGGTCTTGGACCACGATCATTCCGTCTCCATTTGCATGGAATAGCGAGTCCCACGACACAAGATGTCTCCTTGCATCCGCACAACAAAGAAAGTCTAAGTTGTGGCATGCGCTTGGGTCACCCTCACATGGCAAAGCTGCAAAAATTTGTGAGTGACCAGAAAGATGGACCTATTGGCCCTTTGGCCATACCTTTATGTGAGGCTTGTGTGTTGTCGAAGAAACACCAAGCTGCCTTCAAGAACAAAGCACCTCATCGTCGATGATCTCCTTGAGCTTGTACATCTTGACCTATGTGGACCCTTATCTCAAGCGTCCATAGGAGGTGGACGTTATTTTCTAACGTTCTGAGATGACAGCGGTTGTCACCACCTATATCACGAAGAACAAAAGCGAATGTTTCTCCTACTTCAAGGAATACATCAAATTAACGTTGACGGAAAAAAACTCAAGACGAGATCGATAATGGCGGGAATTTACATCTAATGAATTCCAGCTCAAAGATGAAGGCATTGACGCCAACTCACCGTCGTATACACTCCACGCAGAATGGAGTGGCGGGCGCTTGAACCTCACATTGCGGAGATGGTCTCCTCATTGTTACATGATGCTCATTTGCCACTACCCTAATGAGGCTTTGATGACTTCAACTTTTCTCGAGCAGTTACCCACCACCGCAGCTTGAAGGCAAAACTCCTTATGAGGTTTTAGTGAAGCCCTCTATTCAACACTTGAGGACCTTCCTGTCTCGCATATGCCTTCATCCCTAAGCGAAGCGATAAGGTATCGGATAAGTCGGATAAGGCACGCAAGCTTATGCGGGTATCTGAGAGGGATTAAAGCTTACAAGCTCTATGATGTCCCCACAAACAGAGTCATCTATGCTCGAAGTGTTACATTCGATGAAACCAGTACTTGGGCATCAGTGGGAGCACACACTCATGTTCCCACACCTGAAGATAGTGAGGAAACTTATGAACTCTCTCACTATGACCTGACAGATCATGGCACTCTTGCTCATACTCCACCTGTTGAGGAACATGCTCCTGCAGGAGGGGGCAATCAGGCAGTGTTAGGCGAAGAACAACGAACTGACATTCAACCGAATGCCACGCCAGATACAGGATCACATTCCTCAACCGTATAGCGATCGATGATGCAACGGTGATGCGATCGGGATGCTCGACGAGGAATTAGAGGAAGTTAATGATGTACTTCAACGATGAGCGAGCCTACCGACGTTACCCTACACGTGAGCGTCGACCTCCGACTACTATCATGCACCGACTTGTGATTACCTCTTCTCATGTGAAGGCTTATGCGCCGCCACATTAGATCCCATAGAGCCACCCTTATGAGGAAGCTCGGCCCGATCACAAGGAATGGAGAAAGGCAATCCGATTAATATGATTCTCTTATCGAGAATGGAACTTGGGAACTAGCAAAGTTGCCCAAGGCGACGTGTCATGTAAATGGGTCTTTAAATTGAAGGTCAAGGCGGATGGATCGTTTGATAGATACAAGGCCAGATTGGTTGCTAGAGGTTTCACACAAATTCCAGGTTTAGATTACCTCGAAACCTTTGCTCCTGTCGTCAAGCTTGCTACTTTTCGGACCATGTGTGCGATTGCTGCTGACAAGGACTACGAGCTGAGGATGTTTGATGTGAAGACGGCTTTCTTGCATGGAATCCTTGATACAGAGATCTACATGCAACAGCCACCTGGTTATGAGGTTAACGGCAAGGAGGATTATGCTTGCAAACTAATTAAGTGCCTCTATGGACTTAAGCGATCGATGATGCAACGGTGATCTTGATCGGATGCTACTCTTGACGAGGAATTAGAGGAAGTTAATGATGTACTTCCTGGCGATGAGCGAGCCTACCGGCGTTACCCTACGTGAGCGTCGACCTCCGACTACTATCATGCACCGACTTGATTACCTCTTCTCATGTGAAGGCTTATGCGCCACATTAGATCCCATAGAGCCACAGTCTTATGAGGAAGCTCTCGTGCACGATCACAAGGAATGGAGAAAGGCAATCCGATTGAATATGATTCTCTTATCGAGAATGGAACTTGGGAACTAGCAAAGTTGCCCAAGGCGGCTGTGTCATGTAAATGGGTCTTTAAATTGAAGGTCAAGGCGGATGGATCGTTTGATAGATACAAGGCGGATTAGTTGCTAGAGGTTTCACACAAATTCCAGTTTAGATTACCTCGAAACCTTTGCTCCCGTCAAGCTTGCTACTTTTGACCATGTGTGCGATTCTGTGACAAGGACTACGAGTGAGGATGTTTGATGTGAAGGCGGCTTTCTTGCATGGAATCCTTGATACGAGATCTACATGCAACACAGTTATGAGGTTAACGGCAAGGAGGATTATGCTTGCAAACTAATTAAGTGCCTCTATGGACTTAAGCGATTGCAATGAAATGGAATCGCCTTTGGACAAGGAGTTGCGAGCTCTAGGTTTTACAAAAAGTAAGGTACGACTTATACGTATACATCAAGAATGATGTAATCTGTTACTTAGTTTATGTCGATGACCTCATCCTTGCAAGCAACAGACTGGACTTTATCTCTTCGATCACGAATCTGTTGGCACAAAAATTCAAGATGTCAGACCTTGGACCTTTGCAAAGTTGCTTAGGAATACACATTCAGCGCAACAGAGAAAAAAGGATCCTTACCATGACTCAGCCCCGATATCTCTGGAAAGTGCAGAGCAGTTAGGACTCAAAGATGCCAAATCGCAACACCTCTTCCAAGTGGTCTCAAGTTGAGCAAAGATATGCCCACATTACCCGAGAAGGACGATATGAGAAATGTGCCATACAGGCAAGGTGTGGGCAAACTCATATATGCTGCCAATACAACACGACCAGAGGTAGCGTACTCGACAAGTGCTCTGTCCCAGTATCTCAAAAACCCTGGGCAGACACATTGGACTTGTGTTAAGAGAGTTTTCCGATATCTGAAAGGCACACCAAACAGGGGTATTGTGTATACTCACAAAGATGGTGTGGCAGACCTCGACGTGTACACCGATTCTGATTATGCAGGTGACATAGATACGAGGAGGTCGGTTTGTTATGTGGTGAGCTATCTTTGGAGGACCTATTTGTTGGTCAAGCAAAAGCAACCAACAGGCACTCAAGCTGAGGCGAATACAGTACTTACTGCATGAAGGAGGTTATTTGGCTAAACTGCTGTTTTGAGCTTGGCATTGAGTTGCTTGCTTGCACAAAATCGAACCGACAACCAAGGGTCAATTTCGCTAGCTGAAAATCCGCCTTCCACTCGGGACAAAGCATGTGGCGTTGGAATACCCGGATTAGAGAGCTACTAGCTGCAAGCACAATATCTCGGAATACATAGCAACACAAGAAAACCCAGTGACATTTTCACAAAGGCTTTGGCGGGATCTACATGAGAAGCATGTAAAGTTTTTAGGCCTAGGTGACTCCTCGAGTCCCTAGGTAGTAGTGCATAAAGTCAAGTCATTCGGCAGCATTCTAGCTACGGCCGAAAGAAGAACATTCGTCTGTAGTCGTTGAAGTTTGTCTCATCACGAGACTTCAAAGAATAGGAATCCCCATCGGACTCGATTCTCCAGGCCTGTGACTCTCCTCCTCATCTTGAAGGATCGGCTGCTATAGGAGGCGGTGGTTTTCCTCCACTCTCTCCTTGCACGGCCGAAATCTCGCCTTCGATTGGAGGCTCGATTCTTCTTCCAGCGTATGTTGGATCCCCGCCACGATGGGAGCTTAGTGTAGCATCTCACATGCACAAGAAAAGATTGCAACGAGTATTGAAGCGGGATCTTACTATAAGTGCGACCACATGAAATGGGTAAGCCCAGCTGACCTTGACACGTCTCATCACGGCTTTGGTCGCCCACATAAACCCACCACGAGGGCTGCGGATGCTTGATGGAGCCATAAGAGGCGATCTGTCTCCTTGAGCAGTCTGCAGCTTAGGAAAGCTAGGCTCTTCACAGGGGTTAGTCTCATTCTCAGAAAAGCCGAAATCAGGATTAACAGCATGGGCTTTTACTCTTGTCGCTTTGGAGTGCGGATGAGGCGGCGCTGCGGCAGCGCCCATGGGCTCACTTGCTGCTGGCGTGGCGGCTCGCCTTGCTAGGACCTCCTTGGTCGTGCCTCGCGGCCTTCCACGAGGGCGATTACCTTCTGGTACCCCTGCAGCTGGAGTGCTCACATCGTGAGGAACCTGAGCAGTTGTTCTAGTTGTGGTAAACCTGCCCATGCGGTCCCTAGGCTGATTTCTACGCTTGGGTGCTGGAGTCTCGGATGCAGGAGGCGAAGACATGATGCTCCTGCTTCTCGCACTCCTTAGCCACAGGACAATGAGAACTACACTCAAGCACAGGGCGTATGCTATTGTTGAGTAAGCGCACCTGGTGCGACCACTTCACCGGGTGTCTCCATGCTTTTATTCGCCAAGGAGTGGGCGTAAGCTCACTATGGTACTCGCGTGCAACTAGGGCGAATGAATGCCGCCACAAAAATCATTCAAGGGACAACACAAGGAACCCAAAAAGAGAAGACAAGTCATGATCAACAAGTGGGAGTGAAGGAATAATTATTGTTTATGTGTTGACTCATGCTAGGGTTATGTTACCTTAGTTTAGTTAACCTATCGATGTGTAAACTAGGTCTAGTCACCTAGTACCCTTTCGGTAGGGTTGTGACTCTTACGAGTAGACGTAACACTTGGTATCTTAATTAGGTTGTTTTAAGCATAAGCAAGGTACTCTTTTATTTGATCTTTCAATTCAATCAATAATGTAATTGTGTTTTATTAATTCAATTCACATAAAATCTTCAGATCCAAGGAGTGATAAGAAGAAGGATAGCCCGCCTAGAGCAGGACATCCAAGACCTACACTCACTGGATGCACAGTGGGAAGAGTGGATAGTACCCGAAGCGTCTTCAGAAGGTAAAAATAATCTGCAGTAATACTTGTTAGTTGAAAATACTAACCCTTAGATCAATTACTTGTCAGTTCACGATTTGATTTAACCTGTATGCTTCATCCTTTTATCTTGACACATGTGCGACACTTCAGAAAAAAACTTTACACTGACCATGGATGCCTTGAAACATGTAAACAGACTCAGGTGGCGAAAACTAGCAAGCTAAGGAGTTAGCAGCTAGTAAAACTCCAAACTGAAGAATTGTGAAATTTTGTCAAAGGCCACCCAGAAGGCCCAAGTAGTAAAACTGTTAAATTAGAAATGAAACTCCCTAAGACCTAGAGACTCTAGGTGCTTAAAGTGCTTAATTTTAGGAAGAGCCTTAGTTAAAATATCAGCAGTGTTATCTTCTGTGCTGATATACTTAATCTTTACTATTCCTCTCTCGGGAACATCCCGGATGTAATGATGATAGAGCTCTATATGTTTAGTCCTAGCATGAAACCTAGGGTTAGCAACTAAAGCTATAGCACCCATATTATCACAAAACAAACTAGTAGGATCAGTTTGTGACTGATTTACAAAGTCAAGAAATTAACGTTCCCACTTTGCCTCCTTGCAGGCATCTGTCGGGACTTTGTACTCGGCTTCAGTAGAAGACAAAGCAAGAGAAGCTTGTTTCTTGCAACTCCAACTAACAGACCCAGAGGCTAGAAGGAAACAATAAGCAGAGAGACTCTTTTGCGTATCAGCATTGGACGCCCAATGAGCATCGGCAAAAGAGGTCAGTAAAAGTGACTTGCTCCCACTTGCTGAATATTGTAAACCAAAGGAAATAGTGCCCTTGATATAACGATAGATAAACATGACTGTCAGTGAGTGCGTCCGGGCTGTAAGCTGCGAAACCATACTAACACATGGGCGATGTCGGTCGAGTCCGGTTGGCGGGAAAATCAAACAGCAAGCGACCTACGCAGGAGCGGATGCCATATCTTTAAGATCTGCTGCACTCTGAGGAGCTTGATCTATACTAAGCTTTTCCCCCACTGCAGAGGGAGTCGTAATAGGTCTGGCCTCATCCATACGAAAGCGTTTAAGAATTTCTTTGATGTACTTAGTTTGATGAAGAATAATGTGACCTGCAGCCCTGTGACGCAAAATCTGGATGCCGAGACAGAGTGCAGATCCCCTTGATCAGTCATTTCAAACTCAGCACGAAGAACAACATAATATTCATATCGGCGGAATAATGTAAGCCGGTTATGAAAAAATTGCCGCCGCTTGGTACTTTTCATACAGTTACTAATTCACGACAAACACGGCTCTTCGAAAGCACATGCGCCCGTGCTAAGCAATCATTCAGATTGCGATTTCAATTTTGTGTCCAAAGGTGTTTGAAATGAAGGTGCCAAGGTGCAGGGATGCTTCCTGCCAAGTGGCAATGCTCAGTTATAAGTAGAGTACGTCCGTTCAAATATATTGAAAAACGGCCTCAGGGCCAGACATATAACAACTTCCTACTAGAAGATCCGGCATGTCATCAACTCCAAAGACAACGGCCCATCGACATACGATTGCGAGGAAAGCGTTTTAGCCACCTAAGGAAGTGCAGGGTCTGAAGATTCAACTACACACAAACCGGCTTCGATATCGGGAACTAGGGTGACGTTTCTAAGACGTTCTTCATCTGTCTCTCCGAAAGAGTCAACAGCCATCATCGCCTGGGCGTCGTCGGCTTCCTTCCCGTCAACTTCAGAGGCTGAGTGCCATACAGCCTCTAGTGTCTGTTGCCCCTCATCTACAAGGTCTCCAGTCCTTTCTTTCATTCGCTTCGACCCTAGAGGCACAATTTGAGCCTTGCCAATATCCTTCTCGCTCAGGCAAACCTCCTTGGCCCAGAATTGTGATGGACCGCGACGATGCGGCTCGTGGGTCAGCTCCTCCTCCGCATCCGGCAGCACTTCATATCCATGTACACGCTGTGGAATGAATTCTGCACACCTCTTGTCCGCCTCGATAGAAATACAATTGCGGCTAGACAACAAGGCAGCCATTAAAGATGACCCGCTACCTGCACATGCATCCAATATCCATTCCCCTTCCTTGGAGAATGTCTTGATAAGCTTCATCATCAAACCTAAAGGCATTGGTAGGGACAAACAACAAGTTTGTCAAGTGAATGATAAACCGACTTTTCACAACTATGGTGGGCAATCAACCGACCATTATTGAAAGTGCCACCGCAAAACATTAGGTAACATCAATACTGGACCTCGAGCTCTTCTTACCGGCGGTGACATACTCCACCGTATCAAACCCACCCTTGTCGTTGTTGACATTTGTCTTGTCCCACACAAATGAAACAAGACCACCCCTCTGGCACCACTTCGCATAGGCTCCACAATATGTGAATCTTCCACACCATGCATTATGATCATCTGACGCTCGCATTCAAGTCATGGAAGGAATGCAAAACATTACCACTTGCCAAATATCAAACCTTCCATCCTTTGGGCCCTTCTCGAATCCACGTGGACATCCATCACAAGCAAAGAGTAACTCCTCTTCCTCACAAAACCTCGCATATCACATCTCGAGCATGAATCATGCACTTTTTCTCCGGTGGGATGTGGTGCAACAATCCCTCTTCTATGTCTCTATCTGCGAGCTCTCTGCTCATCCTCAAGCCCTTCCAAGTGTTGACCTCATAAATGAACTGCTGAAAGTTTTCGGGGCACTTGGTAAGGACTTCAATGTCTTTTTGTTGCTGCACACAAAACAGGATGCTTGTCAATATTAGTGCATGTGGGAGGGAGGTCGCGGCATGCGCCTCCCTCACTTAGGGCCACATCCGGACGGGTTTGGGCGCTGGGCACCCTCCTCGAGCTACCTAAGCGCGGTGAGGCGCCCGGCATGCCGGCGACCCCTTCCCTGCATGGGCGGCCCGGCATCTGCGGACTATGCTGGCCGGGGGTGAGGAAGGAGGTGGCCGCATCTGCGCCCTCTCCTCCTCCTGTACCATATAAACTTCAAAGAGAGTATGATAAAATACCTTTCCCTCGGCGATGCGGAACTGGCGACTACTCGCGTTGGGAATGTTGTGGGTACTCTTGCCTCACCATCTCAAAAGATGAACATCCTAAGTGCTTCGCCATGGCCACTTGGATGATATGCAATTTCTTGCAATATAATTTCATCGACATTCCCTTCAAATCCATAAGGCCGGTGAGAACTTTCTCGTGGCACTAATAAGCATTTGTTGCCCGCTCTCCCGCAGAATGCCTTGAAAGCAACGCCATGGCTTTGTCGCATCTCCTTGGGCTTCACCAATATACCCTCAACTTGTTTCGTTTCTTCCTTGCTTTAGTTTGCCTTTGCTCTTTTGCTCAATCCTGCGCCACATGTTTCTTACATTACAAGTCACAAGCCTCCCACTTTGCAAAAATCTTGTCCACATTCTCCCTTCCTTCCAACCGCTATGCACAAGATGTCTCTGTTTCGACCTTGTTACATTTGTAGGCATCATCTTCCTTCATCATCTTGATAAGACCCAATACCTTATACAGTTGAACTTCCAATTCATGGACATATACCGCCATCCCGCTTGGCTATTAGCGATTCATCTAAGATATCTTACTTGCTCTATGAATGACATCTTCCCGTTTATCGAGACATGGTATTGTGATCGATCGCCAAAACCCTCATCTCACATGGTCGAGACCACAATAGACATGTACTCTATCCATTTGAAACGCTCTTTCCTTTGGTGATATGTCCGCCAAATGTTGCATTTCGCAGTGTGTGGTTCCCTTAACACACCCATGATGTATTTCTTTGCCACGAACTTTTCCGGTCTAGGTCCTCTAGATCATCACACTCCTTGGGATCAATCATGCACAAAAGGCGATGCGCCCTTGTCATGGCTACGAGCCGCGCCAGGTCGAGACACGGTGATGACTCTAGTGCGGTGTAATGACCATAAACCGCACTTAAGTTAAGTGTTTGCGACATCGATCAATCAAAGCCACAAAAACTCGAACCGTTTTGGGGCTCAAACATCCGTGTTGTTATTACCCCCTTATCTTACTCTACACTCTGGCGTGGTGCGACATGTGAGAACTCCGCGCCTTGTTGCCCCTATTGGGCGGTCTGCGTCATTCATGAGCCGCCGCTTGGCCCCGTACTGGTTCGCTTGAGTGCTGCGGTGGCAAAACCAATGTATACGGAATTGTTTTGAGCGGTGGTAGGCAAAAGACATGGTACCACTGCGTTGCATTTGTCATAAGTAGCATTAATTCGAGTCGAGAACACGGGCAGAACCCACAAGGTAGATCAATCGGTGGTCTCCATGCTTGCGGTTGTGTCCTTGTGTCAAGATTGGGCGAGATGGCATGGGGCCAAATGCCGCATGTGCTCTTACACCTTCGCCCATCCTGTCCTTCCAACTCAATCACCCCTTGTTCACCGGCGTGTACCACTCGCAAAATCAGCGCCCGGTGCTTACGTCCAAAGTGGTTGAGGGTCGATGCTGCAGATAAACAAAGTCACCCACCTCAAACTTCCTTGCTTTCGGTTTCCACGAACCTCCCCTGGTGAATGCATCCCGAAGCTGATCCCGGTGTTGGGCTATAGCTAGGTTGTCCATGGCCATTGGCATCACACATTGAAATAACCTGGCTCTTGCTTGCAATTCCGAAAGACATCCTTCAGGGTCCTGTGCCCAGTCCACGGGCCTGGAGTAAGTGTCTGCCACTATATTTGGCATGACTGCATTTCTGCCAAACATGATGTAATACGGACTGAAGTTGCCAAGAGCGGCTTGCACGCTGATTCGGTATCCCAGAGCCACATAAGGCAATAGCTCATCCCAACAACTGGGCTCAATCTCCATGCAATATTTTCGCAGCGAATCCTTGAAGGTCTGCACTAATCGCTCCACTTGACCCGACTGAGGGTGATCTCGGGGTTCGCTGTGATCTATCGGGCTTGATCCAGCGCACTGAAACTCTCCTCGAAACTCATTGCCTTGGTCAGTTAGCACTTCAGCGCAACTACCATATCTGCTGAGAACACATTGCAGGAATGCTCGGGCGGTATACTACGAACTTCTAACTGGCAGGAAGGCCAATTCCACCCATTTTGAAAAATGCTCGATCATCAACATGCGGTATGCATTGCCACCTTGGTGATTGGTAGCTCGAGCATCAAGTCGACGGACCATCGAAGAAGAGTCCCGATGGGCGTGAGTGCGGCACCACATCTGGTTGAACGCCTTAACGCATCACCGCGCGGCACACTTGGCCACCACCTTTTCAACATCGCATCCATGACCAAAAGTAGGCGTTCTTCAACATGTGATGCGTTCGTTTAACCCCAAAGTGGCCAAGCGTGATGTGCACCTTGGTTGCCAATTGCTTCCTCTCCCCTATGGGTGGTACCTCCTTGAGTACTCCACGATCTGTCACCCATACTTTGCCGTTTTCATAGGTGTAACGGTGATCTTCCGTTGTAATGTGTAGGGCCGAGGGTCCATACAGGATCATCCTTCCATGATGGCTGTGCTCATTACGCGGATATCTCTCCTCCCTCGGCCGGATGCCTTCCATCTTCTTGCTCTATGGACATGAGGGCCATGTAATAGGCATGCCTTGAGTGGATCCAAAGTCTGCCTTGCTCCGATCGCATCACCTTTGTCGCTGCGGGTTCCTGGAGTCGGCATTGAGATGCACTTTGCCCGCTCGATGCACAATGCATATCATCGAGAAGCAAAAGCGCCCATCGGCAAGTTTCCGCTCAATTTCATGTTTGTCATCGGCGATTGGGCGATGATCATCGATCAAGCTCCGACCAAACAAATACACTCGAAATGTAAAACCGCCCAAGCGGCCGCGGCATTCCCTTCATATGACGAGTAGTTTGCCTCGCGGCATTGTTGGACCTACTCGCGTGTCGACGACTCGCTCTGCCTTCCTCGTCTTTGAGCTAGCACAAGACCAGCCGCACTCCAATCCGTGTACAAGACAAAAGGCTTCTCAAAGTCGCCTTTTAACATTGGCCTTTCCGCCATGTGGTTCTTCAATTCACGCTTGTTCTTGCTCTTGTTCCCATTGCGGGCACTCCTTCTTGAGCAATTCATACGATGCTTTGCACACACTACTCATGTTGCGGACAAAGCGGCGATAGTAGTTGACCGATCCCAAGAATGCCCTCAATGCGGCGTCTCGGGTCGAGGCATTAGATCAATTTGCGCACCTTAGCCAGCGAGGCACCCTCACGGAACTATCTTGTGTCCCAAGTATTCTATTTCCTTATATGCGAACTTGCATTTTTGGATGTGCCTTTAATCCCGATCGGCCAACCTCGCGAATCTCCAGTGCTGGAGATGTTCTTCCAGTGTTGCTAAACACCAAGATGTCATCGATGTAGCATCGTACAAGCGGCGATCCTGACTCCAAATCACCACCCTCGAAAATATATGAGCGTTCTTTAGACCAAAGCGGCATCGTTTCCCATTCCCAAAGTTGGTCTTTGCCCCGAGCTGTCTTGCACTTGTCTTCTCTTCGATGACAATCGATTGAAGCGATCGAAATCCAACGTAGTGAAATACTTGGCTGCCGATGGCATCGAAAATTTCATCCGGTGGGCATAGGATATCGTTCCATAAGCGTCACCTCATTGAGCACGATAGTCCCCACATCCTCCGGTCCTTCCATTCGCCATTTTCATCCTTCTTCAATGGCAACACGGTAGCGGCGTCTTGTGAAGTGGACTTCCTAATTAGCCCGGTGCCGCCAATTCCTTGCATCTTCTTTCTCGATGTCCCACTCCATGGGACTCGGCTGTGCCTTCGAACACGGGTTCACTAGTGGTGGTGGTGATCTTGAATTTGATGCGATCATACCGCCTAGCTCATCGGTGAGCAGGCGTGTCGGTTTATTGCGCATATCCGGATCTCGTGTTGATCGGTTTCCTCTAGTTCCTCGCATATCTGCCACTCATGTGCTGAATTCACACCATCTCGGTTTTCTTGTATTGTCGCTGTTCCTGCGGTGTCTGCAGTGTGACCTTCTTCACGACGTTCTGTTGGAAACTCGCCTTCTTCGAGTACCAATAGGTGTGCCTCACCTTCCGTCTTGTACCTGCCCATTTGTGTGACTAGCCCCACGTTCAATAACCAGCGCAGGCAAGTCAGATCGAATGCTTGTCCGAGCAACTTGCAGCGATATGTTTCGGAAATGCCTCGCGTGACAGTCCCATCGGTATCAAATCCCATGGCTCGTTCACGCTCGGCTACCGTGGGCTCACCTACCTCGTTTCCAGCGACATCCACCACCATGCCGTCCCCACCTCTGCGAAGGCATAAGACTGAGCAGTTCTTACGAGCGTGGGCCAGGCCCTTCTTGGCTTCCCAACCTTGTTTACTGGAAAGCACGGCGGTTTGTCCATCCTTGCCGTGAGAACATCGCCTGTCCTAGAATCTCATCCACGCATCGTTTTACGGCTTGGTGGTTCACGATGTTGCCTCAACACCTCCACCGGTGATGTTGGTCCAAAACTCCGCGATGGGCATATGAACCCGTCTGGGCGACAATGACAAATTCCTCACCTAGCCACCATCTAAAATGTTCATAGCTCTTCACGATGTGCTCGCGTTTGTCTAATGCTCCAGACATTCTCCAATAGGTACCAGCAAGTTGGGTTGCTCATTGTATTTCCTTGATCCACGATCGCCGCAGCCATCTCCACCGTCACCCTTTCCACAACCAGCTCTAAGCGTCCGCATTCCCATCCGCAATTAACACATCGACCGGACACCCATGGCTTTCAGCCCGTTTCCCCACCAAGCTAACATCGGACGGCGATGCCTCGACATCCCTTCACGCTTCCATGCTCAACGGCTGATATATGCTCTTTGCATCCGATGATCACAGACTTGCTCTGCCGTGCCTTCTCATCTATTTCGACACACGTGTATTTCTTTACTCGCATTCCACTCTTTATCGCTTCAAGCCCGCGATCCACGAACACAACTCCATCGGATGTATGCCTCGCTCGTCGGGTTGCCACCGAATCACGGCCGTGTTGATCCTCAAGGTGGTATCATCCAATTCCAGCTTAGGCATATGGTTGTCCGGACGCGTGGGAGGCCTTCCATGCCTTGGGACTCGTCGGGTGAGCTCCGAGACAATGCCTCGATAGCATGGGGTTCTTCACGATGTACATGCACTTGCGGCTCCACATCCTCTCCTGTACCTCTTCCGCATGAGATCCGGGTTCTTCCCAAACCACTTGCCTCGCACAACATCCGCCGAACAAGCCGTGAATGCCACCATGCTATTTGATTTTTCATCCGTCGCCTCATGTCAAGTGGTATCACGGCCACGTGTGTGAAATCTCCATCTCGCCATCGTGGCAGTAAAATGCTTCGAGTGCGCGGATCTACCCCATTCTTGGGCGTGTGGCATCAGCCCCAAGCAAACGTCATAGTTCCTTGCGTTAGATACGGCGATGAACCGACAATGGAGGCATCCTTGGTTCCGGCTTGAATTCTATGCGCGGCTCACGGTCATTCCCATTACTCGTTCCTTGGTTCCCGATGTGGTGATGTGGACATCACATGGCTTGAGCTTATCTCCGTCTGTTGTAGGGCTTTACATGCGCGCCCCAATACCGGTCCGCACCCGTGTCCACCAACACATGTTCGGAGCGAACCGTTGATCGTCACCTCTCGGCCTTGGTTTTTCACCATGGCAATGCCCCTTGCCCGCGGCTTTAGGTGTTCACCCATAAGCACATCCGGACACCTCGTCACGTCCTGTAGTCTCATACGCATCCGGGCCTTTAACGCTTGCCTCAATGGTTGTGTTTTGACCCGAGGTCACGCAAACTCATTACGCACGTCCATCACCTTCTCAAGCATGAGCTCAAGACTAGGTGATTTCTCTTGAGACATACCTCGGGTCTTCTTCATCTTCTGAAGGATTTGGGCATCTTGAGTGATTCCTTTCCTCGGCCTTCTTTTTCGCACCTTCCCAAGTCAAGGCCAGCCGTTCATCCTCAAACGACCTCATGGTCATTAGTGCATACACCTCGGATCCGAATCATACTCCTCGGTGGTGACAAGAACTTCCCGTGCTTACGCTCATGGCCAATTTTTCTTGCACTGTGCACCTCACCGAGGAGGCGCCTTGAGTGTACCCTCCTGCTGGTTTCGCTCACGGATATCCGTTCTACCGCCTTTTGGCTTGAGTTCGGGATGGGCTGCCAACACGCCGCTCAGTATGTCCGGTCTTGGCACACGTGCGACAACGCTCCTTTTCCCGTTCCCCCACTTGGTATTCACACTCGAAGCTTTGTGTGCCCCCGCAGCAAGGCATTCCACCGTTGCTTTAGTGGCGGCTGCGCTATTGGCCATATGTCCTTTGTTTGGGGAATTCCGCAGTATTCATCGAGTATGTTCCGTGTGGTTCTACCATGAAACCTTGGGTTATTCACGGCATCTTGTCCCTGACCAAATTGTGCTCCTCGGTGACTGGTCCGCATCGCCCTTCATGACCCTCGGCCATCTCATAGGCTTGTTCCATGTGTCTGCGTGCATCATATGCAAGAAATTGGCAATCACCCTCCTTTGCCTTCCCGGGAGGCTATGTAGATCTGGGCGGCTTCGCGTGTCTTCACACGCGTGTCTTTTACCGCTTGCCTCAACCTCAAGTAAGCGGATCGGAGAGGTTCGTTATGCTTGATGGTGAACTTGACTCTGAATCTTTTCTATGGGCGATCTGGAAACATGAATTTGGCGAACATCTCATCCACGGTATGTAATGGTGTCACTGTAGAACGGACGCCTCTTCCACCTCATCCACCTTCAACATCTTCTTGGCCATTCTTGCCTTGGCGAAGCGCATCTTGCAAGATCTGGTCCTTGCGGTCCGATAGCACGTTAACGCCTCTCCACGCAAGCGTGCTCATCTTCCTCAATGCCATCTCGGTGTAAACTCGGTTTGTACTTGAGCACCATCTCATCGATTGCCCACCTAAACTTCTCCTCAAAATCGCCCGACATGCGCCATGTCTGCCGATAAACACATCATTCTTGCTAGGCGCTATTTCATATTCCATTCGACTCCTACTCTCTTCAAATGCTATGGATCGGATGGGACTATGCTCCCTCTCAAAGCCGACCACTTGGCCTCTGGTGTGGTCTTGGGTGATGGGATGCGAGTTTCTGGGCCAGGAGTGATCTCGTTTGTCCACCAGGCAAAACACCATAACTTATCAATCCCTTCCTCTCGAGACTATGTATGGCATTCCATCAAAGTCGATATTGGTTCCCCTTACATCGATCCATGAGCCATGCCGGTTTGTCAATCACTTCATCCCACAACCTCGCCACAAATATCGGGCTCTATTTACGCTAAGGTAGCTAGGTGCAAAATGGACCACCCGCATAAAAGCACATCTGTAATCTACAGCACTCTCATTATGGTTCACCATCAACTTATCTGTGGTCCACCACTCTTCGTGGCGTGTTTGGATTCCCTTCAGCCCTCTTGGTTGGATGCCGTTGGCTTCGGTAGCGGATTCGATGTGCAAAATTCGTCCTTCAATCGGGCCTAAGCCCATCCACCGCACCTCCGGGCCGTGATTGTCAAAGGAACTCGCACCCTTCTTCATTGGGATTCGTATGGCTGCTGTAGAACAAACATCGACAATCCACCGCTGCGGATTGGAGCCTACTTTATCACGCCTAAATGCTTGGCGCCCTTCGCGATCCACGGGCACCGGTGCGCCGCCAGCGTCAAGAGGGCTGCCGTCCATGGCGCGCCATAATTCGCCGTGGCGCTGGCCGGTCGAGTCACCCGTTGCTTCACAGCGCGATTCACGGGCCTCGCGGTCACACATAGTTATCGGCGTGCTTGTGTGTGTGCATGCCTACGAGATGGGCATGCATGCCATGCTCATGCACATCCTAGCTAATCAACATGTCTACTCACAAGTTATCACATCAGGATGTCATGACACCCTCCTCAACTCGGCCCTTTCCAATTACGCGAGCCAGATAATTAGTCCAAGCTTCATGCACACGCCCGAATCGCATAGGGATTAGATAAGGCGGGCCCTTGATTCTCCAACGACCAACCACGGTCTGGGACAACCTTCGCCGCATCTGCATCTCGGATTCGGGTGAGGTAGTCCTCCTCGTGGAAGGAAGATTCCAACCTCTCTTCATCTGAAAGGTGCCTGTGGGAATGTCTCCTCTGGTGACATAGTTCTGTAGTCTTTGCTTTCTTAGTATTTTACCATGTTCGGCTCCAAACTCTCTCATTGCTCGGATCCTCTTGCATCAGCATTATTTTCCTCTTTCCATCCGGCCTTGTATCGGAATAGCTCGTTGCTGCCAACAAATTACCAGTATGGACTTGGGTGTCTCGTTTGTTCTTTGCTGGTGCGCTTTCGTTTGCCTTCTTCCGTATTTTACCATGTTCGGCTCCAAACTCTCTCGTTGCTCGAGATCCTCTTGCATCACTTGTTTCCTCTTTCGACATCCGGCCTTGTATCGGAAATGACTCGTTGCTACTGCCAACAAATTACCAGCATGGACTTGGGTGTCGTGTTGGGTTCTTTGTCACGGTGCGCTTTCGTTTGCCTTTCCTCCTCCGGCCCCTCGACAATCCAGCTGGTCGATAGCTCTCCTGCTTTGGTATAGTAGAAGGGTGGCGCTGCTATGGGAGGAAGGAGTTTGGGCGGCATGCCGCCCCCTTGCTCCGCCACATCCATAAACATGCATGGGGGTTGGGAGGACTCCACACCCTGCAGCGTAGGCGGCAGGCATCTGCGCCCTCTCTCTCTTGCTCCTACCACATCCATACATGCACATGAGGGTTGGCGGGGACTCCACCACAGGAGTCGGGCAGGCATCGGCGCCGCGCGTGGCGGGTTATAAGGGGCTGTGGGCACAAGCATAGAGTCGGGAGGCATGTCATAATCCATTATTAATTGCATCTCTAACCTCGGTTTCCAAGTCATCCCGCTTCTTCCATCATCTTCGTCGGATTGTCCAAGGATGTCGGGCAATGGTCCATCATGCTCATCTTGAGGCCCAGCTCCTCTTCCTCTGCACGAGGTCCTGTCGTGATTTTGGGAGGCTGCCACAGTTCGCCGCATGCTCATTTCTCTCCGGTGGTCCACGATAGGCTGTGACAAAAGCACGATTGCTTATAAAGCCCTCGGCTGTTGACACACAAAACCCATAAGCCAACTCACAGCTACATGCAGCTACAAGCGAAATGAAAAGCACAATTCCGAAGCACAACACAATGTTAGCCAACCCGTCCATACGTGTTGATTCTGTTTAGCCTCTCGGAAGGCAGTTGTCAGCACATATGGGGAACACTTCTTAAGCTTGAACATCCCAAGGCCCACGGTGATAACCTTGAACTCCTCTGGCATTGGGCGAATTTCATCCAGTTGGTGTGGCTTTGTTGTAAGGAGGATCTCGAATTCCGGTTCCCGTTGCGACAAATCCAGACTTGCCCATACAACCCAGCCAACTCTTGCTCGCTGATTTGGCTTAGCTGGTCCAAACCCTGTAACCCACAGCTTCAGAAGCGGTGTCCATATGGCCGCATCATCCAGCGCCTCCGCTTCCTGTTGCAAAAACCACTCCTTCCCTAGACAATTAACTGCATCGATTGAGTTAGTCAGGCGCTTGAGGAGCATAGTTTCTTCCAAGTTGTATGGCAAAGGCACAGGATCGGGTTGCGTTTTCTTCTTCCCCTTCAAGCCTCCTTGTCTTTCGGGCTCGCCTCCACGTTGTCTTGGCTTTTTTGAATTCCGGATATTTCTTGGCCCCACCACATCCTTCTTATGCCTCCCGATGCACAGTTGCTGCGGCCTGGCCACGGTCCTTGTCGCGGCGGCTGCCCGCCATATCCGACTTCCTCCGTCGCCTCGTCGAGTCGCCTTCTTCTTGACTTCGCCTTCAGGTGGATGGTCAGGCGCGCGCTAGGTCCTTCTTGCTCGGAGAGCCCTCCCGATGCCATGATTTCCGCCACAAGGAAGCGGGCGCATCAACCAGTGAAATCACGTAGAGTTCTCACTGCGAGGTGGAAAGCATTGGGGAGAAGAACACCTCCTTCCTTGCGTGGGGATGATCCTCAAAGGCCCTGGCGCATCCACACAGCGTTGAACTCCCTCTTCTCGCCCGCTCGCGAGTCGCATGCGATCCACAAAGTTGAAGGGGACGTAAAGCCCGTTTTGTGTGTGGGACTGTGGGAAATGGTTTTAAAAGACCTTATCGCCGGACAAAGTTAGGGTTCCCCTTCATTGCCGATTCACCGTAACCTCCATGGATTCGCGATCGTACATATATAAATTCCATTTTAGGACAATGTCCTAACTACACCTCTTAATGGTGGTGTCGTTTTGGCGGTGGGCGCGCCATTACGATGGCGTGCGATTGTTTGCCGTTATAGGTCTACAACTTGTGCATTGAGCGGCCAGCGCCTTTTCGGTGCGTTGGGCGTTGAAGTTGGTGGCTTGGCGTTATATCCCTTTTCCTAGGAGAACACACTTTCGTTTGTGTGGGTGAAGTGGCACTGCGAGAATGTTACGAGACTCACACCGCATGGGCGTGAAGTGAGCGATCTTTGTTGTATCCAATGCACTCCATGCAATAATGTTCCCCTTGATGTTCTTCTCCAGCTAAACTTCGTTTTCATGTTGCGGGAAGGAGGACTTGCTTGTCATCATGATTCAACCGATGGGCCTGCAAGAAAAAGGAAGCGCAATGCAAGATTGAAAAGTCGATCCTCTCCCCATGATGCCGCACAACACACAGTCTCCAAATGGCTTGTGGGTAGTAGATGGTGTGTGTTACTGCGTGCATTTCTGTCTCACGTTGCCAACGGTGACCCAGGCGACCCAGTGTCACCAAATCTTTGGCGTGTTTGCGGATGAAGGTTGGAGGAGGCGGGTCAGACCTCACCAAGGATTCCTCGGGGTCCTCGTACACCAAGGAACATCAATTTGTATTCATGTGGAGGCGGAGTCCTAGTGGCCGCGCCATGAAGAAGCGAATAGTTCCCACGCACGTGCGTCGGGGTTGTTTCCAATTGAGGAAAGGAGGTGTTCTTGGAAATCCCTCGTCGATGCACCTTTAGTGAGGCAGGAGGAAGGCGGCCGCCGACGCGTCATTCCACCCCAAACCCAGCGAAACATTTGTGGCGCCACGGACATGCAATCCGTGGTTCGAGAGAAGGCGGGCAAGTGGAGTTCCTTTGTCGGCGACTCGGCGTGCACGCGGCGGACTTAGGAAGCCATCTTGCAACAAGCAATGCGTCGATCAATGTCTAAGGCCAATTTCCATGAGCAAGCGTTATCGTTTTTTGCGAATGGGGAGGCGAGCAAGAGACATTTCTTGATCCCTCACGGTCGTGGACTTACAGGCCACGAGAAAGGACAAGGTCATCACGCATATAATGGGGCGGCGCATTCGGTGTTGTTTGCAAGCTTTTGAAGAGTATCGCATCGGCTCGAGAGAGTACGAGGAGTTGAAGAGCGGTGTTATGCAATGCACCGTGGGATGGGTCAAGAGTGAATCGACAACCATCTACACACGCAGCCGTTGCACTGGATGGATATTTTCAAGTGATGGCGGAAAGGCTTCCAAGCGTTGATGTGTTCCACGGACACGTTCTCAAAGTTGGAGATCTGGGCCCGGATCGCGGATATGACACGGTCTAGTATGCGATTGTATCCTATTTTCGACCTACGGAGGACCAACTTCCGAAGGTTAGGATTCCAAAGTCTAATAGGTTTTCCACTTGCTCTTTATGTGAAGGATGAGCGCACCATCCAAACACTTGTAGAGACCAAGGTTTGTTCTTCATATCCTGCTGGGATGTGCATAGTTTCTAAGAACCATTTTTGCGGAAGGATGCATGGCCCCTGTTTACATGTCTGTCGAGTGTATATGCATATGTGGCTTCTTAAAAGGTGGGCCAGCTTCGTCTCGTTGTCGCGGAGGTGTGGCAATGTAGATACCAATGTGCAAGACTCACATAGGTTGCACTAGGCGGAAGAGTGCTTCCATTGTCTTGGGCCCAGCACCCTTCGGTACATGGGGTGGCAGCGGCTCAGCGCCCCTCTGAGGCCGTGCCCCAAAGCTTTTCCATGTCGGTGGGGAGGGGGAGGGCAGCATGCGCGCCCCTCAGCGTGGTCTTCACCCATGTTCATGTTATTTACCTGGTTGTGCAACAATACTAATAATACTGTCGTCTCCATTTTTGCAGAGGGGTTTATGAAGGAGCTTTGGCATCACACAGTGCGACTAAGCAATGAGAGAGACAAAGCGACAAAACATCGGTCCAAAAGTTATAGTCAGCCCCACAAGTATATGCGACTTGCTATCGATGGCATGGACGGAAGAAGAGAGCTCCCTCATTTCCTCCGTTATCCCAAAGAGTTGGCGAGGCATCACTTATTAATGTTCATGTGGTGGGATGTATGATACATAATTACACTTTCAAGGCGAGGCATATTTACACTCGCTAATCACTGCATGGCGTAATCTCACTATCCATATAATTCGAGGATGTCATATTTTCTTACGAAGGGTGCTTCCTAAAGTTCTTTACCTCCTTGATAATACTTGCGAGAACAAGAACCAGCTACTATTCGCGTACCTAAATATGCTCATCGACCTTGTGTTCGTTAAAATAAAGGTTGGGTTCCTATTGGTTGGTCATACCCATGATCGAGTTGATCAAATGTTTTCTTGTTTCTCAAGCTTCTTAGGCACAGAAGCGTTTACTATTGATACACTTTGGAGATTTTGTGCTTTCACCCCTAGCACTTGAAGTTAAAGTAATAGAGGTGGCGATTTTCGGTCTTATGTATGGCCCATTAAGAAGGGGCGAGAGGATATGCATACAAGGCGGCGGAATTGAATAATCTTTCCTTCCAACATCAATTTAAAATCACGAGAGAAGGCGGGACCGAGGAAAGTTACGGTCATTCAGTAAGAGACTCAACATCCCTCAATGGGAATCGAAGATGGGTTGGAATTTTGAAATTTGTTCCATCAACCACGTCACTCCCTCATGCCGAGACAAAAGGGTCAAGATGGAGGTCTTTCACCAACGGTGTGGCGCACTTGAAGCATGGCTTACTTGGCGGCGTATATCACGCCATCGGAGAGGGTGGTGGAGGTTGTTTGGGTCGACCGAGGAATTGCCACTATTGTGGAGAACAATATTGCTCTAGTGCTTAAACAACCGTGGTGGTGGTACAACAAGAAGGAGGTGGATGAAGCCTCAGCAGGGGAGCTCACGAGGAATGCAAGTCGACAACATCAAGAAATAGAAAGGATGAATGGAGATGTCAAAGAGATAAGGAAGGGCATGTTCATTGCAACTCCATGCTCGGAGATACACATACAGGGCTTTACGGATTGGGAAGGTGGAAAGCGTAGACTTGATTGCGAACCCATTTCTTATGGTCCACTGGTATAGGGGCACCGATGCTTTTGAAGGAAATATGTTGAGAGTTCTTTGTTAGAGGACCAATCGGCGATCGCGAAATGGGAAGAGTGGGAAGAAATTTACCCAAAAACATTGAAACTATTTGTGAATAAGACTATTATTCTCTATTATGGGTTCAACCTCAATGCAAGAAAGCACCTTTACGCTTGACAAGAAGGCTATTCGAGATAGAATGAATCCGACCTTATCTGCGGCACAGAGGAGGGCGGTGACCAGGAAGTGGATGATGGATGTCCTTTGGTTGACGAAGGAATTCAATGTCCCGAAGACTAGAGATTTTAGGGTTTTGTGTTCACGATATAGTCAGCGTATGTTGGGTTCCGAGTTTCATACTCGGCCGGCATTACTAGATAGGTTGGCTGAACACTGCTCGCACGTTTGGACATCGCTATGTAATGGCGTTTACCGGGTCCATGCTTTTACGTGGTCTACGGTTGTATTGCGGATGTCGGTGGGCTGCGGCATCTTGGCTTCACCATTGACAATACCCTAGCCCGGAGAGTTCACTCCTGATATGTTTGTTTCATGCCGGCGCCTCCACTGTTTACACCTGCCCTACAAACGGTAGAAACAAGTTTTCTCTTGTGCCAATCTGTTTTCTCTTTTGAAGCACTAATCCATGAAGAAGGTGGGAGTCGACAAGTACAAAACACATACCAGAGGCATGCAAACGGCAATTGCATTGCATGATTTCGGGAAGATGGAAGCGAGGGGACTGCCTTCTGCGTGTTGAATTTCCATTGTCATCTCAATAGTTATTACACCCTCCTTAAGCAGTTTTCCAAAATCATATACCCTTCATGTACTGAATGTATAACAAGAGGCCTCTCTCGTGCCCTCTTCGCTGCCACCGACAGAGTGTCATGTATGGGCATTATTTCAAGGCAAATGTGTGCCTACCGAGGTTGTATCTCCCTTTTCCAGCCCACCTCATGGCATGTTCCCGGCTTCCTGCACACAAAGCAACCGTACTTTTGAAACATTTTTTGTGGAAAATGGCAGGAACAGGCGTTTCGTTCCCATGTTCCCGCCGGTTACCAGTATATTCATTGGAAAAGCCGCTTCCTGTTTATTCCGACGGTATGAATATTATGGTGTTGAAGCATAGTCTTAACTTTCTCTAGTTGTGGAGTATTATTACTGAAAAGAACGCAATCATCCACGTAAAGTGCGAGAACAACAAAAAGACCACCCTGGGAAAGGTAAAACACATTGCTGTCCATGATTGTAGAAAACAGAGCTTCTTCAAGTACTTCACAATCCGCTTTATGCCATGCTCTTGGACTTTGCTTAGTAAATTGTCTTTAGCGACTTGCAAACTTTCCTAGCCCATTTTTGTTGATGAAGCCTTAGTTCTTTGTATATAACACTTCTTCTAACTCCCCATGCAGAAAGTTGTGGTGGGAGGTTCACGGGACCCCGGAACCCCTCGGCCAGCCATGGCAGCCACACTTATCCACCGTCGGTTGTCGGTAATAGGTTTTGTTCCCACGAAGAGTGGGGAGCCTTCCACTTGCGGATGGAGGTGCCCTCTGACCTCTCGACTCCTTGACCCTCCCGTGCAGGCGCCCGGTGACTAAGCGCCTCCTACTAGCGCCTGCCCACTAGGTAAGTCACACTACCCTACGCCATGACTCGTGGCGCGGACCTCGTCGCGAGCCGCCCAATCTGCAATGGCGACCATGGGACACCCCATCACCGTCTGATGGGCAATCCTCCCACCAGCGCAAATCCTACACTCCCTAAGACCCTTCTCCTGAAAAATTTGGGGCCACCCCCTCAAGCTCTTGTCACAGCCCTTGAAATTTCACCTTCACCTCTCTTTTCTAGATTGCTCTCACACTTTTCTTCCTCCTCTCTTCTCTTTTTGTCTTTTTCTCTTTTCTCTCTTGCTCCTTCCTTCTCCGGACTAAAACCTTCATCAGCCACATCACGCACTTTCTTGACATGTCACAAGTACGTTTGGGTCATGGTCTTGTGCCTTTGTATGATGCACAAATCCATGTTATTGCTGGTTGCCTTTTACATGCTGTTTGGGCATCTCCTTGTCGAGTGTGTGTGAATGCCTAGTGTACATGTTGATTGTAACCTTAGTTGGCCATCCTTGGGGACATGACGAGAAAAATTTAGTCTTTGCGATCTGGTTCATTTGAGGTGTAGCAGTTGCATGTACCAAAAGGCTGTGAGCTCGCTGGCAAAGCGTGGGTTTGTAAGCTTTCGACTCATTTGTGTGTAAATGCTTAGTGTAGATGTTGATTGAACTTCAATTAGGCATCCTTGGGGACTTGTGGGCAAATTGTGGCCTTTGGTGTTCAAGTTCATCGAGGTGTGGCGGATCGCATGTGTGCGGTGAATTCTACTACGCTTTTGTGAGGAACACCGGACATTCAAGTAGGGCGGCGGAGCTTTGAGAAGTTGAAGCCATTTTTTGAAGAGCTGCAGGCGTAATCTTTGTTGTTCAGGTATCATGTGGAGATGGCCTTTTTGAAGGATGCGTTGAATGGCCTCAGTGGGACTCTCTCTTGTCCATCCGTGGTCTTTGCCATTGTTCTTGTGAGGTCATGCTTTGCCGGTACATCTCCCATTGTTTGTAATGCTCCCTCCACATGTGTGGCGTCGGTGAGGCCTTTGTCAAAGTGCTCTTTGTGCGGCGGTGATGCAGTTGGCATGCTCTGGCATGTCTGCGCAAGGCACTTGTGTCCTATGTGGGTGAATAAGCTTAAGTTACATCATGGAGACTTATAAATGTTGACCTAATGCTCTTCTAAAATGGAGATGCTTCCAATACCAAGTTGTGGGCAAGGATGTGGATGGGCGGGATAAGAAAGCGGATCAAACTTGTCTTCATGGAGACACATCAGAATTTGTTGAGTTCTTCAAGGGCAAGTTGAAGGATTTCATTCTCCATGACTTTGTTCGTGATGGCGGGGAGTTCCATTGCCTAGAGTGGTTTCCATCGATGTGGTTGTCTCGGTTATGGATTTTTCGAATTACGCATTGGTCCAAGATGAAATCCAGTCCATGCATTGGCGGAATGACCGGTTTCCATCCTCCGTTACGGTTTTCTGAAATGGCCCCTAGATCGACAACCGCAAACATTGAAATACTACCACTTCTACATCGTGACGACCTTGTGCATGACTCTTCGTTCAACCTTTGTTTTGATGAAGCGGTGGATGTTGGATTCGGGGTTCCCAAGACCTCGGGAGCATTGGTCTTTGGTCGGATGGGCGACAAGTCAATTCAAGGCATGTCGACCTTCATACTTCATCTCCGGTACCCTAGCGGTGGGCGCAACATCTTGTGGTCATACTTTGGGAGTGGCCATGGCAAGGGAGAGCATGATGGTGCGGTGCTATTTTGAAGAGCCCTTAGAGTGAGTCCTCTCCCACGGCGGGGAGGTTGCAAAATCATGGTGATGTTGTCCGATGCAGAACACATTTCTGCTGCACAAGCTCTTATGCATCTGGGCAGCATGGAGTGCATAGAAGTTTCGTGGCAAGGATGAGGTGAATCGGAGGGTGAAATATGCTTGTGACCCCATACCGGGTCCAAGAAGATGCATAGCCTGTATGGGGCTAGTGTGGCGGATCGAACAGCGAAAATCGCCTGTCTTGTTTTTGCAGTGTATGGAAAGCAACCATGATGCTTGAGAGAGTTCCTCACGCTTTTGGAATTTAGTTAAGATTAGACCACATCTTTGATGGTCACTCCTCGGATTACGGCAGGCAATTCCTTTACTTAGGGACGCTCTCCTTGCTTCTGGCGCTCGATGATGGTGTGGATCTCTCGGTTGGCGGACCTCTTGGAAGTCGGTGACAACTTCATGGTTTTTGCCAATAAAGAAGATGAGGGCCAAGAATTCTACCTTCTGCGAGGTGAAGCACACGCTTAGCACAAGCCGATCTCGCCCTTGGAGCCGGTCACACATCGGTGAAGTGGTGGTTAGTCGATGTTACATGTTGCGGAAGAATATTCGTGTCTGTACCTTGCCTCTAGAAGAGAGCGTGTTCAACGGTGAGTTAGTCAAACTATGCAAGTTTGACATGGTCCATGCAGGATGGTGACGAGTTGTTATCGTCCTATCATCGGATGCTCGGCCGTAGTGGACTCCCTTGTGGAGAGAAATGATCGATCCTTAGGTTGTTTTGATGTGGAGTGGTTGTTGTTTTGGTGTGGAGTGTGCAAAATCTCATTGGACTGGACGGAGATTGTTGGCATGTCATTCCGCTTATCGTTGTTTCCTTGATCCATGAAGATAGCTTGTTTGTATCCAATGATGATCCAATAATGCATGGTCGGTGTATAAATTGGAATGCGTTGAGTCGTGGGCACCGGTCATTTTCCAGCTCGAGAGATATTGTGACTTTATAGAGCGGTAAGTTGTGTCCTTGAACCATGTAGATAATTTCCAACAATGAAATGCATCTGGCGATATGTACGGTTTTTGCAGCTCTTCACAGAGGTGCGCCATTTGGCACAATGACAAAAGTTTGGAGGAGATCATGAAACATTGAATTCATCTTGAATTCAACTTCCTTGACCATACACGTGTGGTGGTGGGATGGAGGCATGTCGGCAAGGGTTGAACAAGATGCGAGACAAGTATGGACGTGGCTTTATATAGCGGCGGTATGTTCCCTTCAAGTTGGTTACATGTGCACTTATACAGTTGTTCACTTTTCTTGCCATGTGATCCTCGCATGTTCCGTGGTTACATGGGCACTTGTGCATGGCTCACTCTTCTTGCCTTGTGGTCTGGCATGTTCCGTGGTTACATGGGCACTTGTATATGGCTCACTCTGTTGCCTTGTGGTCTGGCATGTTCCCATGGTTACATGGGCACTTGATGGGTTCACTTTTGCCATGTGGTCGTGATATGTTCCAGGTTATATGGGCACTTATACATGGTGTGGCATGGTGTACTTCTCTTGCTATGTGGTCGTGGCATGGTGTACTTGTCTTGCCATGTGGTTCTGATCCGTGGTTACATGGGCACTTGTGCATTAGTGTACATGTCTTGTCATATTCTGGTCCGTGGTTACATGGGCACTTGTATATTGGTGTACTTGTCTTGCCATGTAGTTCTGATCCCGTGGTTACATGGGCACTATATTAGTGTACTTGTCTTGCCATGTGGTTACGGTCCCGTGGTTACATGGGCACTTGTATCTTCTTCTTGTACTTGTCTTGCCATGTGATCAAGGCTTGTTTTACGGTTGCTGCCGTTACATGGCTACTTCAAAGTTAGAGATGCATGTCTTGAGCGTCTTGCATCAAGCGGATGCTTATTAACAATGAATATTAGGTTCATGGTGGGCTTATAAAGGATGGTTACGAGGGGTGTGTCCTTTCACTAGCAGCTAGTTAACTAACTACCAACTAGCTGAGTCTAGTTTGACTAATCCACATTGGGTCAGTCTAGTCCTTAACCAACATGCACTATTTCTAACTCTCCCTCTCGGACACGTTGAGTTATCGAGATCTCCTTAAAACAAAGGAGACCACTCGTTGTCAGTCTTGCAATGTGCTGATCTTCCACTACTTTGTCTCAACTCGCGGTGTACTCCCTCATGGCGGCTCACAGTGACTCCGAGTAGTACACGGTTGTGGCGGGCGAAGCAAATATGCGCAGCTGTCAACTTCAAGTGATGGAACAAAAGATGATAAGCCTCACCATATGGTGACTTGTCTAGCGTCATAAAGCTACTACGGTCTACTAATCCAAGCCCTTCTCTTGTGGCGGTGTTTAAACTTGGGCAAGGATTTGGTCGGCTTTGCTATGTTGTATGCATTGGTACATCTGTACCTTTACTATTCCCCTTTCTGCAGCATCACGAATATAGTGATGTTGAATCTCTATGTGTTTCGTGCGTGCATGGAACACGGGGTTAGCAACTAAAGCAATTGCTGACATATTATCACAGTTAAGTATTGTTGGCCCTTCCTGCGTCATACCCAGATCCTCACATAGCTTCCTTTCCCATTCAGCCTCTTTGGTGGCTTCAGTGAGAGCCTTGTACTCCGATTCTGTTGATGAAAGTGATATGGCTGCTTGTTTTCTACAAGACCAATTAACAACGATGGAGCAGAAAGCAATATCTTTGAGATACTTTTCGGTGTCGTCGTCCAAGCCCAATCTGCATCGACATAACATGTAAGTAGGAGGCGCTTCTTTCCGCTAGGTTTGTAGCATAGGCCATAATTTTGAGTACCCTTGAGGTACGCATGATGCGTTTGAGAGCAACCAGTGATCCCTCCTGGATTCTCGAGAGGCGAGCAACATTCACGGTGTTTGAGATGTCGGTCTTGTCGATTACTCAAGAACATGAGAGTGCCAACTCCCATGCGGTAGAGCAGATCTCCATCTCCTTCTTGTCCTCTTGCGAGGCGGGGCGGATGAGCTTAACACCGGCACTGGTGTAGCCCGTCATGCGTTCTCCAAGTTGAATCGTTTTAGCATACCATATATCGTCCTTGATGAAGATAAATAGCTCCAGTGCTATCTCTATGTACATGCATTCCAAGAATATATTTAACTTTGCGAGATCCTTCATCTCGAATTCTTTGCTCAAATCGACTTTTATCTTGTTGATTCAACATTATTGCTGGAATAACTAAGTCATCGACATATAGGGCAACAAGTACAAGTGAGCTATCTGAGAAGTACATAGATGTTAGTATCGCTTCACTTTGAGAATCCCAACTTCTTGAGATAAGAATCCATTCTCTCGTACCATAAGCGTGGGCTTTGCTTAACAACACAGTATGATGTTCAGCAATTAACGTTGCCATCATCACCCTACGGGATGTGCCTATGGCATTGACACCGCCAACTTCACCCTAAACCCTAATTTTGTTGGGTCCATGGGGCAGTGCATAGCGGGTCCCACGCTTACCTATCTCTATTACAAGGCTCAGACGGTAGTAGCGAGACTTCACCTCTTGCGTGAGCGAGAGTCCATGCGAGGTTCAAGAAAGGTCCCGCAACAAGTTTTCCCGCTTTTCCTTCTTCATGAATGCATCGGAGGCATTTGAGTGCCTCACACCACCAATCTAGATTGGTTGGCGATTCTGAGGCACAACTTTCTGTTGCACATCCATTTCCTCTTCTTACATTGCTGCAACACGCTTGCTGGGAGGGCACGATTTGACATTATAGGCAAGAGTTATGCTCTCTGTTTCATAGGCATAAAGCTTGAGGGCTTCGTGACCATACCCTCCTATATTTGCATTCCATGTCATCCATGTTGCTCTGGTGGATGCATTGGGAGGTATCATCCACCCGACACGCCAACGCCAATCCTACCTTGAGATCCTTCCTCCTCCAAGCTCCTTCCCGTGACCAGGAATAACTCTTGACCAAGCTTGAATAAAATATCCTTCCTCAATCCACAGCAAGGCGAATGGTTGCTCGAACACCGCACGACATCCCATAACTTGCCACATTACGCACACACATCACTCGCGGTTCCACCAATCAAATCGACTCCTAGTACATCTTTACGAATCACACTTTTTCACAATGCAATCTCCACGGATATTACGGGTCATGACAGTAGCACGTCACCATCGGCTCCAGCCCAGTCCTCAAATGTTACGGTACCCCTTTCTCACCGTGCAAGCATGGGCCGCTTGCCCGAAATAGATCCTTCTTACACACATTTCTTGAATTGCGTAAAAGATAGATTTGAAATACAGCAGTCATGTTGCACCGTAACTTCCAAAGCCTCAACGGCCCTCAGGAGGCGGCCCAAATGACATAGCTTGCTCACGGTTTCAGCCGTAACGCCACTCTCCACACCTGCAGACCTATCCACAGCAGCAAGATATTCCATTGGATGGGCTGGCTTCTGGTCTATTTGATCATGAGTGTGACCAACCAAGAGGAATCCCACCTTCACTTTTTCAAACGTGCCCATATCAACGAGCATGTTCAGATATGCAAATAATAGCTGATTCTTGTTCTCCCGACATGTATTATCAAGTTGCAAGTACAAAACTTTGGGCAGCACACCATCATAGTTGTGGATGACATCTTGAATGACGCTGATAGTCAAATTGGCATCATTCCGAGGTTGGCGTAGTGCAAAACGCTCGGCTTTGTGGGTGTAGTTGTGGATCATGCAACCAACCACGTGAGCATCGACGATGCGTTCTTCATCTAGATTTTGGGCCACCTCAACATGTGGTATCTACATCTTCTTACGGGTCCATGCCATGATACATAGTAACGTATACTTATGTGGTTCCACATAACTCTTGCTCAGTGTTTTGTCATCTTACCTTGTTGCTAAAAGGCGCTCATGATGATCAAACACCATAGTATGAGTCCCTTTAAAGATGACAACTTCAAGGTTAACAACCGCGATTATGATGTCCGGCCAATCAACGTTGCCATCATCACCCTACGGGATGTGCCTATGGCATTGACACCGCCAACTTCACCTTCCTCACCCCCTTGCCCCCCCCTCTCCCTATGATCGACCACAAAGGATGTAATGGGAGGAACATATTTGTCGAGGCATTTCCAAATGCGGAAGGCGGGATCGAGAACAAGCGAAGCGTCCGCCTCGCGGATCATCCGATTGGGTCGCCCGCAGTCGGGGCAGGGTGGGGTCATGGTAGCAGAAGGCGGAACCAAAGGCATCGTGACCGGCGGCCAGAGATAGGGGGAGGGAGTAAGATGGTAAGTGGTGATTAGAGCACCTGTAGGCTGGCCACCCGCCGAATAGGAGTGTAATAAAGGCGCCGACCTTGGGCGTGGTATAAGAAGGGGCGGAGTTGCTCTAGTAGAAATATCTTTCTCTTGGTGTGGATAGCGTTTCCCTTCAGGAACACTGCTCGACGTTGGGCTGCGTGGTGATCGGCGGTAGTACCACCACATCCTCCTCTCCGGCCTTTGGTGGGTCCCACACAGGACCACATAGGTTGTTGCTCCTCCTGAGCACGTGGGGATGACTCCTCTCTCCTCCACGAGTCGGGCCTCGGGTCCGGGCCTCGGTCCGGTCTCAACTCGGGTCCGATCTTGAGTCGGTCTTATTCAGTCGGACCTCGGGGTCGGTCTCGTCTGATTCGGACCTCAGGTCCAGACCTTCTGAGTCCGGTCCTCAAGTCCGGACCCCCAACCCCGGACCGCCTCTGTTGGGGCCGAGTCCTCTCCGGTCCCCTTCACGGCAGGTCGGTTGGTTTCCTCCTCCCCCCACCCCTTTGGGGCCCTCGTCCCTATCCTCCACTGGTTGCGGACTTACCTCGAGGCCGTTACATTGGCGCGTCCCTCACTGGGCTCTTCTCCACCCACTGATGCCACCAAACAAGGCCACCAAGGCCCTGATCTGTCCCCATGCCCTTCTTCCTTCCACCCTCGGCCCCCGGGAGGTCCGGTCCGATTGCTGGTGGGAAGCTTCAGCGCCTTGAGGAGCTTAGCGTGGTAGTAGGCAAAATCCGAGTCAATTTGCTGGATTGCCTCCTCCACATGCGCCCGGAGCACCCGATACTCCCTTCGCCATAGGTGCTCGGGGAGCTGAGCGTGTTGTCCGGCTTGCTGGTCCGTCTCTCCTACCAGGTTTGTCAGTTGGAGCCGGGCAGAATCTCGCGAGGCCACAAGGGAGGCCTCCGTTACTTCCTGCAACCGCCGCTGTTGCTCCACCTGCTCCAGCTCCCGTCGTTTGCCTTCGGCCGCCACTTCCCGCCATGATGCGGCGCCCTCCGCCTTCCTCAAGCTGGACTGCAGCTTCTTTTCTGCGTCCAAGGCCCTTGCTCCTCCGTTCATCTTGGCACGGCTCGCCATCTCCCTCCAGGCGGTCGGCAACTCTGCCCGGTTGGCGCCGTCCAAGTCCTCTCCATTTCGACGTCTGCTCCTTGTTCCACCGCCTCTTACCTCTTGCGCCAATGAGCTGGAGTCGCTCTATCTCCTTCGTGATCCGCGATCACGCGAAACCCCGTTCCGCTCGATTGTATCTTGCTGACTCAAGGTCTCAAGGTCTTCCATCTCCTGCACTTGTTCCTCCACTTCCATGGCCCGGAGATCCTCCATCTCCTTGTTTACAGCCTCCTTCTCTTACCTGCACACGGTGGCCCATTTTGCTCGCCTCCGCCTTGCTCGCCTTGTATTTGTCCTGTCTCCCTCCACTTGGTTTGATCCGCGGTAGTGATCACGTTGGTTTAGCCAGCAGCTTCCGCCTCCGCTTTTTCACCACGAGCCTCCAGCCAGGTGTTGTTCTGTAGCCGCCTCGGCTGGTCTCGACACTCCGCTCCCCTGCCTCCCGGCTCCCCTAGCCTTCCTCCGCTGGAGAGGTCCGCACTTGGCCTCCTTGCGCTCTGCTTTCACTGTCGCACAGCATGACTTTGGTCCGATCACGAATAGACCGGACCTCCGTTACGCCTTCCGGCGGCTTCCTCCTCGATTCAAGCGAGGATTACGCCTTCTTCTTGGCCTCACAGGCGCCCACCGCTCTTGGAGGAGCACCATGCGCCTCTGGTTGCCTCCACCTCACAGGTCTTCTCTGCGTCCCGAGACCCCAGGCATTCCGTCCATGATGGTTGCCAGACTCCGCCGTGTCTCTTCCAGCCACGGCGCGGGCCAGAAGTCCGTCGTGGGTGAGCATCACCCCTAAGGACCGCCCGGGATCATGGTCCGAGTGAGTCGACTTGGCTCGGGACTAATGTCAGGACCTCGTGTCCTGGGTGCCTGGTCCGGCCCTTCCACTTCCTTGGCCCGCTTGGCGCTGGCTCATCGCCCGCCGTCTTCGCTTGGGCTGGGTGGCGGCGAGGGGTCCGAGCGTTTCCCTCTCTCCGTCGGAGCAGGATGGCCCGGATGTGGCTTCCTTCAGGTGCTGGCCCGCCTCACAGGCGGCGTCCCTCTGCCCTCCTTATTGCTTCCTCCGCCTCACACTGGTAGGTAGAGGCACCTCGGCGCTCCTTGGCCACAGGGAGCCACCTCACCTCTTGACATTTCTTGGGTCTCGGTGTGGCTCAGCCGGCTGGGGCATGGTGGCTGGTTGGTGGGCGCGCGGCGCCAACTCCCTTCCCGTGGGTGCTCCGTCCGACGGGCACCTCGCCTCCGGGAACGAAGGGAGGCGGGATATCCTCCCATACCTCTCTGGGCGAGGGGTCCGTTCAGGATGGGTCAATCCTCCCAATCATCTTCCTCCGGGCTCGTTTGGCCTTAGGAGGTCGGGCCTCGCCTCTCGGCGCCCGCCTTCCATCTGCCTCCCGTGAGCCGCCAGCCCTTCTGCGGCCGCTCCTCTTCTCCCTCCTTGAGGAGGTTGAGGTGTCCCCACACATGGATGAGGAAGGGGCAGTCTTGTGGCGGGCCTGACTTCCATCCGTAGCTTCTGGCCTCTGGCCCGGTCCGGGCGAGGATGATATGCCCCCAGTCGGCCCGTTAGCGTGGGTGTCGGTGAGGCGGATAAATTGAAAGAATGGATCATTGCGAGAATGTCTGGTAAAGGTATCCTCAGAAAAGCTGTAATTCTCCGAATTGCCTCAGATTGATGTTGCAGAGCTTCAGAAATCACTGCAATTTTGTCAAGAGCTGCTTCAAGTCTGACGCCAATGTTTGAGGTTTTGCGCAACACCAAGACCTGTAAATCCCTGAGTCGATCAGACTCCAGGGCAAGGTATGATTGGTTGAAGATGAGTTCCTCGTCGTCGTCGTCAGTTTGGTACACTCTTACAATTCTTCGTAGGAGCCGGCGATCTGCGTGGCAGGAGCACAGACACGCGTCGAGCTCTGGGTGGGCGTTGGGGCCACGTGATTCAAGCTCTTCACCACGGCCTTGTGGAGCCGTGCGTGGGCCAGATCTAGATGAGGTAGTATGTGAAACTGTAGAAAGCACGAGGCCTCGGCTTCTCCTACCGGTTGGCCTTGATCTGCGTTCAACTGGCGTCATGTCGATGCTCTCTACGGACCGGACATAGACTTTCTAGTACAGCCCAATTTCTCTTATGCTAACCATCCTGTGCAGGTGATGGAGTAGGAGATTCAACATAGCTCGGAGTGCAATCTGGATGCACTCTAAATTGCGTTGAGAACCCTATTTCATCAGATGTACAGTATGCAACATAGAGATTAGATTAGAATGAATCTAGAGGCGGCATGGATCATAGAGCCTAGTGCTCTGATACCATGTGAATAAAGCGGAAGCTTGCTTACAAAACAAAAAGTTGTAAACAAAATGAATTGATTAAATTACAAAACTTGTATGTGTTTAAATGCTTGTCCAAGTGACTATTACGTTAAACCTAAGACATATCAGTGCTCGGCGGTTAATGCGTTAGGGTAAATAACCCTTAACACTGGTCAAGTGATAGCTTCATGCACCGCAGCTCCTGGGTGGAGCGAGGCTTACGGTGTCGGATCTGGAATCGATGCAAAACCTCGCAATATACTTGGCTTGATGAAGGCATAAGAAGAGTATCATCAAGATGGCGCTGAAGTTGAACTCTCAGGAAGCGGTGGTGCCCCAATATCCTTCATAATGAATTTTTGGTGCAACATGTCTTTGACCCATTATAACAAAACCGGATTGTTTGATGCGAGATGGCATAGTCAACATATAAGCGAGCAGCAGATTTACCATCTGGGGTAGAAATATACGTTTGCATCACGGGATTACGAATCGAGCAATAGATTTAAGAGTACTTATCAATGGTCTTATACCATTCCCGTGTTACTTCAAACCGTGAGATGGTCTTCTTGAGATGAGACCCAATCCAGTGCTCGGGGTCCAACAAAACCGCTGTGACATATAGATATCCTCTTCGATTCACCATACGGAAGGCGGTACATCCATCCTGTCTGGAGATCCCGGGCATTGGCGATAGAGCAAGGATCATGCGGATGGGATTTAGCAGGCTGAAAGTTTCAGTGAAATCTATTCCAGGAACCTGGGTAAAACCCATGGCAACAAGCCGAGACTTATATCTGGCAATCGTGCCCTGGGCATTCAACTTATGCTTGAAGACCCATTTACAGCTTACAACCTTCCTATCCTTGGGCAAGGGTGTGGTTTGGGAAAACCCGGGGCACTCCCGAGGTCCTCCCACTATAGCGGCCACACTTATCCCACTGTCGCTTCGTACGTTGGGTTTCGTCCCATGAGACTTGTGTGAAAATTCGAGATCTTGTGGTCACCGATCGCTACCTGCAGAGACACAACTCTCAGCCTTCTCAACGAGCAAGGCGCCCTCTACTCTCCCTCTTACGTGTTGCTTGCCTTCAGAAAATGACCAATCCTCGTACAGCGACAGCACAATTGAGTCACAACCTGGCGAGCCTATCACGGGCGAGGAGACCCCCAGTCCACACCGCGATTTCGTCCCTACTTCTAAGACCACTCTTCTCCACTCGAGGCGCTCTTTTTCTTGCGGTTGGGATTGCGTCCCTTAGGCTCACATGGCCTTCCACTAACACCTACACCTCTAATCCTCTACTCATCTTCTCATCTCCTCATCCTCTTCCTCCTATTCTAACCTCGATTCGGGCTTCTTGGTTTCGACTCGCCCTTACGGCTGGCTGGTCGCCTCCACCCGGCAAGTTCTTCCTTGGGCGGTTGCTATGAGTTTGACACACGGCGAGAACCTCCGAGTCTTTCACTGTAGTCTACCCTCAAGCCGAGTTCTGGGCATTTGCCACACACCCAAAGCAAAGCAATTTCACGGCAACCATTCACAAGGGGGAACTCGTTTAGGCACTTGCGGAGCAAGTCCTCCACCAACACTCAGACCACTTCCTCTCTACGAATGTGTTGGCTCACGGTGACACGAAATTCCTCTGTAATGGCAAAGGACTCGATGGGCGTGACATGATACTTTACTTTGTGAAATCCTCCTCCTCTTATAGGAGGCCTTCCACATACAACCTCCCTTGGGTGACCCTCTGCGGTCACCTTTTCCAATTCTATTATTTCCTACATGACATTTATATACGGCACCTAATCTATTATCCTTGGTAAATTCTATTCTAGAACTTCACCTAAGTCATCCTTGAAGGATGTCGATTACATCACTATCCTTCCTATTCTTCTACCTAGCATTTATGGCCCTTGACCATATCTAGTCTTCACCTATTGGGGTGAGCGTGTCGTGGTGGATTGGCTCCCTCGCCCTCCTTTTGCTCTTGCCCTTCCCAGCCTTTGTCGCTTCCTAATGTGTGGGGCAAGTACAATCTTGCCCTTCCTCCATCTCCGGGGGGCGCGATTCTCCCCTCAATCGCGCTTCGCACCTGGCGCCCCTTCCCTCGTCGCCTGTCGCCCGTTCATCGCACCCTACCGCGGTGTCGGCGGACTACTGGGTGACCTGTAGTGGTCCCTATCTCCTTCTTCCTTCCTCCTTGGTGAGGTTTCTTGAGTCGGGATCTTCATTGCTCTTTGCCTTCTTTGGATTTGTCCATACCTATCATAGAGCACCCTTCATCCCCATTGCCCATCGGATTTCTAATCTCTCGGGCCCTTTTGCGTTGGACTCCTCCTGGTCCCGGTTCCTCCCTTACTCGCGGGGGAAATTCCTCACCCTTCCTTCCTCGGCAGGTCGGACCCGTCCTTAGTCTCCTCCGGTGGGGTTGTCTCTCCCACCCCAGTTTCCTCGGGGTGTTGCGGACCCCGGCCTTCATCTCCATCCGGGCCTTCCGGCGACTCCCACAGCTCGTGCGGGCACCCTGCCTACAGTAGTCGGGACTGGCGTGTGTGGCATCCCCGCAGTAGTCGGACTACCGTGGTAGGGTGGTCACCCGTGGTGGGGTGACCCCTGAGGCGGGTGTCCCTCTCCTTGCTCTCCGCCGTCTCCCACCCACTTGCCAGCTCCTCCTCGTCTCACTCCTCAGTTCCTCGGAGTCCATTTGATGGCCTCATCAAAATCGGAGGCCTCTGCACTGTTGCGGCTCCCGATCATCATCATGAGGACCCAATGTCCTCCTCTTGGCCAAGTAAGACTTCGTTGTTGGCCTTCAAGATCTGTTGTGGGTGAGCCCCAAGCTATGATATTGCATTTGGAGATCATCAATCTCGGCCACTCTCCATCTTGCACCTACCTTGTAGGCATCTCTTGCTGGTTAATTCTCCCACCTTCACATGGAGGTTACATTCTCCTCCCTCACTTCCTTTATGGTTGGCCAATTTTGCACGAAGGGCATAATCGCCAAAATCTTCTTCCTCACTACCGGCATGCACCACCTTCTTGTGGCGCTCCTCCTCCAGACCTCCTTGTTCCGGTCCTAATTCTTTGGCAAGCCCTCCTCTCTCTTTTGCGCTCCGCTCCAGCTCTTGGTCTTGTGCTTCTCCGCGCTCCTCCAAATTATCGGGTCCTTCTCAACTCCTCTCCCATATCCCGGATTTGATAGCTTGAGTAGCCATCACACACTCATGCGTCACTTCTTTGGATTTTCTCCCTTCCTAGTGCCTCGTTTTCTTCCTTTCTTGCTCTAATTGGGCAAAATGCTCTTCGCCTTTTGCCTCCAAGAATCCTTTTGGGTTGTTGCGAATGGCTCTTTCTTGAGTGACAACTTCCCTCGGGGCTTCTCCGCGCGTTCCAGGTCGGGGAGCTTCTCCTGACCTTTTCCTTGGCTGCCTTTTCATCGGACTCCATGGCCAATTGCCACCTTTCTTCCCCATGTCATTTCACTTCCTCTTGGCATGCCCACAAGGAGGCTGCTAGGTCCCTAGCCCCTTCAAATCCACGGTGAGTGCTTCACAAGCACCCAGCAATTCTCCTAGGGGTCCTAATTCCACCCCTCTCTTCTTCAAATTTCCAGCTCTCACACTTTCGGGCCATCGGCCGGCGGGTCCCCTTCTCGCTCCATCCGCTCTCCCACAGTGCGATGGTGGCCGGCGCCTCGCGCGCACCTGTTCCTTCCCTTCCCTTCCCTTGCTGGGCGTGGTGCACGGCGGTGGGTGCTCCCCCCAGTGGTTGCCTACCTACCATGGTGGTGCCTACCGTGGTGCTACCACCCCAGGTGGGCGCCTCCCTAAGGGTGAGGCCGAGTGCCTCTCGTAGGCACAAGGAGATGGTGGGGACTCCCCACCCTCGGGGTCACACTCAGTGGTCCTCTCTCATAGACTACCACCATCCGGCCTTCCTTGCTTCTTGTTCTTCTCCTTGCTCTGTGGGAAAGATTCCCACTCGGCAACTTTGTTGCCTCCATCTTCCTCCTCTTGCTTCTAGCATGCTTGTGGAGGTCGACCTCCCCGTCTTCAATGCAAAGGCAAGGCCTTTCCAACCTCGGTGGAGTGGATGACCTCAAAGGGATGCCATGCATCTTCAAGCTCCTTGCTTGTGAAGTCCCTCGGTTTCCACAAATGCACCAAATAGGTGCTAAGGTAGCAGCCTTGGCCCTTCCTCATCCGAATTTGGCTTGAGGAGCTTCTCGGTGGTGGATGTAGGCCTCATACATGATAGTCCCCAATCGGCTTGGCTCCCATGGAAATCTTCCACAAAAGTTGGTCTTTGAAATAAGAGGTCGTTGGTAATTACCAACAATCTTTGCGAAGAGCCTCCACTTGACTCCTTGATGCTCTCGGTCTTCCGACCATTCTTGGCGTGGGCCTTTTCACTCCTCCATCCATCATGTCGAGAACTCTGCGGGATGTCGGGAGGGCATCCTCTTCCCTCCATTCCTTTCGAGGCAATTCGAGCTCTTCCTCCCGGTCTTCACAGATGCTCCTTACGGTCCAGCAGTGAGGATCCGTCTAGCATTCCTTCCGTAGCGGCGGCGCTTCCGATTGATGGAGGTTGATGTAACACTCCTCAATCAATTCCAAATTGGTGTAGGCCCATTGGCCATCCTATGGATGTTCTCCTCCTCGCCTTGCGAAAATCAACCAAATCTCGGGGTTGAGCTGCCCAAAGCAAGTGAATTGGGGCATCACCTCACCTCCCCCTGCTCGCTTCTTTCCTTCCTCCTCGCGAGGAAGGTGGCCTTCCTTCCTTTCGCTCGAGGCATGGTGTTTTCCTCAAGTGCAAAGGAAGAGACTCTCCAATTTGAGCAAACACCTCAGCACCTCTTCTCCTTCTCTGAGCAACCCCGACTCACACGTTAGGATCCCCCTCTCCCTTTCTTCTTCTCCTCCTCCTTGAGGCGCCCTCTTCACTCTCTCTCGCCTCTCCCTCTGCTCACCCTTCTCCAACTCTTCCTTCCGGTGTCTTCAGCTCTTGTGCTTCCGCTCCAGGCCTCTCCTCCACCTCTTTCTCCTTCCTTTCTTCGGTCTCTGAGGGCTCCTCCTTGGTGCGCCGCTCCTTCTCGCCGCTTCTTCCTCTGGCGGCGATGGCGGCTTCCCTTCGCTTACGCTCCGACTCGATCCTCTTGGGTTGCGCTCGAAGAAGTTGGGCCCAAAGCGCACTTTGCCCTTTGGATGGCGCCACAGGGCACAACCCTAGATTGGTTCATCATTCCAAAATCCTAATTCTATAATACCTACCTTTCCTACTACCCTAATTAATTCTAATTACTCTATATATTTTCCCTATTGGTGAGCATATATAGTGGATATCCCTCTATTCTAATTTCCTTTTTAGCGAGATTGTCGACCTACGCGGTAGTACCGCGTGCTCCTTTTCTCGGACGGCGTGGTGTGGCGACCCTGGTAGTGACCTACCAACCTTCGGACGCCCTCACCGCCTCAAATGCGGGGTCATTTGACCCGTTCTTCTTCAAATATCCTTCCTAACAATATCCTACTCGACTTCAAGATTCTCGAGAAGTTTTCTTGGCATGCTCCTCTTCAATCGTTCTTAGCCAAAAAATCAAACTTGTTGTCTGGCAGATTTAGATTTGGTTGCCCAAACTTTCTACGTTCCACAAAGGACCCACAGTTCCCAAGTATCGTTCTTTATCGAGGAATCGTACTAAATCATGATGGAAGGGATCAGCTCAATGCTCCTTGTCAGCTCTGATAACCTCTGTGTATGTCTGTGGGTTACGGTTTTAATGTAAGGAGGGCTATCGGCCAGAAAGGCTTAGGTTGTGGAAGGGTAACCCAGCTACGGGACGTCTGAAATCAATGGAAGAATAAGGGGGTTCTACCCTTCTTGCTTTGAGGTTCCTAATCTGGCCGAGGATATGACGCTCTACATGTGGCTTTCGGCCAACAAGTTTGTCGACAACTTTGTGGAAGTGACCGGGGCGAGGCCAGACGTAGTTTTTCATGTAAAGTGCGAATCGGTAGGAATGAAGCAGGAAAGATTATCTTCGACTAAATCATGATCTACCTCATCCTCTGCACAGGAAGATCCCGAACTTCGACTGTAACATCATCAATGTCGGAAGGAGGTAGATAAGCATCCATCGTGGCGGTGGGGTACATGAGGCATTTGGGCGAGATCTTGCAGGGGTTACTGTGCGAGTTACCGCACGCGGCTCGCGGATCTTACGATAGGACCATAATCCTAGAATGTCATCTTGGAAACTCTGTAGAATCGTCCAGATCTGTGAGGTCCACATGGGTGACAGTCTCTTGATTGTGTGACAGATGATCAAAATATGGCAAACCCATGGGACACACAAGCTCCTTGAAGGTCACACTCGGCAAACAATCTTGTGTCAGATGAATGTGGATCCAAGTGGATCCAGCAACATGGGCTTTGGCCTCTTCACCCATATCCACAAAGATAAGTGGGCGAGCTCTGTCTTCTAATTTCCTTCTCTCTCTCATGAGGATGTGTCGTCTGTTGGAGAATCGAAGACAGTAAATTAAGCAATTTGGGCTTCTGCCAAATAACTTCAAGCGGGGTCTTCCATCCTTTGCGCTCGTGAGGAAATGTTAAGAATGTAATTCTTTGTAACTCTGTTTGCCGATATACTTTGCTCGCCACGACCATTCTAGCATGCTCCTTGTCATGCCCAGCAGCGTCTGATTATAGCATTCGGCAACACCGTTCTGCTGCTGGGTATAAGGCACAATAAGCTGGCGTACAACACCATTGTCCAGCAAGAACTGGTTGAAGTAAGCATGTGTAAATTCTGTGCCATTGTCAGTTCGCAACTGTTGGAGCAAGCATCCTGTTTGCCTCTGTGCCATGACTAGCCATTCCTGGAAGACCTCAAAGGTATCGGACTTTAAACGGATGGGGTAGGTCCAGGAGTATCTGCTAAAGTCATCAGTGATGGTAAGATAGTACAACGCACCACCAAGGGAAGGAACATGGATCTTGCCTGAAATATCTGCATGTACTAGTTCTAGTATACTGCGATGCGATGGAGCAAGCTGACATGAAATGGAACCTCTTTACTGTTTGGCTATAACACATGCATCGCAAAGTGGCAGGTCTTTGAAACATTTACGTAGGGGCTCTCTATAGCAACTTAGGTTCGACATTTTTATCAACTTATCACGATTAGCATGACCTAATCTAGCATGCCATAGACTAGCCTGGGCAGATTGTGACGACTGGACAGCATGCACGGACTCAGGAGGTATGCAGGTAAGATCAAGCTGGTACAAATCATGAACAAGATGTCCTTCGCGTGACTAGACTATCCCTCCTCTCTTCTTAAGCTCATGACTAGTAGAAGTGAAGATAAGGTCGTATTAGCGCAAGGACATCGGTGGCTAGCAGAAAGTAGGTGTTTGGCCATGAGTGGAGCGTGCGAGGACATTATCAAGGTGGAGAGACGATTGCCATTATGCAATCTAAAACGGCATGTGCCTGAGCCTGCAATCTAAAGACACATGCGTGTAAGTTCGTCCCCAACAACACCTTTGTCGGATGTGGTGAAGGCTGGTGACTAAGCAAATTCTTTGTGCGCCGTTAGATGTGGGAGGTGTGCCGGAATCTAAAAGTACCATCACAGTGGGAAGGCAGAAGGCGAAGAAGATGCAAAACAAAGCTAATCAGGACTCCGGGGCAGGTATGATTGGTTGAAGATGAGTTCCTCGTCGTCGTCGTCAGTTTGGTACACTCTGCAATTCTTGGTAGGGCGGCGATGCGTGGCGTGAGCAGAGACAGCGTCGAGCTCTGGGTGGGCGTTGGGGCCACGTGATTCAAGCTCTTCACCACGGCCTTGTGGAGCCGTGCGTGGGCCAGATCTAGATGAGGTAGTATGTGGGCGCCCAGAAGCACGAGCCTCGGCTTCTCCTACGGTTGGCGATCTGCGTTCCTTGACTGCGGCATGTCGATGCTCTCTGGACCGACATAGACTTTCTAGTACAGCCCAATTTCTCTTATGCTAACCATCCTGTGCAGGTGATGGAGTAGGAGATTCAACATAGCTCGGAGTGCAATCTGGATGCACTCTAAATTGCGTTGAGAACCCTATTTCATCAGATGTACAGTATGCAACATAGAGATTAGATTAGAATGAATCTAAATAGAGAGCAGCATGGATCATAGAGCCTAGTGCTCTGATACCATGTGAATAAAGCGGAAGCTTGCTTACAAAACAAAAAGTTGTAAACAAAATGAATTGATTAAATTACAAAACTTGTATGTGTTTAAATACTTATCCAAAGTGACTATTCGTTTAAACCTAAGACATATCAGGTATAAACCAGTTAATCTGTGTTAGGGTAAATAACCCTTAACACTGGTCAAGTGATAGCTTCATGCCTGCAACTCCTGGAGTGGAGACAGGCTTGGCAGTGTCCAGATGGAATCGATGCAAAACCTCTGCAATATACTTGGCTTGATGAAGCATAAGAAGAGTATCATCAAGATGGCGCACAAGTTGAACTCCGAGAACGAAGGTGAGTGCCCCAATATCCTTCATATCGAATTTTTGGTGCAACATGTCTTTGACCCATTATAACAAACCCGGATTGTTTGATGCGAGGATGGCATAGTCAACATATAAAGCGAGAACGACGAATTTACCATCCTGGGAGTAGAAATATACGTTTGCATCACCAGGATTCTGAATGCAGCCAATAGATTTAAGGTACTTATCAATGGTCTTATACCATTCCCGAGCTGACTGCTTCAAACCGTATATGGTCTTCTTGAGATGACAGACCCAATCCGGGTGCTCGGGGTCAACAAAACCTTCGGGCTGTGACATATAGATATCCTCTTCCAGTTCACCATACAGGAAGGCAGTACATACATCCATCTGCTGGAGATCCCAGGCATTGGCAGTAGCAAGAGCAAGGATCATGCGGATGGACTGAGTTTTTACAACAGGGCTGAAAGTTTCAGTGAAATCTATTCCAGGAACCTGGGTAAAACCCATGGCAACAAGCCGAGACTTATATCTGGCAATCGTGCCCTGGGCATTCAACTTATGCTTGAAGACCCATTTACGACACAACCTTCCTATCCTTGGGCAAGGGTGTGGTTTGGGAAAACCGGGGCACTCCAGGGTCCTCCCACTATAAGCGCCACACTTATCCAGCCAAATGCGTTGGGTTTCGTCCCATGAGACTTGTGTGAAAGTTCGAGGCCTTGTGGTCATCGCTACTGAGACACAACTTCTCGACCTTCTCAGCGCAAGGCGCCCTCTACTCTCCCTCTTGGCACCGCTTGCCTTTGCTTGAAAATCGCCAATCCTCGACCTACAGCGACACAAAACAATTAGGTCACCTTGGCGAGGAGCCTATCAGGCGCCGGGGACCCCCAGTCCACACAGCGATTTCGTCCCTACTTCTAAGACCACTCTTCTCTCCACTCGGGGCGCTCTTTTACTTGCATTTGGGATTCGTCCCTTAGGCTCTGCACGTGGCCTTCCACTAACACCTACACCTCTAATCCTCTACTCATCTTCTCATCTCCTCATCCTCTTCCTCCTATTCTAACCTCGATTCGGGCTTCTTGGTTTCGACTCGCCCTTACGGCTGGCACAGGGTCGCCTCCACCCGGCAAGTTCTTCCTTGGGCGGTTGCTATGAGTTTGACACAGACGGAGAACCTCCGAGTCTTTCCACAGTCTACCCTCAAGCCGAGTTCTGCAGGCATTTGCCACACACCCAAAGCAAAGCAATTTCACAACCATTCACAAGGGAGCAACTCGTTTAGGCACTTGCAGGAGCAAGTCCTCCACCAACACTCACCACCGACTTCCTCTCTACCCGACTGCGTTGGCTCCACGGCCCGGCACGAAATTCCTCTGTAATGGCAAAGGACTCGATGGCGTGGGCGCAAGACATGATACTTTACTTTGTGAAATCCTCCTCCTCTTATAGGAGGCCTTCCACATACAACCTCCCTTGGGTGACCCTCTGCGGTCACCTTTTCCAATATTCTATTATTTCCTACACTTGACATTTAATGGCACCTAAATCTATTATAATCCTTGGTAAATTCTATTCTAGCAACTTCACCTAAGTCATCCTTAAGGATGTCGGTCTACATCACTGTCCTTCCTATTCTTCTACCTAGCATTTATGGTCCCTTGACCATTCTAGTCTTCACCTATTTGGGTGGTGACGTCGTGGTGGATTGGCTCCCTCGCCCTCCTTTTGCTCTTGCCTTCCCGGCCTTTGTCGCTTCCTAATGTGTGGGGCAAGTACAATCTTCCTTCCTCCATCTCGCAGGCGCAGATTCCTGCCCTCCGGCAATCGCGCCCCTCCCGCACCTGGCGCCCTTTTCTCCCCTCGTGGCCGCGCCACACCTACGCGGTGTCGGCGGACTACGGGTGACGACTTCTGGTAGTCGGTCCCTATCTCCTTCTTCTTCCTCCTCCGCGGTGAGGGTTTCTTGGTCAAGATCTTCCATTGCTCTTTGCCTTCTGTTTGATTTGTCCATACCTATCATAGAGCACCCTTCATCCCCATTGCCCCACCATCGGATCTTCTAATCTCTCGGGCCCTTTTTGGACTCCTCCTCGGGTCCGGTTCCTCCCCTCGTGGGATAGTTCCTCACCCTTCCTTCCTCCGTGGTCGGACCCGTCCTTAGTCTCCTCCGGTGGGGTTGTCTCTCCACCACCCAGTTCCTCTGGGGTATGTTGCGGACCCCTTTTCATCTTGAGGCTTCTCGGCGACTCCCAACAGCTCGTGCCCGGGCCCTTGCCCTAGTGGCGGATCTGGGGCGTGTGTGGTCATCCCCCGGTGGTCAGCGGACTACCGTGGTGGGGTGGTCACCCCGTGGTAGGGTGACCCCTGAGGCGGGTGTCCCTCTCCTTGCTCTCGCGCCGTCTCCACCCACTCGGCTCCTCTCTCCGACTCCTCAGTTCCTCGGAGTCCATTTCGTGATGGCCTCATCAAAATCGGAGGCCTCTGCACTGTTGCGGCTCCTTGTCATCATCATGAGGACCCAATGTCCTCCTCTTGGCCAAGCAAGACCGTTGTTGGCCTTCGATCTGTTGTGGAGGTGAGCCCCAAGTTGTGATGCATTTGGAGATCATCAATCTCAGTGGGCCACTCTCCATCTTCACACCTACCCTTGTAGGCATCTCTTGAGGTGGTCAATTCTCCCACCTTCACATGGAGGTTACATTCTCCTCCCTCACTTCCTTTTTGGTTGGCCAATTTTGAAGGGCATAATCAAAATGCTTCCTCACCACCGGCATCCTGCACCACCTTCTTGTGGCGCTCCTCCTCGGACCTCCTTTGTTCCAGTCCTAATTCTTGGCAAGCCCCTCCTTCTCGCTTGCCAAGCATTCTTCGCTCGGCTCCAATTCTTGGTCTTGTTCTCAGCTCCTCCTCCAAATTATGGGTCCTTCTCAACTTCCTCTCCCATGTCCGGATTTGATGGCTTTAGCCATCACACTCATGTCGGCCACTTCTTTGGAGTTGCTTCTCCTTCCTAGTGCCTCGGCCCTTCCTTTCTTGCTCTAATTGGGCAAAATGCTCTTCGCCTTTTGCCTCCAATCCTTTTGGGTTGTTGCGAATGGCTCTTTCTTGACTGTGACAACTTCCCTCAGGACCTTTTTATGTTCTAAGTCGTGTGGAGCTTCTCCTGACCTTTTCAACTTGGCTGCCTTTTCATCGGACTCCATGGCCTCCAATTGCCACTTGGTCCTGCCTTTCTCCGGCCATGTCTTGAGGTTTCACTTCCTCTTGGCATGCCCACAAGGAGGCTGCTAGGTCCCTAGCCCCTTCAAATCCGGTGAGTGCTTCACAAGCACCCAGCAATTCTCCTAGGGTCCTAATTCCACCCCTCTGTCTTCTTCTTGGAAATTTCCAGCTCTCCCGCACTCGGGCCATCCCGGCCTTGGTCCCCCTCAGCTCCATCCGCTCTCCCAGGAGTGGGAGTGGTGCGGCGCGGCGCCTCATGTTCTCCTTCCTTCCCACCGCGTGGCTGCTGCTCGTGGGGTGCCCACCGTGAGGTGCTCCTCTGTGATGGTTGCCTACCTACCATGGTGGTGCCTACCTACCATGGTGGCGCCTGCCACCCTTGGGTGGCGCCTCCCTCGGTAGGGTGCGGGGTGCCTCTCTAGGCACAAGGAGATGGTGGGGACTCCCCCACTCTCGGGATCACCTCACAGTGGTCCTTCTCTCATAGACCACCATTCGGCCTTCCTCGGCGGTTCTTGTTCTTCTCCCTTGCTCTGTGGGGAAAGATTCCCACTCCAACTTGTTGCCTCCACATCTTCTCCTCTTGCTTCTAGCATGCTTGTGGAGTCGACCTCCCAGTCTTCCTTAATGCAAAGGCAAGGCCTTTCCAACCTTGGGCTGGAGGTGGATGACCTCAAAGGATGCCATGCATCTTCAAGCTCCTTGCTTGAGAAGTCCCTCGGTTTCCACAAATGCACCAAATAGGTGCTAAGGTAGAGGCCTTGGCCCTTCCTCATCCAATTTGGCTTGAGGAGCTTCTCGGTGGTGGATGTAGGCCTCATACATGATAGTCCCCAATCCGGCTTGGCTCCCATGGAAATCTTCCACAAAATTGGAGGAAGTTGGTGAAATAAGAGTCGTTGGTAATTACCAACCCCAGCACAATCTTTTGCGAAAGCCTCCACTTGACTCCTTGATGCTCTCGGTCTTCCGATTCTTGGCGTGGGCCTTCACTCCTCCATCCATCATGTCGAGGAACTCTGCGGGATATCGGAGGCATCCTCTTCCCTCCATTTGACCTTTCGAGCAGATTCGAGCTCTCTTCCTCCGGTCTCCATACACACAGAATGCTCCTTACGGTCCGGCGGGGATCCGTTCGAGCATTCCTCGTGTAGCGGCAGGCTGCCTCGATTGATGGAGGTTGATGTAACACTCCTCAATCAATTCCAAATTGGTGTAGGCCCATTGGCGGCCATACACCCATCTAGTTGGATGTTCTCCTCCTCGCCTTGCCGAAAATCAACAAATCCACGGGGTTGAGCTGCCCGGCAAAGCAAGTGAATTGGGGCATCTCGACCTCACCCCTCACTGGCGCAGCCCCTGCTCTTCTTCCTTTCCTCCTCGCGAGGAAGAGCCCCTTGGCGGTGGCTCCTTCCCTTGCCTTCCTCCTCGAGGCATGGTGTTTTCCTCTTCAAGGAAGAGATTACTTCCCAATTTCTCAACCTCCTTCTCCCAACTTCTCCTTCTGTCAGCTGAAACACCACACACGTTAGTCAGCGCTCCATTGCCAATTCTTCTCGCGCCTCCTTCAGGCGTCTTGATCTCTCTCCTCTCTCGCCTCAATTGCTCACCTCGGTGCTCCTTCCAACTTGCCTTCCTCGTGTCTCCGCTCTTCCTTCTTCAGCGCTCCGGAGCGCTCTCCTCACCTCTTCCTTCCTTTTCTTCCACTTCCTGCGTTCTTCCTCCTTCGCTCTCTCCTTCAGCGCGCCTTCCTTCCCTTGCTGGCGGCGGCGATGGCGATGGCGCTTCCTCCTTTCTTGCGCTTACGCTCCACGGCTCGATCTCTCTTCTCTTTCGAAGAGAAGTTGGCGCTTAAAACCACTTTGCCCTCCTTGGACGCCACGGAGGTTCACAACCCTAGATTGGGTTCATCATTCCAAAATCCTAATTCTATCTAATTACCTATTTTCCTATTACTACCTCTAATTAATTCTAATTATCTATTTATATTTTCCCTATTGGTGAGCATATATAGTGGATATCCTCTATTCTAATTTCCTTTGGCGAGATTCGTCAACCTACGTGATGATCGCGACTTACGCGGTGATGCTTCCTTTTCTCGACCTACCGGTGGTGGCGACCCTCGGTGATGCGCCGACCCCTTTGCCCTCGCCCTCGTGCGGGGTCGTTTTGACCCGTTCTTCTTCTGGGATATCCTCTTCTTCCTAACAATATCCTACAACTCCGACTTCAAGATTCTCGAGAAAATTTCTTGGCATGCTCCTCTTCAATCGTTCTAGCCAAAAAAAATCAAACTTGTTTGTCCTTTGGCGATTTGAACTGTTGCCCAAACTTCGTTCCACAAAGGGACCGCTTCCCAAGTATCGTTCTTTATCAAGGAATCTGCACAAGTCCTTGATGGAAGGATCAATGCTCCTTGTCCAAGTGATAGCCTCTGTGTATGTCTTGGGTTACGGTTTAATGTAAGGAGGGCTATCCATGAAGGCTTAGGTTGTGGAAGGGTAACCACCGGGGGCGTCTGAAATCAATGGAAGAATAAGGTTCTACCCGCTTGAGGTTCCTAATCTGTTGAGGATAACGGCACTACATGTGGCTCGACAACAAGTTTGTCGGCCACTTTGTCGTCGGGGGCGAGGCCGGAGTAGTTTTCATGTGAGTTTGAATCGGTGAGAATGAGCAGAAAGATTATCTTCGACTAAATCATGATCTACCTCATCCTCTGCGGCGGGAGGATCCCGAACTTGGTAACTCATCAGCGTCGGAAGGAGGTAAATAAGCATCCATCGGCGGGGGCTGCCAGGCGGTGGGCGGGTATTGTTGCAGTGAGTTGCACTCCTTGGATGCCAAATAGGACCATATCCTAGAATGTCATCTTGGAAACTCGAGAATCGTCCGGATCACATGAGGTCCACATGGGTGGCGATCTCTTGATTGTGTGACGGATGATCAAAATATGGCCCGGGGACACAAGCTCCTTGAAGGTCCTCACGGCAAACAATCTTTGTATGAGTAAGTGGATCCAACAACATAGGCTTTGGCCTCTTCACCATATCCCACAAAGATAAGTGGGCAACTCATCTTCTAATTTCCTTCTCACTCTCCGAGGATGTGTCGTCTAGGAATCGAAGACTCGTAAGTGTATGGCTGGGCTTCTGCGCCAAATAACTTCAAGCGGGGTCTTCCCATCACTGCGCTCGTGAGAAAGCTTTATTAAGAATGTAAGTTCTTTGTAACTCTTGCTGATATACTTGCTCATCGTACGACCATTCTAATGCTCCATGTCCTTGCCGTACGTTATAGCGATTCGGCAACAGATTACTGCTGCTGGGTATAAGGCACAATATGGCGTACAACACCGTCCGGCAGAGCGGTTGAAGTAAGCATGTGTAATTCATGCCATTGTCGTTATAGCGGAGCAAGCATCCTGTTTGCCCTACATGCCATGACTAGCCATTCACGGAAGACCTCAAAGGTATCGGACTTTAAGCGGATGGGGTAGGTCGGGGAGTATACTGCTAAAGTCATCGATGATGGTAGATAGTACGCACCACCAAGGGAAGGAACATGGATCTTGCAGAAATATACGCATGTACTAGTTCTAGTATACTGCGATGCACGATGGGCAATGACCTGAGGAAATGGAACCTCTTTACGTTTGGCTATAACACATGCGCATGAGTGGCAGTCTTTGAAACATTTAGGTAGGGGCTCTCTGTAGCAACTTAGGTTCGACATTTTTATCAACTTATCACGATTAGCATGACCTAATCTAGCATGCCATAGACTAGCAGACTATCTTGTGGGCATTGTAGGGCGGCATGCGGACTCGGAGGTATGCGAGGTAAGATCAAGGCGGGTACAAATCATGAACAAGATGTCCTTTCCGCGACTAGACTATCCCTCCTCTCTTCTTAAGCTCATCGAGCTAGTAGAAGTGAAGATAAGGTCGTGTTAAGGACATCGGTGGCTAACGGTAGGTGTTTGGCCATGAGTGGAGCGTGCGAGGGACATTATCAAGGTGGAGGGCGATTGCCATTATGCAATCTAAAGCGGCATGCGGGCACACGCAATCTAAAGACACATGTGTATGGATTCGTCCCCAACAACACCTTATGGGATGTGGTGAAGGCTGTGTTAGTAAGCAGGTTCGCCGTTACAGATGTGGGAGGTGCACGGAATCTAAGTACCATACGTATTGGGAAGGCAGAGGCGAAGATGCAAAACAAAGCCGTCATCACAACTGGAGGTTTGATAGCAGATGAAGATGCCTTGGCGACAGAGTGGGCCTCAGCCCGCTTGGGCTTCTCGACTTTTACGGCCAAGCCTTCTTTTTCGGCCGATCTCTCCCGGTGGCCTGGATGCCACCAATTGCGAGAGCCGATCCGCTTTGTGGAGGCAGAATGACCCTACTAGAAAGGCCGCCTATGTTACACTTTTTGTTAAGATTTGAACCCCCCCTTGTTGCAATTATGTTAAAATCTTGGGGTCTTGTTACACTTATTTGGCCCCTTGTTACAGTCAGGCTTGGTAACCAACCCTCCATCTTGTTACAATCGCGTTACAGTCTTGTTGCAATTTTGTTGCAGTGTAGTGAGAGGTGGTATTTGGCCCTTTCAAAATTTCAACATATTTGCAACAACCAAAGTGTTACACCCTCTTTTATTCTGATTTTGCGAGGCTTGGTACGAACCTCCTTCCCATGTGGGTTTGCCATTATTGCTTTCATTCCTTTGTTTTCCCTGCCTTTATTGTTGTCGTGTACGGACTATAAGTATATAATATGCCTTGGCTTCCAGTGCGTATTGCCCGATGTCATTACTCAAATACATATCGATGCCTTTTCAAAATTATGTACCGTACAAGTGGTATCCGTGTTGTGCACTCCGTTTTGCAATGATGCGGCACCAAAATTTCTGGCGTTTGTTTCCACCCTATTATTGCGGTGCCTTTTCACGTCACTCGTATTTCGTGCCCTTGTGGGCGTCCCGTATAAATTACTTGTTTTGGAAACCCTTAGTCTACAAGAACAACGTAGTTTCGTGCACCCTGATAACATGCGGTTCTTTGCGCATCCACATCCAAAATTGGCGTCCTCCCTCGGTAGCAGGATGAATCTACCGGCATCCGCATCCAGCGGTGTCTGCTCCCTCGGGAGGAATGAACCGCAATCTCCATCCGCGACCTGTGCTCCCTCCTCAGGGTGAATTGGGGTTGTGGTTGGCATTCTCTGTTGCCCGCCCGTTCTCGTTTCGGTGAAGGCCTACTCCTCGTCGTATCGTGTGGGCTGCACCTCCCACAGTTCGATTTTGCCCTTCCTCAAGCGGTCTGCTGGTTTTCCTTCCGTCTCCGATTCCACATTTCACAGGTTTGCAGAACATATGACCACATGCCATTCCCATGGCCCTTGGCACAGCACAAGCTGGCGAGTGCGGTTGCAATTTGCGAGCTTACCTTCTCGGCCTTCTCTTTGTTTTGTTTCCGCCCACTTCCGCCTCCGATTGCGTGCTTGTCACGTTCCTTGGCACCACCCTCGGCCGTAACTCTTCCTTCCCCATCGCCTTGCCGGGCATTCCCCTTCCTTTCCTCTTAGGCCTCCTCCATCCTCCATAGGTTGCGTCACCTTTTGGAGCCCATGCGCAGTCCATGCTCTCGGCATCGGCTCGGCGGTATGTGTCGTACAAAGTTCGCAGGCGTTCACATCTCCATCCTCTTCCGCCACCTCCATGCTCTTCCTCATCGTCACCATGTCGTGGCCGTCGATCTGTCCATTGAGGCTGCTGGATCCCCGTGATGATGTCTCATTTACATCTCGCGCCTCCATTCCCTGCACGCCCCGAGGGGCGTTTTTGGCACCATTGCGCACATCACGTCACACGGTCCCCCCCTGCGCCTCCATTGTCCATCCACGCCCATCTGTTGCGCCACTACCGGCCTTGATGTCCGCATCCATTCCACGGATGTGTACATGTACAACTCACTTACGGTGGCGCCCCTCTACCATGTTCTTCGTTGCCCCGTTTTCCCGAGTCACCCACCATGCCCCCCTCTCGATCATGACCCTTTGCTATGTTACGCCACAACCACGGCCGTTCGTGGTGTCGGACCACCACCTCATCGCCCTCGCCATAGTCGGCGATGTCGATCCCTGCCCCTGCCCTGCTTGTCAGTTTGCCCCACCGTGTAAGCGTTTCCTTCTCTCGCACCCTGTTTTGTTTGTTGTCATTTGGTGCTCCATGGCCTACCACACGCCTTGATGTCTGTCCTCCCATGGTTGATCGTTCACCTCGTGGCGTCCCTCTCCATGTCGGGTTCCCGCCACGCCTTGTTGTCCCCGCCATTCGTCCTTCCTTCACGCACATTTGTGCGCGTTTTTCTCCACCACATGCTTGTGGCTCCCTCTGCGGCTCGAATGCCTTCGCCTCATCTAGCGCCCCTTTCGTTTGAAGGATTGACCCATTCCACTATCCTCCTCCTTGGAAGGCCACGAGATCGGGATCCTTCTCCAACTCTATATCATTGACGCAGATCCTTTCCAGCGTTATCCGGCAATCTCACGCATCTCGTGGGTTCGTGCATACTTTGCCTCCCTCACACGTCGAGGAACTCGGCACCGAATCGCCCGCCGGCGCCCTAGCACTTCCATGTTTGTCGTTCCTTCTAGCATGCCATACTACCTCGTCATCTGCGGGATCGTGCCATACGTTGTGAAACCGCAACACCCGGCTGTCACCTCCCTTTCCCCACGGGTTTGGACCCATACCGCCATTTCGGCTAGTCTCTCCTTGCTATTTCGTGCTTGGATGGTGAAAGCGGCCGTTCCTTTTCAGTCGTGTCGTGCCCATGCTAAGGCATCTTCCCACTCTTCATCGTCCACCATGGAAGGTTTCCTATTCGGAGGTAGTTCCCCTTTTCCCTCTCTTCCAGCGTAAGCGGCCTTGGCATCCACACATCGGCATTCGCGTCGCGTCATTTGAGAGAAATGTCTACTTATGCGACTTGACACTAAATCGGGAAGGCTTCCGCCACACACTTGATTAACCGGGCCTTCTACGCTTTTGGGCGTCCCTCCACCTTGTCGGTACCCAGGTCGTTCACAACCTTTGTCTGACTAGCTCCGGCATTTCTTCGTGTCTCCTTTCGCTTAGCCCACGAACAACGGTGCCCTGGCGCCTTTCACAACTCATCAATTCGTTCCTCAGCCATTTCACTCCATGCTTGTAGCAAAGCATTCACCAAACCTCGTTATCAACACCATTTACGAGGGCATTCACATCTATTGTGCCTGTCCTTCCTGCCTTGGCGGTTGATATGACACCTCCACGCAACAAATTCCGCCCGCCATTCCCTTTCTAGGGCCTCTGTCGGTCCTTCTGCTGTCCTCCCCTCCCTCCGACCGTCTTGCACTGTTACCTTCTGCATTCCCGCATTTTAGTCCTCCTCTCTTACATCCAACTCCCTCCGATCGGGCGTGGGTTGTTCTCCTCTTCCCTTGATAGTTCCCATTCCCCCTACTTGCCATCCATCGTCTTCGTGCATCCAGCGCATTCACACAATGCACATGGAAATAGCGTTCATCCGGATCGGTCTATATCGAGACACCGTACAATGTGTTGCGTGGCGTCACGATATCATCATGCCACAACACACTAACACAGTCCGACATTTCGCTTTCTTGGTCCATGTCCTGCGAGCTCGGCTGCATTGCTCGTCGTCGTCGTCGGGATGGAAGGTGCCAAGTTTGCGTCATCGCCGAACTGAACCTACATGCCGCCATCGCGTGCTTCCCTCCTTCACGCTTTGTTGCCTCCTTTGCGCGGGCAGCCTCCTCCCACCGTGCTCGCCGATTGAGCCGGAAGGTGGATGGGGCGGATGAGGAGGATAGGCAAGGCGACCTACCCCTCCTCATCCCCTCCACCTTCCTACGGTCTCACAGCCGCGTCGTCGTAAACGCCTCCCGATGTGGTAGGTTGGCCGCGCATCAGTGACATCCTTGGCCACCTCTGTCAGTCTCACGCCATTTTACGTGCGTTGACCTTCCTTCCCCTGCAATTTTTGGCTCCTCTCTGAGGCAACCTTTTCCTTCCTTCGTCCCTCATGGCGGTATCGTGCACTCCTGTCCATACAAACTGGGATTTGAAACATATGAGCCATCCTTCATGGCGTCCTTGAGATTGCGAAACATGGCCAGCGGGCCGCTTCTGCACTCATATCCCTTGTTCATTGACTTAGGTAGCCTACCAGTGCAGGTCACCAATGTGCATTCGAGGCATTTAGTGTTATTTGTCTTTGAGTGCAGCGTTTATTCGTTTCATATAATGGAGGATTAATATGCACAAGCCCATATTATGCGTCGGCAAACCCGTCCTTGCGTCATCATCTCTACCCCAATTACGATCATTCCTATCGCCTCAATCCATGGGTTCCTACCCCTCCATCCCGTCTTTGGTGCGCCCACCCGATGTTTTCATCCTCTGGATGTAGCATGCATTGGGTTACTGTGAGAGCCACACAAATGGGCCATCGATGGGCGCACTCATGTGCAAAGTCTCTCCATGTTCACGTCGAATCCGTGTCGATGTCGCAATGATGGCCTCCACTCGGCTCACACTCGTACAGCGAACCTTGACATAACGGGCTTGTACTCCTCCCAGTGCCGCGCAAAATTTCGTATGTGACCATAAAACACTCGCTCTCCTTCACAACCTTCACCGTCCGCTCATTAAAATTTTGCGAGCACCGCCTTGTCCTTAGTGCTCGGCGCCGTCTATCGCCTCTATCGTTCTAAGGTGGCTGCCTTTGTTCCACATATGCCGATAAGCTCGCCTCCATTCGTGGACCGTCCATGATAGCGCGCACTTCATCATCATAGCCGGTGATTCTCCCATGCGTTGGCAGCCCTTCACGCATCTAAACCTTGAAAGTTCGCGGTCTCCACGTGAACCATACCTCGACCTCTTCCTCGTACATATCTAGAAGCAGTGCATCACCTCCATGTGGTACAACACATGTCGTTGCGCCCGTGCCTCCACGGCATCAATTTGTCTGACCTCCCGACCAAGCACCTTCTCTCCGTCTCGCTCGCACTCCATAGCCCTCCAACGTGACCATAATAACGCCGCAAAATGCCATCCCATAGTGCATGCTCTCCTCCTTCAAGTACCCCAATGCTATCGGCCTCCGGCCTCGCCGCCGGACGGTCCTTCCTCGTCCCAAGGTATCTTTCGGGTACATCCACCTCGTGTGCACCGGTCAGAAACACGCTACCTCGTCCACTAGATGGATTATCGGTGAGTGGATATATCAAACATTTTGGAGGAATTGCTTTTCCAGATCGCACATCACCCTCGCTGCCTCCTCTTTCATTGCTTGCTTGGATTTCATGGCGGTATTGTCCGTGGCAAATCCACTGTCTGACTAACTTGACCACCGCCTTGTACACATCGGGGTCTATGCACCCTCGGAGGACAATAGGGAAGACTACTTCCATCATTATGTGCAGTCATGGCACTTGCTCAACCTTGCCGCTCGCGATTTTCGCTATGTTAGATCCGTACCCGTTGGCGACTTTATGCGTTTCATTTCCGCATAATAACCCGTTTGATTCCTCTCGACCGGGACATATGCGGCAGAGCAATGGCCATCCTCTCTGACCATAACCACCCTTTCCCTCCACTCGCTTCCATGTCCATCCGTGAGGCTATGTCATCTCGGTCTCACATCAGCGTATGCCAAATGGCTTGGCGTTGTTTTTCTCGGCGTGCATAACGTCCTTTGGTGCCATTTCGGCAAAACCGCCGATGGAGGTCTACAAACAAGGCCGCCGTCGGTTCCAAACCGGCCTCGATGGCGCGGTCCGCGGTCGCGTTCACTCGCGCCATATCTTGATGACATCGGCGAAGATGGCGAGGCGGTGGGGCCGATACTCGCCACTCCATTGTACCAGCCCGTCATCCACCGTCCCACGTCGCGGAAGCCACCTCCTAAACCAGCATATATTTCTTTCTTCAAGTCCGAAGAATACCGTGAATCCAAGTCCTCCCGATCAACACATGCACGGGCCCCTCACTTGCAATCCGTCAGTCCCAAGGCTGGGTAATGCTATGACGTGCAAAATCGCTGCTCATAGTTTGAAATGCTGTTTGGATGGTTGACGGTTTGGAGAAGTCTTAGTGTCCATGCCTCTCCAAAGGTCCTGCAGTCCTCGATTAAAGGCGCCATAAAGACATCGAAATTCTGGCGATGCGAGCCGGCACAATCAACGGCATAATCACATTCGCATCCTTTGTGCTGGCCCATGGTGGCATATTGTGCCACGAACAAGAACCATATGGATGTGTTTGCGGACACATGGCCAAATGGATTGAAGCCATCGCACAATGCAAACCTTCGTTTCGTTGCTCTTCCCCAAAGCCGTCTACTCCATCAAAGCATCGGTGTGTATCGACCATGATGGTCATGTCCAAATCACAGCTCTGCGTCGCTCCGGTTGGCTTTCCTCATCGATTAGCCGTCCTTCCATCATGACTTCGGGCGTGGGTACCTCAAACTCAAGCGCATAAGGCGAATGCCCATAGGTTAAAGTAATGCGAGTTCTTTGTGTGGTTACCTTCTCGCCCGTCACGAAAGCCCATAGCGCGGTATCCCGATCCTGCGCATAATTAAGTAAGCTTATTCGAGATCGACGGATAAGTCCGTTGGTCTTCTCGTTAACCCATTGGCCTTGGGTTGTATGGTGCCGTCTTGCGATGAGTTATACGAAATAGTCCGTCATTGCGCTATCACGGCATTGAGGAAATGAGTTCCCTATCGCTTACTAACGCAGCGGACACCCGTGCCGTGTGATGATGTTTCGTGAGAACTTTGCCACCGTGCTTGGAGTCCGTTCTTGTTGCCACCGCCTCCACCCGTGGTGCGATGGTCCGTTGCCACCGGGATGTATCTCTTACGTGCTTCCGTCGTGGGTTGTATAGGTCCAGAGTCGATACCCATTTTTGAATGGCGTTAGTGCCGGTGGGCACCTGACCATTGGGTCGTTAGGGGGTGCTTCTCGATCAGCGACAAGCATCACACCGCTTCTGAATGGTCGTCTCCCTAAACACAATGGGCCACCGATCCGGCTTCAAGATCTTCATGGTGGTAACTTGCGTCGCATAGTGTCCACCACCTAGCCTTTCATGCATCCCCTTTATTACTACCTCCGCGTTTCACTGTTGGAGGTACCTACAAATGGTCCCACTTTAAAGACGCATCCGTTGTACATCCTAAAAGGTCGAGCGTAGTGTACAAAGGCTGTTCTTTGCGCACGGTTCAACCCGCATCTCCATCCGCCGCAGTACCGCTCGACTCCGCATAGGTGGGCCGTCCCCTTCGTCCGCTCCCCTTCTCCGTTTCTACCAGATCGCGTCCATAAGCTTGAGGTTCTTGACTCGCTCCTCCGCTGCGCCTCCGTGGCCACCAATTCCTCGTCGGAAGGTCCTCCACGATCCGCAGGGCTCATCTTCAATCTTGGCGAAGTCCGGCGTTTTGGTGTTGACGCCTTGCTCGGTCTCCACCTCAAAGGTGAACTCCTGTAGTAACAGAATCCACCTCGTGATGAGAATCACGCACAAGCACTTGCAAAGAGTCTTGTAGAGTTGCATTACATAATACAAGAGTGTTTATATAGTAGGTAGAGTCGGTGGTTACAACAATAAGTTGTTGTAACTATAAGTGGTTATAACCATAAGTGGTTATAACAACTAACTACCTAAATAACCTTCTCTCTCTTCCTCTTCCTTGCTCACAGCCTCCAACGTGACCATAATAGCATACAAAATGCCATCCCATAGTGCATGCTCTCCTCCTTCAAGTACTAGCGCTATCTTGGCCTCGCCTCATGTTGCCAGACGTCTTCACGAAATATGGAAATGGTGCAAACCAATTGAGTATTTATCAATTACATTATTGTAGAAAATACAAGAAAGCATTAGTAAATTGATTGTAGCAACTAGACTTATTCTAGTAGCCAAGAGACATGACCTTTGGCCTAGGGACGTAACCCTAATGAAAGGGTAAGCTAAATAAATTAAAGCTATATACACACATACACTAGATAGCTAGATATAATAACTATAAGTAATAACTCAACACTCTATCTTCAATACTCCCACTTGTTGATTATTGCATAGTGATCTTCTTCTCCATGAGCACCTTTGTCAGTTGAGCTTGAGTGCGTGTGTGTGTACCAGTTGTGACCCAGGCGACCAGCCAGCGTAATGGAGCGACTCTGTGACAGGTGTGCCATAAGCATAATAGCTTGCCTTTACGTTCGGTCTTCATTCTTTCCACGACTTCTAGGCGTGGGAAGCTCCTAGGCAAGATGTCTTCATCTTACAGTCATGGACTGTCCTCACAAGCGCCGTGTCTACGGAGGGATGCTCTAGGTAGGTTTGCGCTGACTAGAACGACCGCCTCCATCTCCCGTGAGGCAAAGGGAGTAACCACTCGAGCGGCAGCACAATGGGTCTTGGCGGGCGCGCCTAGGCGGCAGAAAAGACAACGCCGTGCTTGAGGCGCGGGCAGGCTGCGGCAGTAGCAAGTGGAGCAAGAGCCCTGGAGAGATGGGAGCTCCACCTCGTCGCCTGCACCCAGCACTGTAAGCTTATTTTCTCGAGCTTCGTTTGATGCCCGAGTGCGAGAAGGGTGAGTTCAAGTATGCATCTGGCGAGCCACATCCTCCTGCACCACCCAAGTTCCCCGAGCCTAAGAACGAGTCGTCGGAGGAAATTGTTACCCTCGGTTGTGCTCGGTTCCCGCGCTATTTGGTGTGCTTGGTCACCTGAAGATGGTGAGAGTCCGTGTCCAGGCTCCGGGGCTTTGATGACCACATCATAAGCTTCTATAGTAAGTATTACTCTTCTGTTTGGGCGTAATCCTTTACGCCACATTTAGTTGCCAATTTTTCCTAAACCCCTGCAGTCTCGGCATGAATTCACTACCTTTTCCTCCCACTCGCCTCACGGGATCGAGGCAGCTTAGGAGGAGAGGCCGGGGCACCAAGGAGAGGATCTCTCCTACGAGGAGAGAAAGAGAAGAAACTCCCCTGTTCGGTGGTGAGACATTCTCTACTTCATCGGACAGCTATGCATCTTGGGAGAAGATTTGAGACTCCTCTACTTACATGAGTAGGAGGTCCCTTCTGATCTCTCTCCAAGCTATGATGATCCGATTGACAGAATGATTGGGGCTGTTCCTAGCTCATAGGCTAGGTTAGGATTGGTTTTGCTTGGCCTCTGGGTAGCCCTCGTGGCTGCCCATGCCCAAACTTTTCATGTGCCTGTTGTGTGCGTCCCTACTCAGGGCTTTTGTGAACAAATCTGCTGGATTGTCTGCTGTTGGTACATACTCCAGTGTAATCTGACCTGATTTGATAAGATCCCTAATGAAGTGGTATTCCACTTCCACGTGCTTTGTGCGGGAGTGAAAAACAGGGTTCTTGGCCAGGTTCATGGATCCTTGGTTGTCGGTTCTAATAGTGGTGCAAGTAGGGAGTGGCAATCCCAGCTCCTTAAACATTAGCTTGCACCAAGCTATTTCTTTAGCAGCAGATGTGAGGACCCGATATTCACTTGGTCTTTGGAAGTTGCAAGTGGTTGCTTCTTGCTTGACCAGCATATGGGCCTCTGCCACCATGACAACGTGCGGACACGACCTCCGTGTATCTATGTCACCGGCATAATCGAGTCGTATATACGTCCGACTCAAGTGGTGTGCGGTATGTGTCGAATCGAATCCCAATGTTGGATGTTCCTTGGATACCTAACCACCCTCTTAACACCAGTCATGCGTTTGACCAGGTTCTCGAGGTATTGCGAGCACACTTGGTGTAGGCTACATCGGTCGTGTAGTGTTGGCGATAGATAAGTTTGCCAACTCCCCTTTCAGAGGGGACCGACCTCATGTCTTCTATGTCCTTTTTGGTTTCGGGACACATGGACTTGCTAAATTTCGATCCGGATGGCGGTGGAGTCGCTGGATTTGCATCCTTCAAGCCAAGATGTTCAGCACATTCTAACAGGTATCGAGGCTGTGTGAGAGATATAGATCTGTTTTTTCTATCCCTCTGAATAAGGATTCCCAGGCAGCTCTGAAGTGCTCCAAGGTTAGTCATTTCAAACTTGGTAGATAGCAGCTTGTTAACTTTGGTGATGAATGTGGGGCTATTGCAGGATAGAATCAAATCATCAACATACACTGCGAGATAGCACACAACGTCACCAGATCTGTAAACATACAGGCTGCTGTCTGAAACACATTTCACGAATCCAAGTGCACGCAGTTCTTCATCCAGGACAGCATTCCACTCTAATGCTGATTGCTTCAGGCCATAGAGGGTTTTTATTAGGCGCAAGACATGATCTTCCTTGCCTTTTACTTCGTATCCTGAGGGCTGCTGCATGTAGATTTCGGTGTCCAACTTGCCATGTAGAAATGCGGTCTTTACATCAAACATGTCTAACTCGTAGTCTTGATGTCTTGCCGGGGCAGATTGTGCGAAAGGTGGCGGCTTCATCACAGAGCATATGTTTGAGTAATCGAGACCCGGGCACTTGCAGCCACGAGCTACAAGTCGTGCTTTGTACCTATCAAAACTTCCATCAGCCTTTTACCTTTTTGAAGACCCACTTGCAAGACACCACCTTACGTCCGAGGTAACTTAGCTAGTTCCCATGTTCCATTTTTGATCGTGAATCATATTCTAATTGAATTGCCTTTTCCACTCTGCGGCATCGGGCGGCTAAGAGCTTCTTCGTAGGATTGAGGTTCGATAGGATCCGAGGAAGTGGCTGCATTAGGTTGGTTTTCTAAAGTCCTGTGATAATGTCGGTGCCGTCTATCTCTTGCGGGATAACGGCGCTCGGGTTGTGGTGGAGCTTGAGCAAGGGTTGAATCTCGGTTCAACCTGCATCCTTGTCGAAGATGAGCATCTTGACCTCATCCTCGTCAATGTCGGATCGGTCGTGGATCGGGTAAAAGGTCTGGTTCGTTACTCTGGAGGAGGTTCTTTCTGCAAATGTTCAAGCAAAATTTTCGGTTCATCTCCTTGCTCCGAGCATCATTTCTTGTTCTTCCCCCCTGGGAGCAATCTCCGCAAGAGCGAGAATCATCGAAACGATGGCGGGGCAAGGTAGAAAGATCAAAGTCCTCCTGTGGGAGTAGCTCCCACTTCGCCAAGTTCGACCTTCATCAAAGGTCACGCTCCGTGCATAGACCACCTTGTTCGGTCGTCATACGACTTATAAGCTTTTATACCTTGAGTATCCTATCATGAGGTACTTCTTGGCCTTAGCGACTAACTTGGTTGCTTGGCCTTAGGGATGAAAGCAAAAGCGATGCATCCGAAAGTGCGAAGATGTTGGATAGGTGGCTTGCGCCCATAAAGCTTCAAAGTTGTCCAATCACGGCGGTTGTAGGCGATCACATTGCGTAAATACAATCATAAGGGCTTGATAGGATAGTGGCAAAGAGGCTTGGTGAAGCATAGAGGAGACCATCTCCTGCGGTGTCAAGTTCAAGCGCTCGGCAGCGCCATTACATTGCGGCGTATACACAAGTGTGCCTATCCCTTCGTCCTTCTGATGCGGAATTAGATGTGAATTCTCCACCATTGTCTCGAGCGTAGGACTTTCGGTGATTTTCCTGTCCATCTCTCACAAGTTTCATGTAGTCTTTGAGCAGAGAGAAGCATTCACTTTTAGCTTTCAAGATGTAAGCCATGACAAATCTCGTCTTGTAAATGCAGCAGATGTAAGTATCGGCCACCGATTGAGGGTGCGAGTGGCCCACATATGTCGATGTGCACAAGTTCAAGCACTTGGGGCTGTGAGGAGTCTTGTTCTTGAAGGCTGCTTGATGACGTTTGGACAGACACAGCTTCACGGAGAGGTAAGGATGGCGCCAATTTTACCATCAACATGCAGTCACTAGCGCTAGTTTTTGCAACTTTGCGTGAGGGTGACCTAAGCGTGCATGCCATAACCTAGCTTGTTCTTCTTGCTGTCTCGAGGACCTTGAAGCTAGGCTAGCCTTGGCATGGGGTGTGAGTGTCGATCTAAAGAGATCATGGTCGATGATCCATAGGCTAGGATTTTGCGATGATCAAAAGCATCTATAATCCTACGATTACAGCCGGAGTGAAGAGGATGTGACTTTGATTATCCATGTTCAACCTTCTAGCAATCAAGTTTCTTGTCATTTCGGGCACATGATACACATCAGCAAGAGTGTGATGCACGAAGGGACGGTAGCTTGACGGTGCCAACACCGACACGCAAGCCTACTATCGTCACCTAGGTAAACAAATCATTGTGAACTAACTTTTGTATGTGATGAATGAACAAGCAGATGTATGTTTTGCACATCAAGGAACCACTCCTGTATGGGTTTGCCTTGAGTATTTGCGAGACAAGCATGTGGGGTTAGCAAGAGGGTAGGAAAACTCCTGGTCCCTACGGTGAAATGAGCCTTGTTTAGTCACCACAACATGTGTCGAAGTGAGTTGCCCTCCTTGCGAGGTACTCAGGCTTCTTCGACACTCGGACTCCCAATGGCACTGAATTTGGCACGGTGGCACTTTCCAGCCTTCTTGGGCTTCTTTGGTGTAGAGACTCCTTCGAGCTACTAGCACCGAGGTATTTTGTCTACCTCGAAGTTGGGCTTCTTGCCCTTTCCTTTGTTGTTGTTAGTGTACAAAGCTTCTTGCAGAGCGTTTGAATTGTCCTCTTGTGACTTCTTCAGAAGAGCTCCCACTAATTCAAATGTTGTTTTGGGAGATCAACACTGCGGCTGGGCAATCTTCCGCCCTTGTAGTTGCGAGGTGTTGAATGAGGTCACGAAATGTGCCCAAGATTCGAGTGACATCATGAAATGCAGAATGAGAGCACGGTCCTTCACACTATCACTGCGGCACTTTCAAACTTGGAGACTAGGGATAAGGTAGTCGTGTTTTCAATGGATTCTCCTTCTTTCATCTTCAAGTTTTGTATGTTGCGGCGTGTCATTTGACTTGTGTCATCGGTTCCCAAATAGACTTTGGAGCAGCGTCCAAATATCGGTGAGGTTTTGCAACGAGGTGTCTCAACATGTCGTCGACAGACCACTCCGTGGGAGGAAGCTGTGACTTCGTCCTTTATGGTCCAAGCATCAAGTGCCTTGATCGGTGAGGGGTGCCATTGAGACTTTGACGTCCCATGAACCACCACTGGCGCTTGTTTTGAAGGGCACGCATTCTAAGTACCCGGATGTCATAATCGCCCCACAATCTATCCTTCTCTTTGAATCCCTCCCGCTAAATTAGAGTCACCCATGTTTGGGGTATCGTTAGTCCCCTCACGGTGAGGATTTTATGGATGAATTTCTAATGTGTGACACCTGTGAAGCTAACGTGTGAGGATTCGAGAAGAGTTATGATGCTACACGTGCATCGAGGATGGGCTGCACATGCAGCCTTTCTGGTAAGATGGGTTCGATGCTGGTCACCCAAATTGACCAACTCCTATCTACCTTTTCCCTTAATGTTGTGTTTCCTAATCTCCCGATTAAAGGAATAGGTCATGCAGATGGACACGAGTTTGGATTCTCAAATTTGTGATGCTTGTTAGTTTTGTAGCATGCTTACAAGGTCCCTCGATTGCGAGGTTAGCAAGAAGAGCGAGCCTCAACAAAGCAAGCAATTTGAAATCCAAGTGACCAATCGATCCGAACGATTGTAAGTCCTCGAAGCAGCAAGCTTTCGACTTATGTTTTCAAAGCGTCATCTACATGTCATTGTTGTGATTCTAGTCTAGAACTTAAATGTGTGATCTTTGGTATGTGGTGCTACGTTTGTGGTTAGGAAACCCGAGGATTGCCGTTACCAACAATGGCGGGTTGCACATTTGGGAGATTGTGAGTCCTCGGCGGAGGCGGCGCGATGGTGAAGATCGGCAGTAGTTCTTCTCCTGCGTTCTCTTGCGCACCATGTTGTATTTGGCGATGCGCCATCCGGGCCGTCTGCCCGTCACGAGGATCGGCCATTCATTTGGCCAAATTCTTGTGTTTTGGAAAATTCCAAGAAACATATTGTAATTTTATATGATTTTATAAAGATATTTGCCATACGGCGATCGTTCTAGCGTGTCGATGACAGATTGCTTTGCAACAATCAGCGATGATGCTTAGAACTCTAGAAATGCAAAATTTCTATTAACAAATCAAGCAAAAATAGCTACAAAAGGTTTCTCAAACATTTTCTTGATTTCTTATTAGAAACTAATTTCTAATCAAGAAACAAACACAAAGAACATTTTATGCACATCAACATGTGCACAATTTAATGTGCATTCTTGTGAATGCAATGCACCTAGCATTGCTCGATACCATTACGAAATATGGAAATGGTGCAAACCAATTGAGTATTTATCAATTACATTATTGTAGAAAACAAGAAAGCATTAGTAAATTGATTGTAGCAACTAGACTTATTCTAGTAGCCAAGAGACATGACCTTTGGCCTAGGGACGTAACCCTAATGAAAGGGTAAGCTAAATAAATTCAAGCTATATACACACATACACTAGATAGCTAGATATAATAACTATAAGTAATAACTCAACACTCTATCTTCAATACGGTCCGCTTCCTCGTCCCAAGGTATCTTTCGGCGAAGTACATCCACTCGTGTGCACCGTCGAAACCTGACTACCTCGTCCACTAGATGGATTATCAGGTGAGTGGATATATCAAACATTTTTGGAGGGAATTGCTTTTCCAGATCGCACATTACCCTCGCTGCCTCCTCTTTCATTGCTTGGATTTCATGGCCCGGTATTGTCCGTTGGCAAATCCACTGTCTGTAACCCTAACACCGCCTTGTACACACATCGGGGTCTATGCACCCTCGGAGGACAATAGGGAAGACTACTTCCATCATTATGTGCGTGGCACTTCGACTCAACCTTGCCGCTCGCGATTTTCGCAGCTATGTTAGATCCGTACCCGTTGGCGACTTTATGCGTTTCATTTCCGCATAATAACCCGTTTGATTCCTCTCGACCAGACATATGCCGGGGCAATGGCCATCCTCCTCTGAGCCATAACCACCCTTTCCCTCCACTCGCTTCCATGTCCATCCGTGAGGCTATGTCATCTCGGTCTCCACATCGTATGCCAAATGGCTTGGCGTTGTTTTCTCGGCGTGCATAACGTCCTTTGGTGCCCATTTCAAAGAAACCGCCAAGATGGGAGGTCTACAAACAAGGCCGACCTTCTCGGGTTCCAAACCGGCCTCGATGCGCAGTCCGTCCGGGTCGCGTTCACTCGGTGCCATATCTTGATGACATCGACGAAGATGGCGGCGGGCGGTGGGGGCGATACTGCCACTCCATTGTACCAGCCCGTCACCGTCCCGTCGCGGAAGCCACCTCCTAAAACCAGCATATATTTCTTTCTTCAAGTCCAAGAATACCGTGAATCCAAGTCCTCCCAATCAACACATGCACGGGCCCCTCACTTGCAATCCTCGGTCCCAAGGCTGGTAATCGCTATGATGCAAAATCGCTGCTCGTAGTTTGAAATGCCTGTTTGGATGGTCCGCCGGTTTTGAGAAGTCTTCCGTGTCCACGCCTCTCCAAAGGTCCTGCAGGTCCTCTATTAAAGGCGCCATAAAGACATCGAAATTCTTGGCGATACTAGGCCCACGCACAATCAACGGCATGATCACATTTGCGTCCTTTGTGCTCGCCCATGGTGGCATATTGTGCACGAACAACAGAACCGGCCATATGGATGTGTTTGCAGACCTGTGGCCAAATGGATTGAAGCCATCTATGCACAATGCAAACCTCACGTTTAGTTGCTCTTCCCCAAAGCTCTACTCCATCAAGAGCTGTCAAGCGGTGTGTCACCATGATGGTCATGTCCCCTCCGGCTCTGTTTCCCACATACCATGTCATCATCTCTTGTATGTGGCATTTGAAACATTCGCAGGCGTGCCTTCAACGGAAAATGCCAAAGCACCTTACGCAGTATTTCATCTTCCTCATCAAACCCTTCCCTAAAACCGTGGTGTGTCGCATTACGGGCTGCGTGTGGTGCGTACTCTCACATAAAACGGTCCCTCTCACGGTGGATTTTCGTACCTTGGCCCAAACATGTATAAAAGTGCCTTGGCCTCGTACATGTCTTTGGGCGGCAGTTCCGTGGCGTAATATCGGTGGCAATTAGCCGCAAAGTCCATCATGGCGTCGCGATGTCATACATTGATTGCCAAGACAACAATAAGAGTGTGGCGCGCGCTGCTTTCCTTCGAACCATGCCCTTGGGGATGTGGTACAAGGCGTTTCACCGACGCCTCTGGCATCGCTTGCCCTCCCGTTCGCCCGGGTCGGTTGCCGCCAACAACTCATCCACGTGTACCGGTGGGCAAGTCCTCACCATCCGTCCTCTTCCGAACTAATTATTTGCTATCATTAGCATCGCTTTGACGGTGCCCTCGGACATATGTGACACCGTGTCCGGCGGGATGCATGGTGCCCACCATACGGTTGCCCATGCCCATCGTCACCCAATTGTGCATGGGCGGCTGCCATTAACCACAACAATTGAACCATATGGAGCGTGATCGAAGGTCACAATGGTCCGTGCAGCTGCCCTTGCATTACTTGGCGAAGGCAATGAACTCGAGACGTGAGCTGGAATACGGCCCGCGGCGCTGCACGCACTCTCGGCAAGGAAACATGTACGGCATGCATCTCGTGGCATTCTCCCGCTGCGTGACACATGGATGACGCGGAAGAAGAACTGGCGGGGAGGAAGAACTTCAGGTAAAATGGAAGCGTTTCCGCACTCAAGCGATTCGGAACAAAAAGTAGCGTGCACAAGAACAGCTGCTTTCCACCATGGACGGCACGGTGGACTCACCTGACTCTGACCTCGTTGCCTCTGGGAACAGCAGCTCCGAGGATGCGTCGCTGCAGAGCTAAAGCATCCGCAGCTATGTGTCGACAATGGAAGCCTCCGACAGCACCCTATGGTGTTCTCACCAGAATCAAGCGTTGCGAGACATCACCAGCATGTCTCGCGCACGCCAAATGCCACCGCCAGACTCCGACCCCGAGCCATCGAGTGGCATGGAACGCGACTTGTGGGTCCGTGTTTGGATTACCGTCGAGCTCCGCAGAGTGCCGGGAAGGCGAGTTCGTGCACCGAGATGTCTTCCGGATGGACGCCTCGGTCGTCGCCGGCCACCAATTTGCCCTTCGAGCGATGGGATAGAAAGGGATGACGGTCGGTCGATATCGAGGTTGGGGACAACGGTCGAACGGTCGCTCGTGGGTGACTCCACTTGTGCAACATTCAATGTCATATGTTTGGCGGGCCACCATTTGACGGTGTCATGCCTTGTGTCAAGAATGCGGTGAAAGGCAAAACATTTCGAGGCGCCACCATCGCTAGTGTGCATAACCTCCTTTATCGCACTTTGTCTGGCGAGCGTGGAGCTCATGCTCTCGAAATCTCGGTAGAGCTCCCAAGCGAAAAGCGGACACGCACCCAATGGCTGCAAATCGCGTCCCATGCCGCCGTCCTCCCTCTCCTGTGTCCATGCCCCTCGTGGATCTTCATCCACAGTGGGCGTGCATCCGATGTGAACCCTCCACATCTGCAGTTCATTCTGTCCAAAAACAGACGACTTAGTCTGCACAACATCTCCGACTTCGTGCACGGCCTTTGCAAGAATTTCAGTTCAGGTCTCCGGTGTGCCTCTTCTTCCCAGTGGACTCCCCCCTCGGCCGCCTGAGGGGTTGCTGCGCCCGCAGCGAGCCTGCGCATTCAACCACACGTCGATTTCCTCTTTCCTTCGCCTCACGGGGACGATGGCCTCGGACGTCGCCCCTCGCTCCCTTCGTCTTCCCTTTGGACCTCCCCCGTCCTTTCTTTCGCGGCTGCGGATATGAACTCCTTCCTTTCCTAACGGGTCCATGTCTCGCGACACACATTCCGCACTCGGTTCCTTTTAGAGCGGTGACCTTACGCTTTTGGGCAAGGTGTGCGGAATTAGTAGCCTTTGTTTAATTCATGTCCATCCTCACGGCGCTAAGACCAGCCACAATCGGAAGTTGAAGGCAATCATGACCCACGTCACACGGAAATGTCATGGATGCGGTTGGTAGTGTCACCGACGGTATGGAGGGGCACCACTCCATACCCCTCCATTCCGCCAACCAGACCTCACAGGTGCCCGTTTCTTTATTTCCAGCCACCAAGTGTCTGATTCGATTCGGAAAGGACATTCCGGCAAGGCGTTCCCACCACACGCACCTCGACCTCCGAGGTGTACACCTCCCTCCCTCCACCAGCATGTACCTATGAAGAGGATGTGCCGGGGAGGGGAGGTGCATACAGTCCTTGATGGCACAGACGGAGAGCAACCTTCCGTCCGTCGTCCTTCGGGGCAATGGATCGGAGAGCAACCTTCCGTCCATCGCCCTGATGGCCATCGTGTGACGGCTGCCGGTCCAATCCTTCATAGCCATACTCGGTGCCTATCTAGGAGCCCACAACCTCCGCACACACCGCAATGTTGGAAGGAAGATAGTTGAGCACGGAAGGAAAAGGCGGCGCATGGGAACCAAAAACTATTGAACGCAATGAGTGAAAAGGGTGAATCCCCGCGACACCTTGGGCCGGCACAGGTCATGGACGCAGTTCCACACAAACTAACCCGGCACGAGATCCGGCGGGGGGTGGTCGAGACACGAACTCCAAGGCGTTGGGAGGCTTCCACTTGGCCATTGGAACGGGGTTCCAAAAAGGGCGAGGATACACACAGCCAGCCACGGGTCCTTGGCCATCGAGTTCGTGGAGGTGTCCAAAGTGCAAGCCGTAGTATGCCCATTCGGAGGAGATACGGGTCACATCTGCCGTGGACACTAGGGACGAGGGCTCGGGCATACCGTGCCTGCCAAGGAGGCGGGGGGGCGCCGAGAGAGGAACGGGTGGAGACGCGGGTGGGGAGGGGTGGAGGGGAGTGATGTGGGGTTCACGGTAGGCCTCAAAGCTGAGGAGGAGACTTAAGCAAGAGCTGGAGCTTTTCGACTGCGTCGTGAGTTCGTAGTTAAAGCAAATCTCGGGAGAAGAGCCGATTTCTACATAGCTGCCTCCCGGAACATCGGTTTACGGTTGGGAGAATCTGCGATATCGGTCCGTTATGCGACAAGCTTGCGAGGCGAGCATTGGGCCGCCCGACAAGCCCGTCGCCATGGCGACCTTTGGCGGTGGTGTCGCCCGGCGATGGCGTGAGTAGCGGGTTTTCGGAGGTAAGCATAATTAACAAGCAATGCAGCTGCATCGAACAAGCAGGTATAAACCTTGACAATGGTGCAACGGAGATGGACGGCCCTAGGATCATGGCCACCACCCCAAGTGCAGCTTGTAATGTGGTAGTATGATGACACATATTCATTTCACACCCACGCTATCCACGATGCACACCGCGGCCGTTTGCGAGGTGCCTCACAAGTGGCCTTTGCAGGAACGTCTCTCGTGGTCACCGGGATTGTCTTTGGTCCATGATGAGTCAATGCATGTCATGGTCCTTGGATTGGGAAATGCCCATGTCCGCGGTCATTTGTCCTTCATGACATGTACATGCATGACATGGTCCACGGACATCGCATGACTTGGGCCATGACATGTATATGCATGTCATGGGCTTGACCATGGCATGCATTTACATGTCATGGCGAACATATATAGTCACGAATATCTCGCTCACACATAGCGGCCAAGCACATTTTGGCATTTCGAGGGCCAAGGACAAATGCGACCTCCTGTCATTGCACAAGGATTTATTTGTCCTTGGGCCTCGACATGTGCGTCATGGCCCGGTCTTGTCATGTCCTTGGCCCATGACGCGTGCATATACATGTCATGGGCCAAGGACATGATATGACATGTGCATATGCATGTGATGGTCCAAGGAAACATTTTTCCTTTGACCATGAAATGTATATGCATGTCATTGATGACATTTATATAATAGGCATGGGCCAAGGACATTTATAATTGCCATGGGCCAAGGACAAATTTGTCCTTGGGCCATGACATGTATATTACAAGGCGTTTCATGGGGCAGGACAACTTTGTCCTTGGCCCATGGCAATGCATGGCATGGTCAAGACCAGACATGAACGCCATTTCGTGGGCCAAGGACACATTTGTCCTTGGCCCACTGTAGCATGGTGTGGCCAGACATAAATTTTCATGCCGTGGGCCAAGGACAAATTGTCCCCTGCCCAGACATGTAAATTCATGTCATGGGCGAAGGACAAATTTGTCCTTGGCCCACGGAAAGGCGATGCCACATATTGGTGTCTATATATGTATAATGAGGTGTTGTAGACTTCATTTGGGAGGACATGCTATTATGAGGACTTAAAACACAAGGAGCGCATGATGAGGTGGCCAAACATGCATGGGGATGGGCCTAGTTGTCATGGGCCAAGGACAACTTTGAGCTTGGCCCATGACATGTAAATGCATGGCATGGTCTTAACCATGACATGCATATACATGCCATGGGCCAAGGACAAAGTTGTGCTTGGCACATGACATGCATATGGATGTCATGGGCCAAGGAAAACTTTGAGCCATGACATGCATGCATGTCGTGCAGAGACATGCATATGCATATATATGACATGACATTTATATACATGCCATGGGCCAAGGACAAAGTTGTCCTTGGCCCATGACATATACATGTCGTCGACATGTATATACATGACATGGTCCAATGAAAAATGTTTCCTTGGACCATGTCATATATGCATATCATGTCATCATGTCCGTGGGCCATGACATGTATATGCATGTTATGGGCCAGGACATGACATGACCATGGGCCATGACATGGACGACTCGAGGCCCAAGGACAAATAGTTCCTTGGGCAATGACAAGCGGTGGCATATGTCCTCGGCCCTCGAAATGTGAATGTTCTTGGCTCGAAATGTGTGCGAATTTGGTGACTATATATGTCTACGAGTGATAAGTGTGGTCATCGCTGATTAGGTCCCACTTGTTATAATGAGGAGTTGAGACATAAGGGAAGGCGATGAGGTGGCAAACTTTGAATGGCGCACGGGCGCATGGCGTATCGGCATCGCATCGATGCGGAGACATGGCCTATTACTTGCGGCATCACCGCTGTGTTACTTCCACTTGCATCTTTTCAATCGTCACCTTGCGGTTGCAATCTTTTGTCTCGGTTCGCTCCTGCTCGCTTTCGACTTTCGCGGTTACAAAGATGGTGTGGGACGTGGACTTGAGGATTTGGCCGTCCGCCAAGCGCACTTCAACGCCGTGACACACCCGCCGGTGAAGATGGCGTTCGCAGATCAAAGGAGGGCGTCCGCCGTCTGAGGCGATGCAATGGCGACTATGGCGGCGGCTGGTGGTGGGCAAGCACGCGAGTGAAAGGGACCACGTCGCGGCACTGGTCATGTCACGGCTCGGTGGGAAGCAGCGGGAGGTGGAAACGGTGGGTGGACCCATAGAGGCTCCATCCGAGACGGCAGCGGAGAGGGCGTGGCGGAGGGTGGCAGTGACAACAGACACAGGGAGCGCCACCATGAAGATGGGCAAGTGTCCCTTCCAAGGTTGCGGAGGCGGTGATGGCGATGCCCGGCAAGTTGCCCCGCCGAGGGTGGGGATGGGAAGGAAGATGCTTCCACCATCAACCCCCTGGGAGGGAGCGCACCGCTCCTATGGGCGATTCTTGGCTGCTCCGGAGGGTTTTGGTCCTGAGTGGCGGAGGTGGCCCTTCCGTGGAGCGGTGGGCTGGTCCTCGGATGAGCGAACATCGGTCCCCCGCCCTTGTGGCATGGATGCCCCAGCAAGTGCGCCCGGGGCCGCCCATCCCTCCCGAGCGGGGACCACTTGCCTATGCCGACGGCAATGCGAGCGAGGTGCACGCGAGCCAAGGGAGGAAGGGCATGCTCCGACCTCCACCGTGAAACAAGGATGTGGGAGATGAGGACAGGGTTGAGGGCAAGCCGGCCGGAGGCCGAGGCACTCGAGGCGGATGGAAATGGCGAGGACAATTGCGAGGATGAGGCCGAGGTGGGTGACATGGAAGAACGGGTGGCAGGGCGACGTCCCACCACAACTCCGGCGAGATAGGAGAACTCACCACAGCGGGCGGTAAGCAACTCGGCAGCGTCATTCTTTGTGTGTCCAGCTCCACAGGCGGGAGGAGTGTTTATGGTCGGCCGCTGTGCGATGGAGGTTGGGTCGAAAATGAGGATCAGGTGATGCGGTGGAGGATGAAGAAGGATGAGGAGGGCCTTCCATCCGTGTCTTGGAGCTAGTGTGTGCGAAGATGGCGTTGATGGTGTGGACAAGCCATGACGAGTCCGAGGGAGGTGAGTATGGTAGAGATTGAGTTTCCGTGTCGAGGATGAGATTGTGGCGAGGTTTGCGGGTGCATCACGGACAAGGAACCAGCGTAGGAAGAAGGTGAGGCAAGCTGCATTGATATGGAGGGAGAAGGGTAAGGATGCGGCTCCAATCATCGGGACCAACCTTTGGCACTAGGCGAAGATTTTGAAGAAGTTGGGTACAGCGGTGGGGAGGGCGCAAGCGGTGGGGAGGCTGCGGTGAGCGTGAGGGCGGGCTTGGAGAACATGCGGAGTATTGGAGAGGTAAGGGAAAAGGCATGGCGGTGGGTGAGAGGGCAAGTGGGCGAGGCAACGCTTGTCGTGATGTGATCACTGGAGTGGCATGTGCGGGATGCTTGGAGGCAGGGAATGCAAGAGGAAGCAATGGGAGGCGAGGGACATGCAAAGGCGTTGAAGAGGGTGGGGGGACAACGAGGGAGAGGGAGGAAGGCTTGCTGGTGGGCAGGAAGAAGGGGGACAACAAGTGGAAGTGGTGGCACCGACACGGAGGATCACACGGGCGTGTCGAAAAGTGTAAGTGCAAATGTGTAACATGTCATGCAAATGGCGATGCAATGGGCGAAATCGGCTTTGCTTTGTTGCAGCCCATGGTGGTCGTAAAGAAGGAAGCGTGGAAGGATGTGTGGGAAAGCCTTGAGCAGGCGTGAGCAAGGAAGAGAAAGCGGGCACCAAGCATGACACCAACAAGCAAAGGAAGAAAGCGGGTTCTACACGGAAGAAGAAGAAGAATCCTCCACGAGGACAACCAATGAGTGTAGGGTGTCGCAAGAAGCCTAAGTAGCATAGGATTTAGTTTTATGTAGGAAGAAAGTGAGGGCTTCGAGTTAGCGCCATCTAGATGAATGTGTGGTTCGAGCGTGGTGATGTGAAGGCGAAAGGGAGAAGCTTGTGGCTGCCCGAATCGATGACTCAAGAATGTAGACAATTGTGACATTCGCTTTTGTGACACAAGCGAAATTCTAGGTGTGGGTTGAAATCGATTGCTAGGTTTCTTGCATGTGTGAAAAAACGACCAGGCGGGTTGGGGAAAGCGTCACGCCATTGCTCATGGGTACCGGACAAAAGCATGGGATTAGTCCTCATGTACCACCCTTTCCCAATTTCGTGACATCAAGGTATGTATGTATAAAGGAACCTAGTTGTCCATGCACTGCGTTGGTGGAGTGGAGGCAGATGGTGACGAACAAGCGGTCGTGTTCGAAGCCGCTTAAGTCAAACGATTTTGCAAGCAAGAACAAGAGAATAGAGGCGATTGCAATGCGGATAGCCGGCCAGATGAGATATACATGTCTGGAAATAAAAATTAATCCGGTGTTCATGTACAAATACCTACCTACAAGTAGGTATGCGTATGAAGGTAAATCCGTATCTACAAGTAGGTACTATGCGTATGAAGGTAATGTGTATTCTATCTCTACCGATATCGAAAAAGCCATAAACAATAGTATACAAGCCAATAATAGCTATGGTAAGCCATAAACAATTAGTATACAAGCCAATAATAGCTATGGTAGGGAAAAAGGTTGATATAGGAATTATGGTCATCGGTGGTAGAGGAAGGAGACAATTAATGAGAGACAATTAATGAGCATGTTATGTGATATCCGGTTTGGGCGCCATTAACAATAGTTGTGAAGAGAGTGCAATGAAGAGCAATAGGAAAAACATTAACTAATTGTACTTCCAATGGGGTGTAATAAAGAGGGGATAGAGAGAGAGAGGGTCCTTATTACGTCATGTTGCATTTGCATGAGGGAATTCATAAACAATGCGTATGAGAGAGGGGATGTAGTTAAGAGGGTGAAGTGGTAGGAGAGAGAGCAAGGTTCGTGTTAAGATTGTAGGCCCAATGCGGAAAGAAATGACAAACTTAATACCAAGCCTCCAAATGATGTTGCAAGTTACAAGTGTAACATAAAAATTGCAACAAGTAACATAGAGGCCATTTCTAGTAGGGTGAGATGGCCTGCTCCAAGTTGGTTTACCTTTGGCATTACATCCTTTCGTATAAGAACTCTGTTTTTAGTTTTACCACCATCTGAAATGGATGTCAGCACCTTTGCTCCTCTTGCGGAGGCCCCAATCACATCGTGAGGCGATGCAGGGTGCTAGTCCACAGCCACGCCTTGTCTGCTGCGTATGGAAGCAAGCCGAAACAAAGGTCAGTAGCTTGCGGGTAAGTGGGTAAGGGCCACAGCTGCGTCCAACTCCGGTGAGACGAGGTTCAGAGTTGAGCCCGATTGTGCCAGCGAAGACGAAGGTCCAACCTTCGCCTTCTTTAAGCCTCATGGAAAAACAGTTCTCACAGGATAGCACTTTGCGGGTAAGAATATTCTTAGCTTCATAAGTCTGCAACAGTTGAATCCAGATCTCATTCGAATTTTGCAGATAAGCTATATCAGGCAGGAGAACTTCTTCCAGGCCGCTAATCAAAACTGCATGAGCGACATGATTCAGGTTCTCCCATTTTTCGATTTCATCCGCTGGAGCTGTTAAGGCTGGTTTAGGAAATGTGCCACTAACAACTCCCCACACGTGCCGGGCTTGCAGGGCAGCTGTCATGCGCACACGCCATCCATGGAACTTGGAGCCATTAAACCTGTCACGCTCTTTAAATTCCATTGAGTAGGATGGCTGAGGTATAACAGGCACTGGAGGAAGGGGAGGTGAATTATCCTCCTACACCACCTCCTCCTGCACCTCCTCCACCCCCACCTCCTCCTCCTTTAGCCATTCTAACTTACTTTGATGAGATTATCAGGTGCTCACGGGTGATCAAGCCGATTGCACAAGGTACTCTTCTCGAAGTAGGTTGAAATCTTGAGGGAAAGGCGATGGGTAGCAGAAAATAAGGAACAAAGAAAGGTCGGAGAAGAGGTAAGGGCCGAAAGTCAGATGCCCCCAGACACCATGATTTGTGTCGGTTGGCGGTTAAGTGCTGACGTGGGGTGGGTGTACACGTCGTTTTGTGGTCGGCGTCCTAGTGACGCTTCTTGCACGGGCGTACACCTCAATGCGAGGCGCCTCATGCCGGGGAGGCGCAGCGACACAAGCAGCGCGCCCTCCTCCCACTTGGCCACGGCAGCTTGAGATCTAGGCTTGTCATGAAAGGGAGGCCATCTTTGAAGCAACTCTGGCGGAAGGATGGGCTCAAAATTCAATGCCGCTATTCGGGTCACCAACTGCGTGAGCTCTCAACATCCTCATTTAATGATGTCTGTGGGAGGGAAAACCCGGGGCTTCAAGGCTTCCCCTCTAGCGCCACACTTATCCTAATCGCCGCTCAGACGTTGGGTTTCATTCCCATGAGACGTGTGAAAGTTCGAGGTCTTGTGATAACCGATCGCCACACGCAGACACACTTCTCACCTTCTAACAAGCAAGGCGCCTCTACTCTCCTCTACAGCACTGCACCACTTGACGCCTCAAAATCACCAATCCTCGACCTACAACGACACACAATTGCAGTGTCCCGCCTTAGCAATGAGGAGCCTATCACGGCGCCTGTGGACCCCACCACACCGCACCTCGTCCCTACTTCTAAGACCACTCTTCCACCTGTGGAGCGCCTTTACTTGCAGATTTGGGATTCCCTTAGGCTCGCCTGTGGCCTTCCACTAACACCTACACTCTAATCCTCTACTCATCTTCTCATCCTCTTCCTCCTATTCTAACCTCGATTCGGGCTTCTTGGCTTCGGCTCGCCCTTCGCTGGCTGCACAGGTCGGCCTCCACCAGCAAGTTCTTCCTTGGGCGGTTGCTATGAGTTTGACACAGACGTGAACCTCCGGTCTTTCACGTAGTCTACCCTCAAGCCGAGTTCACAGGCATTGCCACACACCCAAAGCAATTTCACGGCAACCATTCACAAGCAACTCGTTTAGGCACTTGCGGTGAGCAAGTCCTCCACCAACACTCAGGCCATGACTTCCTCTCTACGACTGCGTTGGCTCACGGTACGAAATTCCTTTACAAGCAAAGGACTCGGTATGGGCGCAAGGCGTGATACTTTGTGAAATCCTCCTCCTCTTATAGGAGGCCTTCCCTCAACCTCCCTTGGGTGACCCTCTGCGGTCACCTTTTCCAATATTCTATTATTTCCTACATGACATTTAATAGGCTCTAAGTCTCTTGTATGATCCTTGGTAAATTCTATTCTAGTAACTTCACCTAATCATCCTTAAGGATGTCTCTACACCACCTATCCTTCCGTTCCCCAAAGCTCATTTATGGTCATTGACCATTCTTAGTCCTTATCTTCTTTGGGGTGGTGACAGCGTGCCTTGATTGGCTCCCTCGCCCTCCTTTTGCTCTGTCCCTTCCCGGATCTTGTCGTCTTCCTATGTGGGGCAAGTACAATCTGCCCCTTCCTCCACTCCAGCGCCCTCTCATCATTGGCAATCGCCCCCCCCTCGCGCTGGCGCCCTTTTCTCCTTCCGCGCTGGTCGCGCCATCACCCCGCGGTAGTGGCGGACTACGGGGTGACGACTACCATGGTGATGCGTACCTATCTCCTTCTTCTCCTTCCTCCTCGGTGATGGCTCCACGGGTTGAGATCCTTTTGCTCCTTTCCTTGTTTGGTTTGTCCATACCTATCATGGAGCATGTCTTCAAAGATCTTCTCCCATTCGACCGATGTTGTACTAACTCCTGGGCCTTCTTGCGTTGGTCTCCTCTCTCACTCCTCCCTTATCGTGGGGTGAGAACTTCTCACCCTCCCCTTCCTCGTCTGGGACCCCGTCCTTGTCTCCGGTGGGGTTGTCTCTCACCACCTCCTCCTCCGGGTGTCCTGGACCCCTCCTTCATCCTCGGCCGCCTCGGGGCGGCTCCTCCCAGCTCGCGGCACCTACCTACCAGTCTGGACTACGGCGTGGGGTGGACTACTGATGATCGGGACTCGTGGTAGGGTGACCCCAGGCGGTGGGTCCCCCTCCTTGCTCTCACGCCATCTTCCTCTTGGCGCTTGCGCTCTCCTCATCTCCTCCTCAGTTCCTCGGAGTCCATGTGATGGCCTCATCAAAATCGGGGCCTCACTGCACTGCTGACTCCTTCTGTCATCATCATGAGGACCCAATGTCCTCCTCTTGGCCAAGCCAATCTCATTGTTGGCCTTCAAAATTCTATTGTGGAGTGGGCCCCTATGTAATCTGCATTTGGAGATCATCAATCTCAGTGGGCCACTCTCCATCCTCACACCTACCCTTGTAGGCGTCCCTTGAGGTGGTCAACCTCCCACCTTGACATGGAGGTCACATTCTCCTCCTTGCTTCCTCATGGTTGGCCAATTTGCTTGAAGGGCATAATCCGCCAAAATCTTCTCTTCTCACCACCAGCATTCATGCACCACTTCTTGTGGTACTCCTCCTCTGGACCTCCTTCCTCCCGGTCCAAGTTGTTGGGCAAGCCCTCCTTTTGCACAGCCCTTCTCGCTCCGGCTCCAATTCTTTGGTCTTGAGTTTGCTCGGCGCTTCTCTCCAAATTATCGGGTTTTCTCAATTCCTCATGTCCGGATTTTGATGGCTTGGGTGGCCATCACACACTCTTCGTCCATTTGTTGGACCGCTACCTTCTCCCTTCCCAAAGCCTCCATTTTGCCCTTCCGCTCTTGCTCCAATTGGGCAAAATGTTCCTCCGCCTTCTGTTTCCACGAATCTTGTTGGGTTGTTGCCCGAATGGCTCTCTCCTCGGTTTGTGACAACCTCCCCTCTAGGACCTTCTACGCTCTCCGCTGGTCCACAAGATCCCGCTGGAGTTTCTCCACAGCCTTCTCCAACTTGGCTGGCTTCTCATCGGACTCCATGGCCTCCAGCTGCCACTTGGTCCCTGCCCTCCTTTCGGTCATCTCTTGGGCCTTGACTTCCTCCTGACATGCCCACAAAGAGGCTGCTAGTTCCCTAGCCCCCTTCAAATCCAGTGCTTCACAAGCACTTCGGCAATCTCTAGGGCCCAAATTTTGCCCTATGGCTTCTTCTTTGAAATCTTGGGCTCCCTTGCGCCCGGGCCGCCATGCAGTGGGGTCCCCTCACGTCGCCCCATCCGCTCTCCCCAGTAGCGGAGATGGCGGCTGGGCGCCTTGGCGCCTCATGTTTCTCCTTCCCCTTCTGGCGTAGGGCTGCTCTGGCGTGGGTGCCTGAGTGGTAGGCTGCTCCCCTGATGGTCAGCCTACCTACCATGGTGGTGGCCTGATGCTGCACTTGGGTGGGCGCCTCTCTGGGTAGGGCATAGGCCTCTTCCTAGGCACCACGAGATGGTGGGGACTCCACCACGGGGCATCACCCTCTGTGGTCCCCTCTCATAGACCACCACGGCCCTCCTGGCCGGATCTTGTTCCTCTTCTTCTCCTCGTTGCTCTTGGGAAGGAAAGATTTCCCATTAAGCAACCTGTTGCCTCACTCCTCACTTGCCTGTGCGCTTGTAGTCGCCCCATTGTTTTCCTCAAAGCAAAAGGCAAGGGCCTTTCCAAGCTTGGCTGGAGGTGGATTATTTCCGATGGATGCCAAGCATCCTCCAGCTCCTTGCTGGTGAGGAGCCCCTCGGTCTCCCACAAGTGCACCAAGTAGGTGCTAAGATAAAAGGGCTTGGCCCTTCCTCATCCACCGAATTCGGCCGAAGGAGCTTTTCCCTGTGGTGTATGTAAGCCTCATACATGATCGTCCCCAATCCTTGCTCCTCTTGAAATCTTCCCAAGCGGAAGTGGTCTTTGGTAAGAGGTTGGAATTCACCAATCTAACACAATCTTGAGGAACATGCGAGAATTTTGAGAAGCAGGCTGGAGTTGCGAGTTGTTGTTAGGAAGGCAACGAGGATATCCGGGGAAAAGAAGCGGGTCAAAAGACCCCGAATGGCGGTCAAAAAGCGGTGGTGGCGGACTACGTAGTGAGCTACCCTCGCCGATAAATTTGAAAACCAGACTACCATGGTGGTGGCGGACTTCTGATGAATCTCTCGTCGGGAAAGAATTAGAATAAAGGGGAATATTCACTATATATGCTCATCCATAGGAGGACAAGTAACTAGAGTAATTAGGCGCGATTAATTAGGGGCAGCGACTAGGATAGGAAATAGGCAGTTTAGATAGAATTAGGATTTTTGCAATGATGAACCAAATCTAGGGTTGTGTAGCCTCCGGTGGCAGTCATCCAAAGAAGGCAAAGTGCAGCTTGGGCAGCGCCAACTCTCTCTTGACGAGGCCTCACTTGGCGGAGGCAGAGGCGGCTGGCGTAAGAAAAGAAGGAAGGTGCCATCACCGTGTCGCCATCGCCACACGCAATGAGGGCAGTCTGGAGTGAAGGAGAAACCCTAGGCGAGGAAAGGAGAAGAGGCGGTGGCAGCGCTCGAACAAGCTCTTGAACACGGAGGGCACATTAAAGTGCTGAAGGGGTCAAGGCAGGGCGCGAGGTTGGGGCTAGGCGGCGCAAGGTGGAAGAGATTGAGAGTGGAAGGAGAAGAATCGCGACCACCTGCCGGCGGCGCCTTGCCCTGGGAGGAGAAATCAAGAGGGAAATCGGCATGCCAGGAAGGCTCAACAGGGCTAGCGTGTACTTGTGCCTCGGTTGGGTTTCTTTTGTGACAAGGAAAGGGTTTGGAAGTGAAGCTTGGAGCCCACAACGCTGAGAGTTGGGAGTAATTCTCTTCGTTTGAAGCACTTGGAGAGGAACCAGGCACCATGCCTCGAGCAGGGAAGGGCAAGGCGAAGGAGCCGCCTGGCAAGGGCTCTACCTCGCGAGGAGGAAAGGGCAAAAAGCCGGCAGCAGGGGCTGCGCCACCAGAAGGAGGCGAGCTTGTAATGCCTCAATTCACTTGCTTTGCTGGGCAGCTTAACCCCAGAGATTTGGTTGATTTCCGGCAATGGGCGGAAGAAGAGAACATTCAATTGGGATGGGTGTATGGCCGCCAATGGGCCTACACCAATTTTGAATCAATCTTCATCAATCGAGCCCTTTGGTTCTGGGAAGGAATGCTCGAGCGGATCATTGCTTGGACCGTAAGGCATTCGCAGTGTATGGAGACGGAGGAGGAGAGCTGGAATTGCTCTCCTCGAAAGGACAACGGAGGAAAGTTGCCCTCAGAATTCAGGAGGTCCTCGATATGATGGACGGAGGAGTGAAGGCCCATGCCAAGAATGGTTGGAAATGTAGCATCAAGGAGTCAAGTGGAGGCTCTTTGCAAAGATTGTGTTGGTTGTGAATTACCAACGGACTCTTATTTCAGCACCAACTTCCTCCGTGGAAGATTTCAGGAGCCAAGCCGATTGGGGACAATCATGTATGAAGGCCTACATCCACCACCGAGAAGCTCCTCAAGCCAAATCGGTGGATGAGGAAGGCCAAGGCCCTCGTACCTTAGCACCTATTTGGTGCATTTGTGGGAAACGAGGGACTTCTCACAAGCAAGGAGTTGAAGATGCTTGGCATCCTTCGAGATAATTCATCTCCACCCGGCTTGAAGGCCTTGCCTTTGCATTGAGGAAGACAAGGGGAGGTCGACTCCACAAGCATGCTAGGCAAGAGAGAGGAAGGAGGCAACAAGGTTGCCGGAGTGGGAATCTTTCCCCACAGAGCAAGGGGAGAGAAGCAAGAACCGCCGAGGAAGGCCGAATGGTAGTCTATGAGAGGAGAACCACCAGAGGGTGAGCCCAAGGTGGGGAGTCCCCACCATCTCATTTGTAGAGAGGCACTCACAGCCTCACCCCTGAGGGAGGCGCCACCCAAGGGCACCATCAGGTAGGGCCACCACCACGGTAGGTAGGCACTCACAAGGGGAGCAGCCACCTGTAGGCAGCACCCCACGCCAGAGGCGCACCGGTAGGGTGGGGAAGGAAAGAGCGCGAGGCGGGCGGCGCCGAGGCCGCCCCACCCCGAGGAAGGGCGGATGGAGCGACGGTGAGAGGACCCCACCCCGCGATGGTCCGAGAAGGAGAGCTGGAAATTTCCAGCAAGAAGCAGAGGGGTGAATTAGGACCCCTAGGAGAATTGCCGAGTGCTTGAAGCACTCAGTGGATTTTGAAGGGGCTAGGGAGCTAGCAGCCTTGTGGGCAAAGAGGAAGTCAAGCCCAAGACATGGAGGGAAAGCAGGACCAAATGGCAATTGAGGCCATGGAGTCCGACGAAAAGGCAGCCCGGAGAAGTCAGAGAAACTCCAGGATCTTGTGACCAACAAGAGCGGAGAAGGTCCTAGAGGGAAGGTTGTCAGCATGAGGAGAGAGCCATTCGGGCAACCACCCAACGGGATTCATGGAGATGTATATGAGGAGCATTTTGCCCAATTAGAGCAAGAGCGAAGGGCAAAAGAGTTAGGGAGAAGCGATCCAAGTGGACGACAGAGCAGTGTGATGGCTACCCAAGCCATCAAGATCCGGACATGGAAGAGGAATTAAGGACGTCAATTTGGAAGAGAAGCGAGCTAAAGGCTCAAGACCTACAAGCAAGAGGAGCGAGAGGGGCAAGTGAGGAGAAGGAGAACAAGCAATGGCCGAGCTGAACAAAGGAGGTTCCAAGAGGAGGAGCACCACAAGAAGGTGGTGCAGGATGCCGGTGGTGAGGAAGAGGAGATTTTGATTATGCCCTTCAGCAAATGGCCAACCAAAAGGAAGCAAGGGAGGAGAATGTGACCTCCATGTCAAGGTGGGAGAATTGACCACTCAAGGGACGCCTACAAGGGTAGGTGTGAAGATGGAGAGTGGCCCACGGAGATTGATGATCTCCAAATGCGATCAGCTTGGGGGCTCACCTCCATAATAGATTTTGAAGGCCAACAATGAGTCTTTGCTTAAGAGGAGGACATTGGGTCCTCATGATGATGAAGAAGGAGCTGCACAGTGTACCAGCCCTGTGACGAGGCTACAAGTGACATGGACCCGAGAACTGGGGAGTTGGAGGCGGGAGGATGCGCGCCAAGGTGAGAGCAAGGAGGGGGGACCTCATGGGGGTCACCCTACCATAGAGCCTACCAGTAGTCCGCCGATCACTGCAGGCCAACACCACGCCCAGAGTCCGACTACGGGGTAGCAACACCGCGCTGTCTGAGGAGTCGGGGCCCAGAGGCCGGGCCTAGGAGGAGCCGGGCCTAGTGGCACACCCGAATGGAAGAGGAGGTGGAGAAACAGTCCACCGAGGAGAATCTCATCCTCATCCTCCTCCTATTCTAACCTCGCCTGGCCATCGCCACTTACACAACCGCCTCCGCCTCCACCAAAGTTCTTCCTTGGGCTACTATGAGTTTGACACTGCGAGAACCTCCAGTGGAGTCTTTCCCCGTAGTCTACCCTCAAGCCGAGAGTTCTCGGCATTGCCACACACCCAAAGCAAAGCAATTTCACAAAGAACCATTCACAAGGGAGCAACTGCTTAGGCACTTGCAAGGAGCAAGTCCTCCACCAAGCACTCCGACCATGACTTCTACTCAGACGCGTTGGCTCACACGCAAAATTCCTCTCAGAATGGCAAAGGACTATGAGGGAAGCGCAAGACATGATACTTTACTTTGTGAAATCCTCCTCCTCTTATAGGAGGCCTTCCACATACAACCTCCCTTGGGTGACCCTACCGCAGTCACCTTTTCCAATTTTCTATTATTTCCTACCGCCAAGATTTAATGTCCGCACCTAAGTCTATTGTCCGATCCTTGGTAAATTCTATTCTAGTAACTTCACCTAAGACCATCCTTGAAGGATGTCGTTACACCACCTATTCTTCTATCTAGCATTTATGGTCATTGACCATTCTTAGCCTTCACCGGGTTAGGGACGTCCTGGGTGGATTGGCCTCGCCTCCTTTTGCTCTTGCCCTTCCCCTTTGTCATCTTCCTAATGTGGGGCAAGTACAATCTGCCCTTCCTCCATCTCCGCGGGCGCCTGATTCCTTCCCTCGATCCTCCGCACCTAGCGCCTTTTCTCCCCTCCGTCGCGCTCGCTCCAAGATACCATGTAGTCCGGCAGACCATCGGTAGGCCGACTACCTACCATGGTAGTCTCGCCCTATCTCCTTCTCCTTCCTCTCCACCTGATGTCTCGGGTGAGTTCCTTTTGCTCCTTCCTTGTCGCTTGGTTTGTCCATACCTCAGCATGTCTTCAAAGAATCTTCCCCATTCGACCATTGCTACTAACTTGGGCCTTCTTGCTGGTCTCCTCTCCGGCCTGGCTCCTCCTCTGCTAGGGAACTTCTCTCCTTCTCGTAGTGTCCTCCTCCCGTCCTCGGTCTCTGTTCTCTCGTCCTGGTCACCGTCCCTCCTATCCACCCGCTCCTCTCATCCTCCCCGCTCCACCTCCGCCTCCTCCCATCACCGGCCAGCCTGCACGACTGCCCACACTCCGAGGTGACCACACGAGGGCGGCCAGGTCCCCCACGTGGGGTGGGTCGGTCCCCCCACCTGTGAGGTGGGCTTTCCTCCCGCCTCCGCCACCTTCTACCTTTGGCGCCACGGCCGCCCTTCGCCTCCTCGACTCCTCATTCCTGAGTCCATTTCACCGATGGCCTCATCAAAATCGGAGGCCTCCGCACTGCTGCAGCCTCCTTCTCCATCATCATGAGGACCCAATGTCCTCCTCTTGGCCAAACGCAAGATCTCATTGTTGGCCTTCAAAATTCTATTGTGGAGGTGGGCCCCAAGCTATGATATTGCATTTGGAGATCATCAACTCCACTCTCCATCTTCACACCTACCTTTGTAGGCGTCCCTTGAGGTGGTCAATTCCCCACCTTGACATGGAGGGTCACATTCTCCTCCTTGCTTCCTTCAAATTGGCCAATTTTGCTCAAGGGCATAATCCGCAAAACCTTCGCTTCCTTACTAAGATTCTATGTACCACTTTCTTGTGGTACTCCTCCCTGGACCTTTTTCCTTCCAAGTCCTCTATTCGCTTGAGCAAGCCCTTCCTCTCCGCTTGCCAAGCATCTTTCTCTCCGCCTCAGCCGGGTTTTGAATTTCCAGCTGAGCTTCTCTTCCAAACTAAACCGGCTCTTCTCAACTCTTCCTTCATGTCCCGGATCCGGATGGCTTTAGCCATCACTGCTCTTGCGTCCATTTGCTGGACCGCTACCTTCTCCTTCCGAGAGCCTCTTGCCCTTTCGCTCTTGCTCTAATTGGGGCAAAATGCTCCTCCGCCTGCCTCCATGAGTCTCGCTGGGTGGTTGCTCGGATGGCTCTTTCTTGCTTGAGCCAACCTCCCTCCAAGACCTTCTCCGCTACCGATCCATAAGGTCGCTGGAGCTTCCATGCCTTTCCAGCTTGGCTGCCTTTCATCGGACTCCATGGCCTCCAATTGCCATTTGGTCCCCGCCTTCCTCCGGCCATGTCTTGAGATTTCACTTCCTGGCATGCCCACAAGGAAGGCGCTAGCTCCTAGCCTTCAAATCCACACGAAAGTGCTTCACAAGCACCCAAAGAATTCTCCTAGGGGTCCCACCCCTTCTTCTTCTTGCTGGAAATCTCCTCCCACCTCACATGGCCACGCTGGTCCCTTCACGTCGCTCCATCCGCCTCCCACCCGGGAGATGGTTTGGCGCCCGCGCACGCTTCTTTCCTTCCCCGCCCCAGAGGTCGCTGCCACCGGCGAGGGTGCCCGCTACCGGTAGGTCGCTCCCACTGTAGTCCGCCTACCTACCATGGTAGGCCGATCGCCTACCACGGCTGCCCACCCTTGGGTAGACCGCCTCACCGGGTAGTCTGGGTGCCTCTGTAGGCACAAAGGAGATGGTGGGGACTCCCCACCCTTGGGGTCACCCCTCCCGTGGTCCTTCTCTCATAGACCACCATCCGGCCTTCTCGGCCTTGCTCTTCTCCTTGCTTGCCCTGGGGAAAGGATTCACCCGCAACTCCGCCAACCTTCTCCTCTTGCCTCTAGCATTTTGTTGTGAGGTCCGACCTCCCACCGCCTTCGCAATGCAAAGGCAAAGGCCTTTCCAACCGGCCGGAGATGGATGATCTCAAAGAAGGATGCCATGCATCTTCAAGCTCCTTGCTTGTGAGAAGCCCTCCGCTTTCCCATAAATGCACCAAATAGGTGCTAAGGTAGCAGTGGCCTCGGTCCTTCCTCATCCACCGAATTTGGCTTGAGGAGCTTCTCTGGTGGATGTACGCTTCATACATGATAGTCCCCAATCCGCTTGGCTCCCATGGAAATCTTCCACAAAATTGGAGGAAGTTTGAATAAGAAGTGCGTTGGTAATTTACCAACCCCAAAGACAATCTTTGCGAAGAGCCTCCACTTCAGCTCCTTGATGCTCTCGCTTCCACCATTCTTGGCGTGGGCCTTCACCTCCATCCATCATGTCAAGGAACTGAATATCGAGAGGGCGTCCTCTTCCTCCATTTGACCTTTCGAGGAGAGCACCCGAGCTTTCTCCCGCCTTCCATACACTAATACTTACTCCAACAATGGGATCTCGAGCATTCCTTTCCAAGGCGGCAAGCCCGATTGATGGAGGTTGATGTAACACCTCAATCAAATTGGTGTAGGCCCATTGGCCATACACCCATCCCAATTGGATATTTCTCCTCCGCCCGCCGAAATCCACTAAATCTCGGGGTTGAGCCCGCAAAACAAGTGAATTGGGGCATCAAGCATTTCTCTCACTCCTGGCCGCTTTCTTTCCTTTCCTCCTCGCGAGGAAGAGCCCTTGCGCGGCTCCTTCCCTTGCCTTCCCCGAGGCATGGCACCTTCCTTACTCCAAAGGAAGGAATTACTTCCAATTGCGAGCTCCAAGCTTCACTCCCAAACACTCCTTCCTTGTCAGGGAGCAACACCCAACCCGAGGCACAAGTACGCTAGCTCGGCCAACCTCCGTCACGCCAATTTCTTCGCGATTTCTCTCCTGTGGCGGCAGTGGATCCTCCTTCTCCTTCACTTCTCACGCCTTGCTCCTGCCGCCCTCCAACCGCCGCTGCCTCCATGCTTTTCCCGCGCCGAGCACAGAAGACTTCTGCCTCTCCGCCCGCTCCACGCCTTCTCCTTCTCCTTCTTCCGCTGCCGCCTTCCTCGGGCGATGGCGGCGACGGGTGATGGCACCTCCTTCCTTCTCCTCTTACGCCCACCCGCCTCCAAGTGAAGTCTCGCCTCGGGAAGTTGCCCAAGCACTTTGCTCTTTGGATGCCACCAGGCCCACAACCCTAGATTGTTCATCATTCCAAAATCCTAATCTCTAAATACCTATTTTCCTATCCGCTATTAAATTAATTACTCTAATATATTTATCCTATCGATGAGCATATATAGTGGATATCCCCTTATTCTAATTGCTTTTAGCCGAGATTCGGCCACCACTGTAGTCCGCCACCATCGACCGCTTCCTTCTCACATGGCGTGTGGCACTACGGCGTAGTCCGCACCACCAACCTTTGACGCCCCGCCTCGTCTGGGTCGTTTCAATTCGCTTTTCCCCCGGGATATCCTCTTCGTCTTCCTAACAATATCCTACAACTCAGCTAAGATTTCAAAATTTTCCTCGCATGTCCTCTTCAATCGCTTTAGCCAAAAAAATCAAACTTGTTCATCTTCGGGCTCTTTTGGGCTGGTTGCCCAAACTTTTACGTTCCACAGTTGTAGAGTGTTTTCCCAAGGGACTGAGGGTTGACCATATGTTGGGAAGAAGGAATTTTGCGCCGTCTAAGTTGTCATAGGGGTGACTAGTTGAGACACCAAAGGGGGTGTGATTTGCTTCCTTCTTAACAACTGTGGGTTGGGAGTCATGAGAATGATTGTAGATCTCTGTAGGGGCGGTCTGGAGACGCAAGAGGAAGGTCGCCCCGTCATATCACGGGATTTCTGAGCTTCTGAATCGATGGGGGTTGAGTTGTCATTGCCGCTACCCGAGGGCAGCAGGAGGAAGACGCGCGGCGGGCAATCGAAGAGGAGGCCGGCTGGACGCCGAGGCGAGACCGGCAGACGGAATCAAGAGAGGAGGAGAACCACTGGCCGAGTGGAAGGAGGTTGTGGAGGAAGTGTTGATGTCGAGGAACGAAGAGGAGACATCCTCTCCGAGCCGACCCACGACTTCGCACCGAGTTCCACGACGCTGGACTTGAGGCGGCGATTCCACATCCCTCAACAAATCGGCCGACGACGTCAATAGTGGGAATTTCGTGCCCGGTCGGAGGACTTGGCGAACGCCCGATCGAACTGCATCACCGATCTGCTGGGACGAACCACAAGGGGGTCGCTACTCCTCCGTTGGTCAAGATTTCAAAGACCCAAAGATCTCACATGCTTTCACCGAGGAAGAAGAAGCAAGAAGGTGACGATCGGGCGAGCAACATGAGTGGAGTCGGTGGAGGAGGAGGCCGCCACAGCCCACCGCCAAAGAATATGTCAAATTCAAGAGAAGAAGAAGGGAGATGACGCGAGGCGCGAAGAACTTTCGCCTCCCACGCTAATTTGGAGGATGGAGTCGCCGATCGATCGCGATCTTTCCGGATCCGAGAGGCATGCACACAAAGGGTGGTATCGACCTATAATTCGGCGCCCACGATTGGGAAGCTCTCAAAGCGCCTTTCTTGAATCGGTTCGAGGGGCTCCTATGCACACCACACTTTGGCAAAGCCGAGGACCCTTCAGGAAGAAGCGAGAATCTTGTTCGATTATGTGGAGAGGTTTTACGGTATCCGATCGAGTTCAAATGTGCACCCGAGAGGCCGGGGATCCACCACTGGTACTCACAAGAGCAAGCTGGATTGGTTTGTGAGTGGCTTGTCTCGAAAAATGGAGGTACACCGCAGACGTGGACGAAGACGCTAAGGAGCCTCCGCTTGCCGAGGAATGGGAGTCCGCCGAGTTGGGGAGGAGGAGAAAGAAGAGGCGAAGTCATAAGAAGAGGAAAGGATCGAGAGATCTAGCTCCTCGCCTTCCTCCGCCTCCTCCAGTCGCCTCGCCCTCATCGAAAGTGAGGACACGAACTCAAGAAAGCTCCACATCGGATGAAGAATCGAGAAGGCCTAACGAACGAATGAAGAAGGACTCGGAGAAGGTCAAAAGACGACAGAAGAGGCGGAACGCGATTGGAGAAGGAGAGGAAGGGAAGACGGTCCGTCGGATGGAGAAGGGAGAAACGTCTGCAGCAGGAGGAATTGGGGACAAGTGGAGGCTTTGACCAAGATTGACCGAGTTAGAGGTCAAAGCGTGAAGAATCAAGCTCCACGAAGATCTCCTCACCGCAAGGCGTGGTGTATTGCTCAATTTGTCAAACGGACACACCAACCGTGAATGTATTCGCACCACGACATGCGTAAATAAAATGAAGGTTCCCAAAGGTACTGCCGACTCTATAACCAACACAATATAAGAGCAACTCATCCCGGCACTTGGGTTCCACGGTGATACGATGCTTCACGAGCATCCTTGAATGTACGAACCAACCTCTCTGCCCGGACCATGAGCTTGAGGATGATCCGAGATGTCTTCACTGTGGTCAATCAAACTTCATCCGAC
>VJWM01000283.1:0-135080 GCA_010909165.1 Anthoceros angustus
AACGAGTTGCTCCCCTTGTGAATGGTTGCTGTGAAATTGCTTTGCTTTGGGTGTGTGGCAAATGCCTGCAGAACTCTGCTTGAGGGTAGACTACTGTGGAAAGACTGGAGGTTCTCGCCCGTGTCAAACTCATAGCAACCGCCCAAGGAAGAACTTCGGTGGAGGCGGACCTGTGCGCCAGCTGTAAGGGCGAGTCGAAACCAAGAAGCCCGAATCGAGGTTAGACTAGGAGGAAGAGGATGAGGAGATGAGAAGATGAGTAGAGGATTAGAGGTGTAGGTGTTAGGAAGGCCACAGTGAGCCTAAGGGACGAATCCCAACTGCAAGTAAACGAGCGCCCCGAGTGGAGAAGAGTCTTAGAAGTAGGGACGAATCGCGTGTGAACTGGGGTCCCCGGCGCCTGTGGTAGGCTCACGGAGGCAGGACTCGCAATTGTGTGTCGTTGTAGGTCAAGTTTGGTCTTAGAAGTAGGGACGAATCGCGTGTGAACTGGGGTCCCGCGCCGTAGGCTTTGTCACGAGGTGACCCGCAATTGTTTTGTGTCGTTGTAGGTCGAGGGTTGGCGATTTTCAAGGCAAGTGGTGCACCGAAGAGGGAGAGTAGAGCGCCTTGTTTTTAGAAGGTCGAGAAGTGTCACCGCAGCGACGGGCATCACAAGACCTCGAACTTTCACACAAGTCTCATGGGACGCAAACCCAACGCACGTTTAAAGGATAAGTGTGGTCCGCTTATAGTGGGAGGACCTGGGAGGCCCTGATTCTCCTACCACTTGCACGGGATTTGTTGTTGAAAGGTTGGATAGTTTCTAGACCAACTCTTCTTTCTCGGATGCATACAGAATGGCAAGGGTAAGGAGTCGATACATATCTCCATCTCACTGATTTGTCTCATACCCCTCATAGAGCACCCTCACCCCATGGCCCTTCCTACAATTCAAGCGGCATCACGGCTTGTGGCCATGCTTAATCGAGACTTCCGTTAACCTAGTCTTGCTAAGAGGGTTAGGTTAGTTCTACGTTTAGTTAACCTCACATGGTTAGTTAATTTACCTTTGGGTTACATTAACATACAACTATATAAGACACAATTTTGTTAGTTAATTATTCATTGTTTTGTGTTGCATACCGCTCATGCTTCAGCACATTGTGTCAAAGCACCAATCTATTGTAACGTAGTCTTGTCCCGATCCTCCTTTACCCATTGATTGTAACTCGCCGGTATCAGGAGGTGTCCTATATTTCATGCGCCTGCCACCGTGTCGACATTGTCCATGAGGGGTGGTGGTCCTTCTTCGCGCTTCAAGCTTCCCGAAATCTTGACACCCGAACCTTCCTAACATGGGTACAATTACAATAGGAGCAACCCACTCTGAGCACCAAATCACTCCTGCCCGTCGGTCACTCCGACCATAGAATACTTGGGTCTCTGCTTGATCTGCAGAGGCCGCCTCCTTCAAATTGATCCAGTGTACCCAGCCCTCCGAATTGCCATGTCAAGAATCTTGAAGGCAAACACTCACATACCCCTAAGTACCCTACAAAACTCCTCTTTCTCTACCGCTCCTAGGTATCTAGAAATCTTGACTACCTTGCTAGGCTCTAGCTCTAGATCTTCTACTGCGTCTCGATCTACATATGTCCCCTCCGGACTACTACCTATACTGTTTACCTCCACTGGATGCCTTCTCTTTCCCACGGTTTCAGGGATTCCCCTGATCGCTTTCTTTACAATCTTGCGGGATCTTGGGCTCACCGCAAGCAACTGTCTCAAACTAACCACAAATTCTCGGTCAAGCAATGCGTCAGCAAAACTCGAGATCTTATCTGGCAAGGTTTCCTCCCCGTTTGCAGCCCTGACGCTGGTCGGCTCCGACCTTATTGGTAAATTTCTCGAATCCATAGTCCCCCCTATCGGTGGGGACTCCATACCCGGCGGATCAACAACTCCAGGCTCCGCTGCCTCCTTCCTCATATGCTGGGTGAGCCTCTATAACCAGCATCTCCGCCACTTCGCGACTGATGTCGGGAGGGAACACCGTTCGCCCCTCCCCTTCCTTGGGTTCCTCTATTTTTCGCCCTACCACGGTAGGCTGCCTGCCTACCGTCGTAATGCTACTCCGCCTTTTGCCTCCATGTGTCCTGCTGGGGTGCCTGATGCCTCTTTCTTTCCTTTGGGACAACCTTCCTTCTAGGACCTTCTCCGCTCGCCGTTGGTCCACAAGGTCCCGCTGGAGCTTCTCCACATTTCTCTCCAATTTGGCTGCCTTCTCGTTGGACTCCATGGCCTCCTGCCACTTGGTCCTCGGCCTCAAGTCATCTCTCGGGCCTTGTTGCCTGGATTTCTCTGACATGCCCATAGGAGGCCGTTAGCCTCTAGCCCCTTCACCCACGCTAATCCGAAAGCACTGCTGTGCACTCAAAGAAATCTCCTAGGGACCCCACCCTCGCCTCCTCTTAAAATCTCAGCCCCTTGCACTCCTGGGCCATCACAGTGGTCCTGCACGCCGCTTCCATCCGCCTTCCGCCCGCCAAGGGTGATGGCGCCCAGGCGCGCCAAGCGCCTCATGACCCTTTCCTCTTCTTCCCCACCGGTCATTCACCTGCTGTAGGGGGTGCCTCGCCACCGCAGTAGGTTGAGCCCCTCACCGTGGTAGTCTCCGCTCCTACCGCTAAGAATCGATGGGGTGCCTCCTTCGGCACCCATGAAATGGGGGATTCCCACCCTTGGGTACCACCCTACTGCAGGTAGTCCTTCATCATAGACCACCATTTGGCCCCCTATGGCCTGATCTTGACTTCCTCCTCCTCGTTCTTCTTGTGGGGGAAAAGCCTCCCACTCCGACAATCTCGCCGGCGTTGCCTCCACCTCCTCTATCCTCGGACCTGGCGCGCTTGTGGAGGTTTGCCCTCCCACTGTCTTCCTTAGCGCAAAGGGCAAAGGCCTCTCTAAGCTTGGCTGGAGGTGGATGATCTCAAAAGGATGCCAAGCATCCTCAAGCTCCTTGCTGGTCAAGAGCCCCTCTATCTCCCACAAATGCACCAAATAGGTGCTGAGGTAGCATGGCCTGCCTCCTCATCCACTCAGATTCACGGGAGGAGCTCCTCGATGGTGTATGTAGGCTCATACATGATAGTTCCCCAATCCGCTTGGCTCGCTAAATCTTCCACAAGAATTGAAGGGTTGGTGCTGAAATAAGAAGCAATTCACCAATCCCAAGACAATCTTGGCAAAGAGCCCACTCAGCCCCTTGACATGTCCGCCTTCCGCCCGCTTCTTGGCGTGGCTTTCACCCCCCATCCATCATGTCTAAGGAACTCGTGGAATTTCAAATGGAAATTCTTCCCTCCGCTCGACCTCTCGAGGAGAGCGACTCGAGCCTCCTTCTCCGGGTCCCATACACCTGCTAACGCTTCAATACTCCAACAACGGGCCGCTCGAGCATTCTCTCCGCAAAGCGGCATGCCTCCATTGATGGAGGTTGATGTAACACCTCAATCAACTCCAAATTGGTAGGCCATTGGCGGCCATACACCCACCCCAATGATGTTTTCTCGGCCCATTGCTTGAAATCCACCAAATCTGGATTGAGCTGCTCAAACACGAAATTGTGCATCTCAAAATCGCCTCACGGCGCGGCCTCATGCCGCTTCTTTTCCTCCTCCTGGGTCGAGCCCTTGGTGGGCCGCCCTTGCCTTTCCTCACTGAGGCCGCGGCGCCTTCGCCCAAGCGCCCAAGGAAGTAAGTTACTTCCCAATATCGGATCGGCTCAGCTTCGCCGGGCTTCCCTGTGGCTTCTCAAAAGCCTCTCCTCTCGACAAAGAAACCCCAGTGAGACACAATTCCATGTTAGTCCAGTTTGCTTCCCAAATTCTGGATTGCCACCCCTCTTTCCAGAGCCAAGGCGCCGCCATAATTAGGGTCTATATTCTTCTCAAGGCCTCATCGGACCGCCGGACACCCTCGATGCTCCAACCTGGCTGCCCGGCCCTCCTCGACATTTCCTAGCCAACGAGGCCTGCCTTCTCACGTTCCACGAATCGACACTTTCCTCTACCTCCTTCTCCTTTTCTTCCTTCTCTTTTCTTCGACACCGCCGTGGCCTCCAGGATCTTCAGCTCGCGCATGACCTTTGTCGCGGGTCATGCCAGGGTACCTGGGGTATGGTTGATATTGGGACGCCCCGAGTATGGCATCGAGCCCCAGTATGGCGATATCGACCGTATGGCTGGGGCATGTCCCCCGAGTATGGCTGATCTCGTCGGCATCCTCCTCCTCTTTCACCACATTGGCAATGCAAGTTCCTCGCCATGGACCCGCCAATTGTGCCAACCCCATCGAAACATAGTTCTCTTGTCGAAAAGCACACGATGTCGTTGGGCGATCGTCGATAGAGGTAGAGGGCCTCACATGATTGTGAGGCTGGCGGAAATCGTGACACGCTGCGGATCGCCTCCCAAGGTCGATCCCAAGGAAAACATCAACACATTCCACACACCAAAATTTTAAATTGCAATGCTTCTTTCTCCTTACAGGCCTGTGCACGACTTCAACAACGCCTACAATGGGCGCCCTCTCCTTTTTGTCCAGCGCCATCTCAATCTCCACGCCGATTCACTTGGGTTGGTCCCTTGCTTTCCCATGATTCCTCGGCCTCGACCCTTGGTGTGAGTCATCATGGGCGCCCTTCACTGCAGAGCAATTCTAGGGTAGGCTAACCTAAGCCAACTCCTAGGTGTTGTTAATGAAACCAACCCTAACTAAACACACCAAAACTAATGTGAATGTGTTAGTTTGGTTGGTCAAATATACATACCCTTCAACCCGCACTAGCCTATCTCAACAAAAGGAAAATAAAGCTAGGTAAGTAAGTAGTAGGTCCTAGACAGACCTCAGTTGTTTGGGACTTAGAGTGTCTGAGCGTTGGGCTGAGTGAGTCCGGGACGTCCGGGTGAGGAGAGAGTCCGTCGGGGCTGGGAAGTCCCGGGACGTCGGGGAGGAGAGTCCCAGGCCAGCAGGGAGGCCCATCTCTAGTCACACCGCACATCACGGTCTCCCATTTATTGTTTTTGCACGATCGGTGTCGTGCGAATCAAGGTACCTAGGGTATGGTTGATATTGGAAAGTAGCCGTGTAAATCTTGGGGTTGTCGAGTATCAAGCGATCTTGGGGTCCCAGTATGGTTCTGAGGCATCCGTGATTGGGGCATCCGAGTATGGCTGATCTTGGGACTGTCCAGTATCTCGAGCATCTTGGGGCATCCGGTATGGGCGTCTTGGGGCTGTCCAGTATGGCTGATCTTGGGAGCGTCCCTCCTCCTCTTTCACCACATTGGCAATCTTGAGTTCCCTTCTCGCCATGGGTATTGTGCCAACCACACATCGAAACATAGTTCTCTTGTCCCCCGGTGTTTGGGTCTTGATGGTAAGTGCTCATGGAGCAGGTGTTGCCGCGCTTGGGGCAATACACTGGAGTGGGGACTTGGACAAAGGTGGAAGTCAGCAGCGATGGTATCCTCCATTACTATCGGCAACATCAAGTCTAGATCATCGATCGTTGGCATACTTGGCATGGGAGTGTCTATTTGGGGAATCAATCGGTGACAATGGTGGGATCAAGATTTGGGAGGTGGCGGCGCACAATTCTTCATGTGGTCGGTGGTTCGCCCATCGACTCCTTGCGACAAAGAACCCCGTTGGATCTCGACCTCCTTGACCCGCACATGCGGCTGCTTGGTGTCCAAAGTATCACGAGGTTTGCCTTTAGATGAAGTCCCCACACAGAATTTCTTGACTTAGGGGCGGCGCCAGTGTGGGCATAGCGGAGGGTGTCTCGGTCGAGCAATGCGCCAAATTGGCCATGGCCATAGGCATTGCTTGGCGAGAGCAGCCGTGTCCAATGACTCGAGCCTTCTGGTCATCCAAGTCCACCACCTCGTACATGTGCTTGGCAATGGAACTAGGGGCGGTGGCTCCTACCAAACAGTAGGGCTGAAATGAGCCAAGCTATGCTTGCTCATACGGTATCCCATGGCATATCTGAGTGACAAGTCCCCACTCGGTCTTGGGCAGCAGGCGAGTTTCCTAAGACCCTTCTTGATGGTCACAACCATCCGCTCTGCCAACCCATCGACTGGGATGATCACGGTGGTCCGGTGATCAATGAGGGCTGAATCCAAAAGATCTTGGAACTCTCCCGGAATTGAGCCTTGGTGGGTGAGACACTCGGCAACTTCCAAATCTACCCAAGGCGTCTCAAGAATGCTTGGGCCGTGCTCAAGTGAAGTCTTGTCTGCGCCACTACCTCAACCCACTTGGAGAAATGTTCCATCATAACGAGAATGTAAACATTCCCTCTTGGTGTCCGTGGGAGCTCTCCTATCAAGTCACAAGACCACCTGAAAAATAGTCCCATGATCAGGAGTGGGTGGAGCTGCGGATGTTGGATAGTGAATGAGGTCTTGACCCGGTCACACTCCTCACAGCACGCCACCTGTTGCTTGACCTGAGCATGCATGCCATGCCAATAGAAGTGAGGAACCAACAGGCTGTAAGTGTGCTCGACACCAAAGTGTCCCATGTCGTTGTGTACTCAGCGGATCAGCTCCACCCGGTCCGCCGGTGGTGGAACTAGGCGCTCCACCATTATGTTCGTGAAGGTAGCCATCCGCCATTGGTATGAGGAGGCCGCTGCTGATCCGCTCTGCTCTAATCTCAAGGAGGAGTCTAGTTGACTGTTGCAAAAACTTCAAAGTGTAATCCTCCACACGTCCTTGGGACTCGATCACGGCGTTGGCCTCCAGCTCCAAGACAGACCATAGCCGCAAAGCGGCCGAGAAGACGGGGCATTCGAATCAGCATCTTGCCTGCCAGCATCTTATTTCTGTCTCCGTTCGGGACAAAGTGTCGTTTGATGTGATGCGGCCGGTGGACCACCTCGAATTCATAGTCTTGAAGAATCATGGCCCATCTGGCCAGCTTACCAGAGCTTGGTGTTGGTCATGAGCCACTTGAGATGATCGGTGACCAGTAGTAAAGGGCTTGCCATAGAGGTAGGGCGAAAGTGGAAACGGCCCTGCAGACACTCTCCTTGGTAGCTGTAGTTTGCTCTATTGTTGTTGCTACGATAGGCAATCACTGCTCCCTGCCCTTCCTCTAGCGGGCCAGCGCTCCAAGTCCCAAGATGCTCCATGTGGACCACAAAGGGCTTCTCAATCGCCTAGCCATGACGGGTGCCTCGGTCAGCCTTTCCTTCAAGGATTGAAGGCTGAACCACCTCTGTCCATTCCATTTGACATCCTTGTGCAGCAGTCGTTAAGGGGCTTGGCTATTCGGAAGTTTTGGATGTATACTCGATAGTAGTTGCATAGACCCAAGAAAGCTCGTGGCGCCCGAAACATTGGTAGGCTCCTTGACCTGTGGGATGGCGAACCTTGAGTGTGGCGTCCACTCCATTGGGCACAATCGATGTCCAAGGTAGCCATGTCACTCCCAAACTCGCACTTAGCCGGGTGGCAAGTCAGCTGTGCCTTCCTCAAGCGCTGAAATAGGTCCTCCAAATGGACTAAATGTGACTCAAAGTCCGCGCGTGGACAAGCACATCATCAATATAGCACACTAGATTGGCGGATCCAGCAAGCACTATGTCCATGACACGCTGAAAAGTGACCGGTGCATTCTTGAAGGAAGGCATCACCAGCCATTCCACAACTGCTGGGAACCATGGAAAGCGGTTTTCTTGATGTCCTCCTCAGCCACCGGACCTGGTTGAAGCCTTGCGAAGGTCGGTATGGAGAAGAAAGTGGAGTTGCCAATGCTTGTCAAAATCTCCTCGGGGTCGGCATTGGGTACCGGTCTGGCGGTGACAGATTGATGGGACCAGTAGTCCCCACATCCGCTTCTCATCCATAGGCCATTGCTGTCCTTCTTAGGTGGCATGGTGGCGGGCATAGTCCGAGTGTGAAGGACGGATGAGCCGGCTTCCGGCAATTCTTGACAGCGTGCATCCACCATGTCCCATCTGCTGAGCACATGCGTCGCGGTAAATGGGCTCCTTGCTGGTCGATTGATGTGAAAAATGGCCACATTGCGCTTGACTCCTTCATGGAGAAAGCGGTCCTTGTCTTGAAGTATCAAGGCGCAGTGCCACTGTCCGGCGCTAAGCTTGGGTCCCATGGTCCATGGAAAAGTCTCGACACATAGCTTGAGCTTAGGTGCTGGTGGCTTGTCTCCTCGGGAGCGCATCGGGACTCCAGCCACCACCGCTGGATGCTGAAAAACATTCATGGGCGCCCATGCCTCATGCTCTCCCCCCCACCAATAAGACCCGGTGGTGTAGCAGTGGAAGGGCAAATGCATCAAGCCAGTGGTGTGCCAGGCGCAACTCCATCGAGTGTCCCGGATCGGGATAGGAGTTGAAAAGCAAGGCAAGCACTCCTGGCGGTCGGGCTGAGATCCATAGCTCGCCTAAAAAGGCCGTGACGTGGACTGTGGAGCTGGTGGCATGGGTGTGGAACCCCATGATGCGCTCCCGCTCTTCCACGTGGGCTCCTCCCACACAGTATCGTGTTGAAGCAAGCTGTCCCTTGTCCCCTATGCATAGGGGAAAGCTCACCAAGGTAGGCAAAGTCTGCTGGGGTCCCGGGACATTGGTAGGATACCAAGGTGGCTTCTCAGCTTGCACCGGCCAGTGCAGTGATGGGCGTCAAGGCGCAAGGCGAAGAGTGGGGTCCCGAGTAGTCCGGACAGCACCTGTGTCCAACAAAGGTGAGGCCAAATTGGTCCAATAATTTCGCGGTGAGCGAAACTACCCACTTGTGCGCATCTAGCAAGAGGGTGTGCCCACATGGTGCTGAACCATCATGTCTTGGCGCAGAAACGAGTATCCCGATTCTGGGTGTTCTCTAAGACATAAGCGCAACCGGGTGAACTCCCAATCGGTGAGAACACTGCAATCCCAAAACAGGTCATGGGGATCTTGCAATCACCTCCCTGCCTTGAGAGAATCCTGCATTCCCATCCCGACCACCACATCAATGGGCGCTAGGAGTTGGATGTCTTGAAATGAATATCCGGATATCTTGGGAAATGCGGAAAGGTCGGTGATTGTGGCACTGCGTTGGGAAGCCTCAGCATCCTTTGAGTCGATACTGCATGCGTAGGGCTGTAGGACAGGACATCACATGAAACATAGCGAGTGATCAGCCCATTCTCAAGAAATGCCTCAAGACCGGTGCAGAGCCCGCCAAAGAGTTCCAAGCATGGTAAGGTCGGGTCTGGTGAGGTCCATGTGAGGACAGGTCTTGTTCAAGAGCCGATGGGAGCATACTCACTCGGTGGAGGCTTCACTGCGGTGCACGCACCAGTGGGGTGACCAAAGAAAGAGTTGTCCGCAAGAGGACATCCGAAGGCGTGGCGGAGCAAGCTAGTCTCACGCAGGGCCCGCCGGCTTCATCGTCTCCAGCCCGTCATCCATGTGTTGGCATCCATTGGGAGCGGGGTCCCGGACACCGAGACTCGAGCATTGGGACCTGGAAGTCCCGGATCGACAACTGAAGGTAGCCAGAGTACTTGAGGCAGCCAAGGTGAGATATCCACTTGTCGCCATGCGATCCAAAGGAATGTAGGCGATCTCAGTCCTCCGCTCTTCCAATCGGGCGATAGAAAGCTTGCTCGGTCCAATTGTCCACGCTAACACCGTGGGAACAAAACTCTGTCCAAGAGAATGTCATAGTGGTTGGTTGTGTGACAAGGCAATGAGCAATGTCATAGCGGCCTGTGCTTCAAAGTGATAGACACGGGCTGCAAAGTCTCCCCGCTCACGGGCTCCAAGGATCCTGATGCTGTCCGAATGTTCCAAGGTGAGTGCCGGAGAGCATCACCACTCAAATGCAACCTGGCAGCGAGCGCTTTTCCAAGAATTACCGGCTGAGCCCCTGTATCTAGGAGAACGAGCTTGGGCGCGTATCCATTGATCAGCACATGTCCCTCCCGGTTGTCCACCATGGCATTAGAGACACGAGCGGACAGCCGATTAGTAGGCTGGATCCGTGGCCGATCTTGGCGGGGTGATGCTCGATGAGAAGAGCATATGCCGAGATAGCGGGGTGGGATTCATCCGATCCGGTGAGGAGGTCCGCTGTCCCGTGAGAGGGATCGAGCCTGCCCAAGTGGGGAACATTCCGATGTCCCATGGGCGGGGGACACATGCCCCGCCCTAAGTCCTCACGTCGGGTGGCCTTTGGCGAGATCCTCTTGCTAGCCTTGTCTCCAATGCTCGTGAAGTCGATCAGCATCCCCATGTCTTGAAGGGTGAACACGGGACATCAGCCAATCTCTCAGCCAATTGCTCAGCAGTGAGAGCTTGAGGCAAGAGGGACAGCTGATTCCAAGCTGGATTCTCCGGAGTCGTCCCTGGCGTGTTGTATCTGCAGCTCTCCCAAAATGGTCCTCCCCGAATAGGGATGGCTGCTCCAGTGGTAGGCGTGTTGAGATCGAGGCATGGCTGCACGTGCCCTCCGCCGGGTACAGTCCAGGAGATCCGGATGCAAATGGCGGAAGGCAACTCACGCCTACCCATGGGTGGCGGTGTTGAAAGATGCTGATGGTGGCAACAATGAGCCACACTGCGCTTGTCGGTGGCCCATAGTCCTCCTCATCCTCGCTGTAGAACAAGGGCTTCGCATGGCAGCTCCAGGCGGGGTAGAGTCTTATCATCTGCTTGGGTGAGGCGGCAATAGACGCCTCAAGGGAGGCCACCTTCTCGGTGGTGGCAGCGACCTTGGCCTTAGCCTTGTCACGCTGTTGCTTGTTGCGTGAAATTCCCAAATTGGCAGCCCGGGGACTTGCTCCCGATGCATTGGGTGCAGCCCCCTTCTGATTTCGACGTTCCGGGTGCTTCTGAAAGCACACTGTCACAAGATGGCCAGTCTTGTGGCAATGAGAGCACACCAGTCCCTCCATAGGGCACTTGCATGCTGGTGCCAAATGTTTGGGACTCCCACAGCGGTTGCACATGGCTTCCATGGTCGCTGCAGCACCGGCCTTGGCTGGCTTGGCCTGAATGCCCTTGATGCTGAACTCCCACTCCCGGCAGTCGTCCCCTTGCTGTGAACATGGACTGGTAATGTGTAAACGCCTTGGAATGCCGGGAGGCATAGGCAGAAAAAGCAATCTCCTTGCGCTCCGCCTCCTCATGCACCTGCTCAAGAGTGTACCGGTCCCCATACTTGTCCACCAATGAGGTGACAAGCTGGAAATGGAACAAGGAGTCCCCTCCGGTACAGAAACTTCTCGGCCTCCGGTGCGTGAGCATGCCGGTCCCTTCACGCAACTTTTGCAACCTCCGAAGGTCATCATGCCTCCCTTTCTTACGCCAGCTAGCAAGCTCGGCGATTTTCTCGGCGTCTTGAGTGGAAACGCCCTCTCTAGGATCTGCATGAACTCCTCCACCGGATTGGTATACTTGGGGGTATGGATGAACTCATCCACTCCCACGGTAGTCACTCTTTCCACAAGTCAAGCTGTGACTGGGTGGCGGCCTTGTGGGCAGATGCCATCAACAATCCCAGCTGGATGGGCAATGATTGTTGCGGCCAACTTAGCATTGTAGGCCAGCTGCAATGCATTCTGAAAAATCGGGTTAGGAGTGGCTGCTGTGGACAACAACTCAGATTGGTGGACCTCATACAAATCCAGCGCTTCATCTGTCAAGTAACTGGATAGCTGCTCGAACATGTACCGATGATTATACACCGTTCCATGCTTGAACTTCACTCGGCTGATCATGCTGTTGACAAACAGCTTGAAGTCCCGCAATGTTTGTGTACCTGGCCTTCCTGAAAAGCGCTCACGGAAGAGGTTCCTCCTCCCTCCATAGTGTCTCGAATCTCGATTGATCCCGGTCCAAATGGAGTTGGAAGCCGAGTATCCGAGGATGGTGAGCTTGGGGACGTCCCTCGCTGCGGAGGGCCATCCGTGTGAATGCCCTTGGGGACGGTCCCATGATCGACTGAATCTTGGGACTGTCCCGAGAATGGCGAAACCTGGGACTGCCCTGGAAATAGCGAGCACTGGCTGGGCACCTCCTCTCCTTCAATCCATCATTGATGTGAAATCAGTGAAGGGAGACCAGCTGATTGCTGGTTCAGCAGCTGAGGGAGATGAATCAGGTCGAGTGTTGGCCTCCACGCCCCCTTGAAATTGATGCCTCTAGGCGCTTCTTTGTGCGTATGCATCAGGCAGGTGACCGACCTTGAATGCTACGGATCTCAGCCGATAGCGTGGGCTGGTCCCATGTTCACCAGATTGCATGTCCCCATGCAAACTTGGTCAGCAAAAAGAAGATGCAATCACTGTCCAACCAAGCCAGTCTCCGCTATCCCCGTGAAGGGAATCAGTCCTGGCTGACCCTAGCAATTGGCTGATGCAAACAACGCTCCTCTTACTGGAAAAGTTCACAATGCTGGGACACAATTGAAATTGCTGTCCAGCAACTCTAGGCTTGACTGTCACGGTGAAATTGAGTCCAACAGTCTCAGCAAGGACCGATTGAAAGTAAAATCCAGGAGGATGCCTCGCTAACCAAGTGCGGTATTCTTGCTAAATGTCAGTGCCTGCTCCTCTCCTAGGCTAGATCTGATTGCTGGAAGTGCACTCCTTCTCACAAATCTGCTGTTGAGCCCAGCTACCTAGCACATTAGAAATTGAAAGCTGAAAAAGGGTTGTGCATCCACAGACCATGTAGCTTGGATGAGTGCCCCGCAGAAATTGCAAGACTATCCACTTGAAATTGAAGATTAGAGGTGCTTAACCGCAGGGCGCCTCAATGCCGAATGTTGAGGCGTTGGGGCGCTCAAATGCCCAATATTGAGGCGTTCGAGGCGCCTCCAGCCCAATGTGTTGGCGCGGCGCCCAATGCCCAATGTTGAGGCGTTGTTAAGGGCCTCAACGCCCAATGCCTCGCGTGACCCAGGAACCCGTCGTGGGTGCTGTAGATCTCGCAAACGCGCTGCTGTCCCGCTGTATTTGCTGGACAGCGCTTCTTGGCTGATCCTCAGCTCCCACGCTCCAGCTCCCAGCGCCCGCTCACGGGGTTGTTGAAGTGAAAAGCACGCATGCGTTGGCGCGCATCGATGCTGATAGAGGTAGAGGGGCCTCACACGATTGTGAGGCTGGTGGTCTGGAAATCGTGCCCACACACTGCGGATCGCCTCCCAAGGTCGATCCCAGGAAAACATCAACACATTCCACACACCAAAATTCCCAAATTGCAATGCTTCTTTCTCCTTACCTCTCGTGCACGACTTCAACAACGCCTACAATGGGCGCCTCTCTCCTTTTTCCAGCGTCCATCTCAATCTCCACGCTCAGATTCACTTGGCGCTGGTCCCTTGCTTTCCCATGATTCCTCTGCCAGGCACCCTTGGTGTGTGGTCATCATGGGCGCCCTTCACCTGCAGCAATTCTAGGGTACACTACGGCTAACCTAAGCCAACTCCTAGGTGTTGTTAATGAAACAACCCTAACTAAACACACACGAAAACTAATGTGAATGTGTTAGTTTGGTTGGTCAAATATCATACCCTTTAAGCAAGCGCCCTAGCCTATCTCAACAAAAGGAAAATAAGGCTAAGGTAAGTAAGTAGTAGGTCCTAAGACAGACCTCAAGTTCTTTGGGACTTAGAGTGTCTGAGGCGTTCGAAAAGTGAGTCCGGGACGCGTCGGGGCTGGGAGAGTCCCGGACGCTTGATCGGGGCCCAGGAGAGTCCGGACGTCGGATAGGAGAGTCCCGGGGCTCGGGGCTGGGAGAGTCCCGGGACCGAGCCCATCTCTAGTCACGCTGCACATCCGCGGTCTCCCAATTTGTTGTTTTCACAGCTACTTCCTTCACGCTTCACATGGCGGCGACCTTCCTCTCTCTTTTCCCCTTCCTCTTATGCTCCAGCTTCAGTCCATCGCGAAGTGAAGATGTCTCAGTTCGAAGGGAGAGTGGGCGCTGCCTAAACTGGATTTTGCCCTCTTTGGATTGTTGCCACTTGGAGGTCTCTGAACCCTATATTGGATTAACTGTCCTAAAATACCTAGCCCTGCCTAAGTTGCCTATTTCCCTGTCCTATTTTCAGCCCCTAATTAATTACCTTCTAACTAACCCAATTCTCCCTATTTATTTATTCCCCTATTGGTGGGCATATATAGTGGATATACCCCTATCCTAATTTTCCTTTTTAGCCGAGACGTCGATCGGCCTACGCGATGATCTACCGACCTTACCGCAGTAGTCTCGCTCCTTTCTCGACCCTCACCGGGTGGCGACCACAGTGGGTGATCTCAACCACCGCCCCTTTGGGCTACCTACCTGCCTCACCAAGAGGTCATTTTGACCCGCTTTTTCTCCCCTAAGCATTATTTTTATCTACCCATCGTCACCTAACAACTTCAGCTCTCAGAGAATCGAAAAAGTTTCGGCATGTCTCTTCCCACTCATTTCTAGCAAAAAAAAATCAGGTCCATTCCACAACTGGCTCGTTTAGGCTGGTTGCCCAAACTTTTACGTTCCGCAGGGTGTCATTTATATGATATTTTGTTTCAAGAAGAAGAAGAAGAAGACTAGAAAGGTACAGAAAACATGCAACTATACACCTAATTTCTTTGCAACTTTCATAATTTAACTCATTCTTGAGTGTCTCTTTGTCCTAGTTTCTTTCGCATGATGTTGGTAGGATTCTACAACATTTCTTGCATATTTCCACTTTGCCAGTAAAGTTATAGCTTTACAACCATCTTGCAGGCAGCTTTCCAGTTTTTTGAGAACTCGAACATCGCTCCCGAATATTATTCTAGGCGTCAAGACTCTGTTTTGAATTCACATTGATCCGATACACTGTTTGTCATGAGGTTTCACAAAGCAGCCTATAAGGGGATGCGATTGAGCATAGAATGCAATAGGCAATGCTAGAATATTTGGCCTTGAACTAGATTATGGTTGGTTTACAACAGAGGTTTCAAGTTGGATGATGTGGCACTCTTTTGGGTACTCATTTACAACAACGGATTGATGACGTGGCTCCCACGTTGTAGATTACGTTGTAAAAGCCTTTTTTTCAAAATTTGATCTTTATTTTTCTAAAAATCTTTATTAACATCACTAATCACAAAAATATGATTGGAAGTCATTTACAATAGCATGCGATGATGTGGCTCCCTTGTTGTAGATTACGTTGTAAAAGCCTTTTTCTCAAAATTCGTTCTTTATTTCTTCAAAACTCTTTATTATTATTATTAATCACGAAAATATGAGTGCCATAGTTGAGCGTTGGGTGCCATTTTTATTGGGCGTTCGGCGCCATTATTGGGCGTTAATCGTGTGCCATAGTTGAGCATTGGGCGCCATTATTGGGCGTTAATTGTGCGCCATAGTTGAGCATTGGACGCCATTATTGTTGGGTGTTGGGCGCCATTGTTCGACGTTATTTGGGCACCATTGTATGGCCAGCCATTGTTGGGCATTAGGCGCCATTGTTGGGCGTTAATTGGTTGCCATTGTTGGGCGTTATTTGGTGCCAGTTGGGCGTTAATTGGCGCCTTATTGTTGCGTTAGCCATTGTTGGGTGTTAATTGGGGCACCATTGTTGGCGTTATTTGGCGCCATTGTTGGGCGTTAATTGGCGCCATTGTTGGGCGTTGTGCTGGCAAGCCATTCTCGGGCATTAGGCGCCATTGTATGGCAAGCCATTGTCGGCGTTGGGCGCCATTGTATAGCAAGACATTGTCAGGTGCTGGGCGCCATTGTATGGCCGGTCATATTTGTCGGGCGCAAGCACGGCACGAGCGCAGTTCTATTGCACAATATTGGAGCTCGTTTCTTCTAGGAGATGCTACCTTTTCCTTGCATAGAGAGCCAACAAGGGATGTTTGATGCGAGGGAGGCTACTTGCAATTGGTATTGAATAGATTGGGGCACAAGGGGTGATTTTGGGAGTGGTTTTCACTAAAACAGGTTGGGGTTAACGTTTCATCTTGGAAGGTTGATTATCTTTGTTTGTCGGAGAAAGGCTAGACAAGCTATAGCTTGGCATAGTTATCTTGCTACCATTGGCAAAAGTACTCAAGGAAATTAGATGTTGATGACAAAGGCATTTTAAGGTGCACAAATCAATTGGGAGTATGTTCAAAAGGGGCTCATAGTTCGAGTCCGCCTCATCGTATCGTTCGAGTTCCCATGTTCGGGCTTCACGGGTATTTGAATGAGCGTATATTAGTGAATAGATTGGGGTTTAGATTTTGATGGGGAGGTGGTGGTTCCGCCTTTTGTGGGCCATATGAAATTCTAATGCCTTCATATAGTTTGCTAATCGTCTAGTTAGCCTTGGTCGATTCGGATCTGCGGTAGTCACTCGTCTCACGGTCGAATTTACTTCGTGATTAAACTTCTCTAGGAATTCATGCTCTCATTACATTTCTTACTAACAAAGGCGGAGCATGTGCGAAAGCTCAAGGTCCTTGAATATCTCTGAGATTACTTCAAGGATAAGTATGTCTTTGCATTGTTTCCTTGTCCCGTCTATGTACCCTTTCCTTTCATAAGGCCATTTCGAGCTCGGGAAAGGATGTTTGCTATGAGGAAGGCTAATATTTGCTTGGGTTTGGTTTGGTTTGGTTTGACTATCTTTGTCTATCCAAAGAAATTTGGACAAAGTGGGAATAGTCGAGGATGTACATGCTACTATCGTTGGCAAAAGTACAGGAAACTAGATCAACACTTTAATGACAAAGGCATTACGAATGATGAACTAGAAGTATATATGTTCGATTATAAGGGGCTCATGGTTGAGTCCCGCACCATCGTAAAAATAATTCACACATTATAAGCAAGCCTTGTATATGTTATAATTAAGACCAAACTCAAACCCCAAGCATGGTATCACATTTGAAATTTCAAAACCTTCTAACACCGCATACATGACGTATCGCTCATTCTCAATTCCTCATCAATGTACGTAAGATGATATCTATCGTAGCTCATTCGCTGTTGTCCTCATCTTTTTTTATTGTCATCCTGGTCTTCGCTTTTGTCCTCATCTTTGCTTTCATTCTCATCTTCCTTGGCATCCTCATCTTTGCTTTCATCCTCATCTTCCTTGTCATCCTCATCTTTGCTTTCATCCTCATCTTCCTTATCATCCTCATCTTTGCTTTCATCTTCATCTTCCCTTTCGTCCACATCTTCCTCTTCTTCCTTGTCGTCCTCATCTTCCTCTTCTTCCTTGTCGGCGTCCTCGTCTTTTGATTCCATGTCCTTTTCATTTTCGCTACCCTCCTCATCTTCCGTAGTTTCTTCATCGATATATCCTCTCTACCTGCATCCTCGTCTTCCTCATCATCCGCATCTTCCTTGTCATCCTCATCATCACTATCACCATCATCTTCCCTGTCGTCCTCATCTTCCATGTCATCTTCATCTTCAACTACATGTCTTCCATCAAAATCGTCACATTCTACTACACGTCTTCCACGGGCAATTGTACCAACCACAAGTTTCCAAGATTTTTTGGGTATTTTGCATAAAAAGCTCTACTCCAATTTCGGAGATACCATCGAATGGTTATCTTTGACTTTTCTTGAGATAACGTTTTGTTTGGATTCAACATGACCATACCAGTGGAGTCATCTCTTTTCTCTCATGTCCTATCCTCATTCCAAGGGGTGTGGAACCACTTTACCTTGAGCACATTTATATTTGTGGTAACTCCAAAATCAACTTCGTAAATCCTCTCCACTGTTCCAACATACGGAAGCTGTGCTACAATAGGTTCAGGGTCACCCTGTTTTTCAATACATAGAAATGTATATAGTTGTGTTATGATGCTATCACAAGTTTGTTTCCCAGCATCAAGATGTGCCGTCCGAATATGATGTCCATATGCCCACATCATGCTATAAGAACGCACAGATTCAAATGGCCCTCTTACAAGTGCAACCACCTCCTTTCCATATATTTCTAATGCAGTTCCCCTTTTAGATGCTGCTTCTACCTCATCAATCAACCACTCCACAAAAGGGCGATCTTTGATTTCGTTGTCATCATATACTTCTTTCAATTGCTTAGTCCACTCTGAGTTTTCTAATATCACTTTCCTCACTTGACGAGGGACAGCAGTGGGCCTCCCTACGACAGCCCCATTGGTTATGCTAGCCCTTCCTACTTGCCCAAGTTCCGCCGACTTGCTGGTTTCTCATTCTCTTCCACCCATACCAGCTCTTCTTGTAGCTTCCTCCGCAATGGAAGCTGCCTTGACTCTCTCCACGAGAGCTTCTTCACTCTTCACCGCCGTAGGGAGTGGATCCGACTCACCTCTTCCTACCACTCTCTTCCCCGGTGCTCTTGCTAGATGAACTTCTTCTTCTTCTCCTTCCTCATCTGCGTAGGACACGAGTAGGCTCCTCCATCGCTTTCCTTTTCTTCCCGTCTCTTGTTGGGGGGACTTCTCTCATGGGCTTAGGGATTCCTGCATCCAATGATACCACTTGGAAATCCATCTTGGAAAATTCCAATTCTCGCTAATAATCCTTGAGCTCATAAATGAATCGAAATCCATTTGTGAATGCCCTCCTTCTCCCGGATCGCCATTGATTAGAGTTGAGGCGGAAAAGCACTACACTCCCAGAGCATGGGACTAGGACAAGTCTCACACCAAAATGTCAAGACCATCCACAAGAAACAAGGGTCGAGGTGACAATTTCTGCCAGTCTGATTGTCGCTGGCTGGCTGGGCCAATACACCTCCAATGTCATATGTCGTATGTTGTCGAATGTGGAATGGCTGCCCTCGTGTCTCGCTGCATCGCACCGTGGGTGCTCCCCGATCTGCCAAGATGCTGCCCCGCCCATCTCGCATGCTGCTTCCGGTCTCGGCCCCACGCCTCCAAAACATGCAATTCTTGGTTGTTGAAGTAAAAATCAGCGTGCTGAACAACAAAGACGCTGCTTGGATGTAGCGGGGCTCACACGATGAGGTTCGAACCGAACACACGCTTCTGGATTGCCCTCCAAGTTCGATCTCAAGGAAAACATCAACACATTCCACACACCAAAATTCCTTAAATTGCAATGCTTCTTTCTCCTTACACGCTCTGTGCACGACTTCAACAACGCCTACAATGGGCGCCCTCCCTCCTTTTTCCAGATCCATCTCAATCTCCACTCGATTCACTGGGCTTGGTCCGTTGCTTTCCTGATTCCCATGCCCTCGCAGACCCTTGGTGTGAGTCATCATGGGCGTCCTTCACCTGCAGCTGTTCTAGGGTACACCTACGGCTAACCTAAGTCAACTCCTAGGTGTTGTTAATGAAACCAACCCTACTTAACAAACCTGAAAACTAATGTAAACGTATTAGTTTGGTTGTTCAAATATATATACCCTTCAAGCAACTACCCCTAGCCTAGACTAAGGTAAGTAAGTAGTAGGTCCTAAGACAGCCTCAAGTTGCGGGGACTGAGAGTGTCCTAGGACGCGTTGGGCACAGGTGAGTCCGGGGCTTGTCGGGGCCCAGGAGGAGGAGGAGTCCGACATGGATCGAAAGACCCTATCTCTAGTCACCTTGCACATCCGCTGTCTCTAAGCTGTTGTTTGCATGACACTCACTCGGTGGAGGCTTGGTGCTTTGCAGCTGTGGGGTGACCGGTGCACAAATTCGAGCTTCTATCCAAGAGGACATCCCAAAGGCACGTGGCAAGCTAGTCTCGGTCACGGGGCCCATTGGCTTCATCCTCTCCACCGATCATCCATGTGTCCGAGCAGGGTCCCGGGACACCGAGACTCGGAGCATTGGGACTGTGGAAGTCCCGGGATTCTGGGACAGCCTAAAGGGTAGCCATGAGTACCTGAGGCATAGCCAATTGGACAGTATCCACTTCAATGCTGCCATGCAGATCCAAAGGAATGTAGGTGATGCGCTGTCCTCCGCTCTTCCAATCAGGGCGATAGGCAACTTGCTCGGTCCAATTGTCCACGCTAACACCTGGTGGGAACAAAAACTCCTGTCCAAGGAGAATGTCATAGTTAATTCTTTGTCATCGTGACAAAAGGGGTCAAGCACGCATCATGTCCTATAAACGGCAAATCCACATACTAAAGTGATAGACACGCGCCCAAAGTCTTTCTCCCTACAAGCAGGCTCAAGGATGCACATCTGTCACCCGCATGTTCCAAGGTGAGTCTTCCGGGAGGCGTCACCACTCCAAATGCAACTTGGCAAGGGCGTAGCCTTTTCAAGAATCACGGCTAAGCCCACATGTCAAGAGAAACGAGCTTGGTAGTACCCATTGATCAGCACATGTCCCTCCCGATTGTCCACCATGGCATTAGAGACGAGCGGATAGCCGATTAGTAGGCTGGATCCATGGCCGATCTTGGCGGGGTGATGCTCGATGAGAAGAGCATACGCCAAGATAGCCGGAGGTGGGATTGATCTGGTATCCGAAGGTGAGGCGATCCTATCCGTGAGAGGATCGGTCCGGCTGTGCCCAAGTGGGGAATAGTCCCGACTGTTCCATGGGATAGTGACACACATGCCCCCGCCCTATGTCCTCAGAGCGATCGCCCTTGGTGGCATGATGGAATCTCTTGCCTTGTCTCCAATGCTCGTGACGTCGGCACCCATCCCCATGTCTTGGAGGGTGAACCACCGACAATAGGACCAATCTAATCACCCAATTGCTCAGCGGTGAGAGAGCTTGAGGCAAGAGGAATCCACATTATTTGTTGAGCGGTGAGGTCTGAAATTTCTTGGAATCACGGAATCATGCTTGACAGTTTGTCTAGGGAAGGATTGTTTTCTTGAGCACTAATGTCTACGAAAGGGAGTCTTATACAAGCTTGGTTCGGATGAGAAAATTCGACGTTGTTTGAAAGCGAAGGAAGCTTCGCTTGTCACAGAAGCTCTGCATGTAGAAGAGGCTGGAGGGCATTACTCGGTGCAAATCATGGTAAAGCAGATCAAGGATGCAGGCTTTTGGTGGGCTACAATGTAGGGAGATGTGTGGGATTATGGTCGGAATTATGTGATGCATGCCAGCGGGTTGGGAGGCCAACTTTTTCGACACAGTGGCCTCTTACTTACATTCTGCTATCAGCACCGTTTGAGAAGTGGGGCATAGACTTTGTGGGTCCAATCGAGCCACCCACAAAATGGACAAGGAAACAATATATCTTGGTGGTTGCGGACTATTGTACAAAGATGGTGGAGGCTGAAGCAAAAAGGAAGGACGACGCACCAGCGGTAGCAAATTTTCTCTTTGAGAACATCATGTCTGGCACTGGATGTCCTTTGAGGCAAAGTCAAATATAGGAAATTCATTATCAACTCTTCAAGAATGTTAGTCTCACCACCTACTTCAACATTTGGCATCGAAAGACGACTCCTTACAATCCCAAGGCAAATGGTTTGACGGAGAAAACAAATGGTATGATGTGTACAATCTTGACCAAGGTAATTGTAACTCACATGTACGATTGGGACACTAAGTTACATTCAGTGTTGTGGGCCTACAAGATAGCGGAGAAAGTGACAACCAAGAAGACTCCTTATTATTTAACATATGGCATGTCTCCTGTGATGCCCATGGAATTTGAAACCTTCAAGTTGTGACCACCTACACACATGCAGCAGATTATAAAGTGTTGTGACATATGTGCCGACTACACTGGAAGCAGCACTTTGGGGCACGGTTCACATGTGTGGACAATCAATTAAATAATTAAGTTCAGTAAATAGCGGTTAGTCAAGTTTTACCTCGGCGGTTAGACTTAGAGTTAGTTATTAGGAACCAGCAGTTATAACTGCAATAATCTATTGTATAAATACCCGTTCATTATCAATGTAGATTATCCTTTTCTCAAAAGCTTTGGCGCATTTCATGGTATCAGAGCAGAGGAGTCGCGCCCCGGTCGGTTTCGTGCACGCGCCTCCCGTCTGGCTCTCCTCAGCCACTCGACATGGCGCACACCCGGAGCAACGGCGGCAAGCTTCAACGATCCTGAGCCACCTACCATGCCTCGGCGTCGCACTGAAGCTCGCCCGGCAGGGAACGCCGGCGGAATCACCCTTGCACCTGACATGCTGGTACGCGATGCGCCACCACGAGCGAATCAGGCTCGCCTGCTGTTGATAACACCTTGATCACTCAGCGACGGCCACCTTCCCGAGCAAGCAAAACCTTATCAAGAATTCACAGAGTGACAACCTACCTGTACGCCGTAGCAGCACGACTTCCCCAGTGCTTTGCAATCCAGCAATCTCCTCCAAGGATTACCTTAAGAGCCAGCTAGTACTGATCAAGTCACAGATGGAGGCACTTCTCGTCGCCATCTCCAATCTACCTATACACATGCATAATGAATCAGAAGCACTCTGAACAGGCGTATGCCTCGCTTCGATCCACTAGGTCAGCATACTACAAACTTGCTTGCTAAAAGACTCACCCGTCTTGTAAATCGCACAGCAATGGCCACCAGCATTGTCAATACAACCAAACTAGAGTTTCGAGATAGAGACCGCTTCACGGGAAGCGATGACGACATCTGGCAGATGCGCATTATTGCGCTGCTAGAAGAGCACGACCTCATGGGTATCGTTGATGGTACAGTCCCCTCGCCGACTACCACATCTACCCCACCTGCAACTGCTGACCAGATTGCAGCTTGGTCCAAGAAGGACAAACGTGCCAGAAGCATCCTCATCTCTGCTATTGACAAAGCATCCGCAACACATGTGAAACTTCCTCCAACTTGTGAGTCGGAAGACTTTAAAGATACAATGTTCGAGCCCAAAGCAAAGATGTCCCTCGTGTCTGCGACTAGTGAATTCTATTCCTCGAGATATGAAAAGTCGGATCACGGTCCGGTAACATGTGAATGTGTTCCGATCCTCAGTGGGAAAAGCCAGCCTCGGGAGAATGCAACCGTCATCTCCGGGTTGCAAAGGCTGTGTTGCACTCTCTAACCTCCTTGCCACCGTGTCACAAGAACATATCTATTAGTGCATAGAACTCGGCAATTATTTGACGTGGGGCAATGCGGTAGAGTGCGATATCCACATACACATTCACCGAGGTAGTTGCGGCTCTTCTGGAGGAGGAATCCAGCAGGCCCATGAATCACAGGGCAACCCCATCCAGCACTCATGCGCTATTCACCACCAGAGGACGTGGCGCCAGAAGAGGAGGCGCGCGCTGCGGGTAACTCTGGAACACGCATATGCCATTCATTCTCAATCTTGAGGGCAGACAGTAACTCGGGCGGGACCAAGGGCCCGTGCAATTGGTGCCGTATTCTCGGGCACTACGAGTGAGGTAGAAACTTATGCCTGGCGAACCGTCGCGATTCACCCTGGCAACGAGTCCATTACGCGATTGCACGGTGCAAGTCAAGCTGCCACCACTCCTCCTATTGGCTATATGCCTGACACTCACCAGAATAGATGAGAATAGATGGTTCCACGGACTCGGCATGAACGCACATATATCTGTGTAAAGAAGAAGGAAGCTTTCGAATCTTACCACGATTCACTGCCGGATCGTAGACGTCCTCCTTGGAACAACAGGCTTATGGCGAGCACCGGCAATGTCTCAATGCAGCTATCAAATGGAGAAAGTCTCCTTATCACAGGAGTCCTGCACGTACCCTGCATGACAAAGAATCTGCTGTCAGTTTGAAAACTAGCAACTGAGCACAACCTCGTTATCACATTCCAGGGTAACCACTGCCTCATCCACAGTTTTAATGATCCCTCTAAAACCATTCTTGCACATCGTCTGCCATACGATGATCTGTACTTATTAAATATCCAATCTATATCCTACAACGCTTAGAGCGGCCTGAAACCAACCACTGGGTCTCCTGTCAAGTCAGTTCTCTTCTGCGTGCATTCTAAGTGCGTCTGCAAGCCACATGAGCCTGATTACCTCAATTCCTTGTCCAACCTTGCCGTATGCGGAGACCCCCATGCTCGGCCAAATGATATCCCAAACCTTGATCTTATGAAATGGCCCAAAATTAAATCAGTTACCTTTTAATGATCCCTTACCCACTAGAGCAAAACGCCTGCTTGAAGTCATCCACTCAGACATCTGTGGCCCCATGAGCACCTCATTTTTCGGTGGTCATTCCTATTTTCTGACTTTCACTTGGATGAATGGAATGAAATCTTGTCTATATATTTCCTCAAGCACAAGGACGAAGCCCTCGGTGCTTCGAAATTGCGTCGCCTTAGCGAGCGACACCACGATGCCAATCCGGCCACCATCTGACGGATAATGCCGAAGTATATCAAACAATCCTTTCAAAGCTTCTTGCACATCCAAAAGGGGTATGACTGGCAGCTGACTCACGATTCCTTACACACCGCATGTAACCCTTTTGCGAGGCTGAGCAGATCATCATTGGAGATATCTTGTTCGCTGCTTAAGCTATCAGGACTCACAAAAGGATCTTGGGCGGCGTGTCCTGACCAACTATATCAAAAAAAGCAGTTGACCAAAGGAGATTCCCAACGTTACACCATATGAGTGTTGGAAATGACCGCCGATTCTCATCTTGAATCTTGGCGGCCAGGCATTGCCCACATTCCGAGATGACTGCGCCAAGAAATGGGGCCGACAAAAGTAAGAGATTCTTTGTTTGTGGTTATTGAAATGATCAAGGCCTACCACCTACTTGATCCTTCCACACGTCAGGTAACACTATCACGTAGCGTCCATTTTCATGAAGCAACTTTACTCCACACTTATCTGCAATCGGTGTCCACCTCTACTCCTCTCCCTGCTTCTAGCCTTCACGGCCATTCCCCTTCTTCCCTTTCTGACCTTGAGGGGGACACATATAACCCTATAGATTATGAGTTTGATGATGTATGGCAGAATGATGGCTGTGCACCACCGGTGTGCTTCCATTGGCTCAAAAAGCACATCCACCAGTCATCCAGCCACAAGCCCTTGTTCGGCCACGACTGCACCAACTCGACCACACGCTGCCAAATTGACCACGAGAGAATTAGAACCCCATCTTCCACGGCCGACTTGGCGTCGTGGCACAACCCATACGCTTGAGCACGCATAGAAGATCCACTCACATCGCCATCCTCCCCGATCAATCTGGAAGGATCCACCATATCAACCCGGAGACTCCATGACAGCCAGAGGCACCACCGATCCAGCTCCAGCCCCCGAGGACATGTCACAAGAACACACTCATTAGATTCACGTAGCCCTACATCAAGCAATGTCAGCAATTGAGATGCAGTACGTACCGAAGTCAATTGAGGAAGCTTTCAAAACTCCTGAATGGACTGCAGCAGCTAAGTCCGAGTATGATTCATTGATCGCCAACAAGACATGGATACTTACGGATTTACCACCAGGCCGTAAGCCCATATCTTGCAAGTGGACATTCAGAAGAAAGCTGAATCCAGACGGCACTGATATCGAACTGGTAAGGCTAGTATGAGAGCTTCGATCAAGTCAGCTTCAACTATGAAGAGAACCGACTTTACAGCCTTGTTGTCAAATCAACATCCATCAGGATACTTTTGGCTACTGACCCAACACCCTTTGGACATCCATCAAGTCGGCGTTAAGCGCTTACGTACGGTACACTCAACGAGGACATCTACATGCTCCAACCCCCTGGCTACATCAAGGACAGCAAAAAGGTATGTAGCTTATGTAGTCCCTTTACGGACTGAAGCAGTCTGCCCAGGTATGGAATGAAACCGTAGATCTATTGCTAAAGAAATCTGGCTTCTCACCTCTAACTGCAAACCCCAGTGTCTACCTTCTCAGACAGAAGGAACACTTTGTCATTATCACTCTGTATGTAGATGATAACTTCATCTTCGGCAGCTGTCCTCAGATCATCCAACACGTTAAGGATCTACTAGCCAAGGAGTATGAGATTGTAGACATAGGTCCTCTCAAGTATGCCTTAGGCGTCCAGTTCGAAAGGAACCCTGCAGACCACTCCTTCTTCATCCACCAGCAGCACTACGTAGACCAACTGTTAGACAGGTTTAATCTCAAGGACGCCAGACCTGTCACCACACCCATAGCTGCAGATGAGAAAGTGTCAGCTGAGGACAGTCCAGCAACACCAGAAGAAACTAAAGAGATGGACTCCATACCTTATAACCAAGCTGTAGGTAGCCTTCTGTACCTAGCCATATGGACATGTCCAGACATCTCTCAAGCCATAAACATAGCATCTAGATACCTCTCCAGCCACAGTGGCCGCCCACAAGACATGTGGCCAATAGATACTCGAGATATGTAAAAGGGACCAGATCCCTCGGACTCTACAAATCGTCAGGATGGGCGGCCAGTTAGTACTCATATGCTTTGAGGGCCTTGTTTGGCGGGGAGACCTTAGCGCTTGAAGTCGGCGGCTACCTCTTGCACCATGATCAACGGTTCAACAGTCTCTTGGGCATGTAAGAAGATGCCAACTGTGTGCCTCTCATCAACCGAAGTGGAGTACGCAGCAACCTCGCTGGCGGCCAAGGAGATACTCACAGATACGCGGTTCTTGCATCAGCAACAACGATCCAGCAGAGCTCGAGTCGAGCAGTCCACCATCGCCATGACCCTCAACCCAGTCCTTCACGCCAGGACCAAGCACGTCGAGATACAACACCACTTCATCCGTGATAAGTGGAAGCAAGTCACCGGCTATATCGTCACACGAAGACAACAGGCGGACACGCTCACGAAGGGCCCGGCAAGGAACCACCGAGCGGCATGTACAGATAGGGGTTGGCGAGAAGCTTATCATGGAGGGGGAGCTCATCTTCCTGCTCTAGGGAAAGCGCATTGAAGACATTGAGTGATTTCCAGTGCGGGCTGCGGAGCTCACATTTGCTACCTCAAGACACGACGTCATCTTCGCCCACCGGAAGAGGTTGCATCACCGCTATTCTGAATTGTTCCATGCTAAGCAAGGCATTTTGGTGAGCCCCGCCTCAAATATCATATTCAGTTTTCTATTTCTGCGCTTTGGGTACTTGACCCGGCGAGCTCCGTCACTTTGTCACTGATGGCACTGACAACGTGAGACCCAAGCTGAAGAAGCCACCATATCACCGACAGGATGCAAGACAAGTTCGAGACACGCATAGGAGATCGAAGCCATCTTCGACATCGCTCAGTCTCGGTGCTCCCAGTTTGCAGTGAGGGGGAGTGTTGTGACATATGCGCCAACTACACAGGAAGCAGCACTTTAGGGCACGGTTCACATGTGTGGACAATCGATTAAATAATTAAGTTCAGTAAATAGCGGTTAGCCAAGTTTTACCTCCGCGGTTAGACTCAGAGTTAGTTATTAGGAACCAGCAGTTATAACTGCAATAAACTATTGTATAAATACCCGTTCATTATCAATGTAGGTTATCCTTTTCTCAAAAGCTTTGGATTTCATAAAGATAACTTGGGGGTTATGAATGGTAACTACCAATATACTTTGCCCTGGGATGTGCACCACGTGGCACCTTTTCCACCGTTGATTGGAGTTTCCCAATTCCTCTTATACTAAGATACTATTTTCCCCTAGTTTCCTAACGGCCCAATCTAGCTTTTAATTTCCTATTCTGACCCATTTATCTAGTCCACTAAAGTCTACAATAGCTGCAGATGAACCAGAACCCAGAGAAGCCCCTCCTCTACATCTTTCAACAAGGCTTCATCGTCCCATAGAAGAGTGGAAACCGGATTATGTCGTAGGTATGGTCACTGCTGCTCCCCTTTCTCAAGATTTTGTCCTCAATACTGCTGCTTCTTTAGATGAACTTGCTACCTATAAGGAAGCACTAGAAGGCCCTGAGGCATAGCAATGGAAAAAGGCCATAGAGTCTGAATACTCCTCTCTTATTCAAAACAAGACATGGAAGGAAGTTGACCTACCTCCTGATCGCAAGCCTGCTACTTGCAAATGGGTGTTCAAAAAAAAATTAAACACAGATGGCAGTGTGGGGAGGTATAAAGCCATATTAGTAGCCAAGGGGTATAGTCAAGTCCCTGGTCTAGATTACAACGAGACTTTCGCCCCTGTTGTGAAATCAACCACTGTAAGAATACTCCTTGCAATTGCTGCCCACTTCAACTTGATAGTCCACCAGCTAGATGTCAAAATTGCCTTCTTGCATGGCCTTCTAGAGGAAGACATATATATGAGTCAGCCAGAAGGCTACATAAAAATGTTAAAATGATAGCATTAGCCCTTAGGGCACGCTTCATTATTTAAGTCATTAGAGCTCAAGCGCCACCTTGAATGGTCACCATTCAAAAGCGTTCACAACACCGCTTGGGCAATGGCCAAGCCTACATTCGAACATTCTCTGTACTCTTATGCAATCTAATGTAAGATCCACGCATCAGTTCTTCACATGGTATCGAGTGGGCGCCCGCCTGCTCTACCTATCCAACCCCATGACATCCATATGCGTCTCCTCATGCACGGAGCCATAAGGCAGCGCCTCGAAGAAGAGCAAGGCTCAAGCGAACATTTAGAAAATGTCGGATCACTTAGAGAGCAAAGGAATCTTAAAGCGGAGAAAACTTGTGGCATTACGGTGGGCGTTACTGCGGTGTCCTGCTAATTGGGGAAGAAATTCTCTTAAGAGGTCACATTGACCAACAATGCGATTGGTCTTATCTGCAAGTTGAATTTTGTTTCACCAACCATGAAGAAAGCAGTTCACTACAACCACGGGCGTAATTGCCCCAATTTCCCATGAAGCAAACAGCAAGTCACATCTTGCCTAGGAAACCTAAGCCGCCAACATGGCCTCTACCAACTTCCATCCGCAAAGACATAGAAGACACCCACAATTAATTGAAAATTGATGAGGACCAACCATGCCCACATAAAATCTCCCCAACGCAGGCGAGTCCTTATTACTATGCAAATAGAAATATCTACCCTACTCAAACACGGTTTGAGTCTAGAAACCGACACACACAAGATGTCAACCTCTCACCTCTCCTTGTCCAAGGAGGACAAGTTCGATGGCTGCAACACAATTTCCATACGGAAATTCGGGATGACCAACATCCTCAAAGAGCGCAAGCCTGGGCTACGTCGGCGGTAGGCAACCCCCACCCCATACCTTTCCCCGCAGCAGGAACCCACCAAGACAAAGACGACTGGGAGGACCACAACCAACAAGCTAAAAATGTTCTCATGCAAAGCATGAAGCAAGGCACCGTCCAGCAGCTCGAGGGGACAGCCATAGCGGCCGCAGCCTGGACACAGCTGCATGAAATCTATGACGCCCACGACATTATGCATACAATACACACCATCAAGAGCTACCTCAGCCTCCGCATGGCAGAGGGTGACCATGTGGACCACCATGCAATGGTGTTTCGAGCCGCGGTGAAGTTCCGTGCCCTTGGCTTCAACATCCCGAGGAGCTCCTAGCGGCAGTGCTATCAACACTCTAATCGTGGGTCATCGTGCAAAGCTTACGGCATTCAACCTCTAATCAACAAGGTACTCGGTATGCTTACGGAGGAAGGCCGCAGAAGGTCTTCGCTCACGGAGAACCCTCCTCCCCAGCCGCCTTCTTCACGGAAGAGGGAGGCAACGAGGTCGCGGACGAGGCAATTTTGGGGAACAAACGCGGCACCCCTAGAGGACGGGCTCCTTTCCCAGCCGTGGCGAGGTACATACAACCCTTCATGGAAGCCCTCTGCTCGCAAAATCCGACACACATACGAGGAATGCCGAAAGATTAGGCTCTTCTAACAACTACAATCAACATTCAGACGGTGGCCTTAACCATGCGGCGACACTCCAAGGCTTTCTTTACTCACGTTAGCCATGAAACACCACCTCACTAGCACACCCTCGCTCTTGTAGCTTCACTTTTCAACAAGGGAACATGCAGTACATAGATTAAGCTTCGCACATGACTCCCACAAGGAATACTTCACAAGCCTCAACCCTACAAGACAATCCAACTTTGTTAGCCTTGGTGACAACTCCAAACACCACATAATAGGGTCGGATCTCAGACCTAAGCGTCCAACCTAATTCAACCATGCAAATTTCGACGTCCTCTTACGGACTCACCAAAATCTCTTTTCCGTGCGTAAGGTTGATCAGCCGATGCTACGTTTGTTTTGGAGATGGCCATGCGTCATAGAAACCCACAAGGCGATCCGATTGCCACAGGCGACCTTAAGAACGATGATTTGTACCACCTACGGGTTAGCCACCTCTTCACTCTCTGTGGCACAGACAAAATCGACCTTTCTGCACGCCCGGCTTGGGCACATGAACGTCAGAATGCGGGATATGATTAAAACACAAGCTCTCATGGTATTCCTCTTACCAATATCGAGGACTTGATGTCTGCGACATGCTCCCTCGGCAAGAGTCACCGGCCTTCCCTAAGGCATCCTACACACGAGCTACCAAGCGGCAGTTAGTGCATTCACTATGCGGGCCTTTCAAACGATCCCTATTTGGATATACATATTTCATCTTTGTGTCGGCGACTTCACTCGATTCACGTTATACATCCTCAAGAACAAGGCCCAAGCATTCCCATGCTTTAAAGAGTACAAGATATGGTCGGAGAAGCAACGGGTGACACCTTACTCGCCTCGGATCGACGGCGGTGGTGAATCTTGCTCCACCCAATTTTCCACCTTACGCAAGGAACACATTCATCGGCAGATTACCACTCCACACACCTCTCAGCAGAATGGGGTCGCAGAACGGATGAACCGAACTATACAAAATTGCGGGCTAGCCATGCTTTTTCATGCAGCTCCGAAATCCCTCGCGGGCGATCGATCATCTACATTGGTAATCGCACAATTACCTCGTCCCTCTCACAAGGCACTCCATATGCAGCTTGGACAGGCAATAAGCCGGATTTATCCTCCTTGCGGGTCTTGGTGCTCCGTGTATGCTCATGTTCCCAAGGTTATCGTGGACAAAACTCGACAACAAGGCACAAAAGCTTACATTTTATCGGCTTCACCAACGGATCAAAGGATACAAGCTAATCCACCCTCAAACGCACAAGGTGACCCATTCTCGCGACGTCACATTTCTTGAGGATATGCAGCCACAGCAGCCACATCCAGTGGGAGTTTCTTCACAATCTGTAGACAGCGATGACGACAATGGTTCCGTGGACTTCTCTGCCCCTGGCCACTTTCCAGCACAACCGCCAAACCCGGCCCACCTCAGCCCTCCACTCAGCCCGTGCCACCAGCCACGCCGGCCCCTACGCACGGCCCCTTATCACAGCCCGCTCAGGACACACCACAACCCATCACATTCGGAGATTTCGACACCGCTGATCTTGGCGCCCCTCACTGCCTGGCGCCTCAAGCCCAGCGCGCCATGGCTCTCGGGCGAAGGCGGTAGCTCGCAGACCGCCCGATCGGAGGCGATGACCTCCATTATAGCAGCCCCCAGTGCACCGACACCCTCAATCCGACAATTTTCCGATCCACGGCGGAGCTCGGTGGCGAGCACCCGCCACAATCAGGCGGGCGCACCTGTCCCGCGCGCGAGCCCGCAGACTCGGTCTTCCTCACCGGCATCCCCATGGCACACCAAACCGGGCGCTCGGCAATTAGGGCGCCCGGATCACTTGACGCGCTGTGAGGGGCACCTCTCGGACTTGGGACCGAGATCGACCTCACCTTATAACACAAGCTCACCCTTGGCCCTTTTCGACCTGGAGGCATCCCAGAGGCAAGTATATGACATGATACTCAAACGACAACAATATTTCGATCCTCATTTTGAGAGCATACATGAGGTTATTCCACACCGACTGATACCACCCAGCCTAGGCGAGGCAATCCCAGTTCAACGCGAGTCGATAGATATTCTCCTACTAATCGGGATCCTAAGAGCAATAGCATATTGTCTTAATGCAGCTGTAGACCAATTTGTCCCTGCTAGCTATCAGGAAGCAATAACCTGCCCACAGAAGGAACATTGGAAGCAAGCAATCAGGTCAGAACTAGAATCCCTAGAAGCCAATAAAACTTGGACTCTAACTCTTCTACCTAAGGATAAAATTGGTAGGAAGTAAGTGGACATTTAAATTAAATTAAATCTTGAAGGTAGTATAGAAAGATATAAAGCTAGGTAGCTAAGGGATATTCACACAAAAATATGGTTTTGACTATGAAACCTTTAGTCCCTGATCAAAATAACTTCACTTAGAATCCTCTTAGCTTTGGCATCTCATCACAACTATGAACTAATGCAACTTGATATTAAGACCTTTTCTATATGGCGACCTTGATCACATTATTTATATGGAGATTAGGAAGGATACATGTTCGTGATAAGAGAAAGCATAATGCTTGCTTATTATTGAAATCCTTATACTGGACTTAAGCAAAGCGCCATGAATGGTATCACAAGTTAGATGTCACCTTAAGGAGCTAGAGTTCACTAAGCTAAACTCGGATAGCAACATTTATATCAAGAGACTAGGTAATGAATTCATTGTCTTAGGAGTATGTAGATGACATAGTTCTTATGTCTAATACTAAGGCTATTTTAGAAAATACCAGATCTATGCTAGCTAAGCGTTTCTCTATGACAACTTGTAGAGAACTTTCTTTCTGTTTAGGCATACGAGATAGAAACGCTAGAAGCATCCTTATTCACCAGTCCAAATACATCCAAGAGATTCTAACCAAGTTTAAGATGTTAGACGCTAAACCCATCTCTACACCCATGGAAATGAATCTTAAGCTTAGCAGGGAAGCAGACCAACAGGATGATACCTCCAATACTACTCCTCCTCCTTATTCCTCGGTAGTCTTATGTATCTTATGGTTTGCACCGGACTGGATCTATCCTATTCGAGCCTCAAGCTCATTGGAAGGCGGTTAAGAGGATACTCGGATACTTAAGAGCAACCCCGGACCTAGGGCTGCTCTACCAATCACATATCAAACAAGGAGAGCCTTTACAACTAGAAGGCTTTAGCGACGCCGGGGGCACGTCAGCGATAGGAAGAGCACAAGCAGCTATGTATACCTACTCGGAGGCACGCAACAATTTGGAGCAGCAAGAGGCAACAGTGGTGTCGGCTCAACAAAGGCTGAGTATTGCTCTTTAACACATGCTTGTAAAGATGGACTTTGGCAACTTCTACAACTTTCGGAGTTAGGCGAAATGCAAAGGATCCCTGTGCCTCTCTATTGCGATAACCAGTGCTATTGCACTCACGTATAATCCAAAGTTCCGCACGGACGAAGCACATAGAGGTGCAATTTCACTTCATAAGGCAAGTAGTTGATGAAGGCAAGTTTATAGTTGTTTATTGCCCGACGAGCGGATGACGGACTTACGCACTCATCGATCAAGCATCAAGAACACGTGAAGAATATGGGACTAAGAAGAGTCTCGGTTACACACAAAGCTTAGCAAAGTTTGCACATATATATATATATATATATAGCCTAAGGACTACATGCTAAGTGGGAGTGTTAAAATGATAGCATTAGCCCTTAGGGCACGCTTCATTATTTAAGTCATTAGAGCTCAAGCGCCACCTTGAATGGTCACCATTCAAAAGCAGTTCACAACACCGCTTGGGCAATGGCCAAGCCTACATTCGAACATTCTCTGTACTCTTATGCAATCTAATGTAAGATCCTGACATCAGTTCTTCACATGGTATCGAGTGGGCGCCCGCCTGCTCTACCTATCCACCCCATGACATCCATGTGTCTCCTCATCATGCACAGCCATAAGGCGCCCGCCTCGAAGAAGAGCAAGGGTCAAGCGGAACATTTAGAAAATGTCGGATCACTTAGAGAGCAAAGGAATCTTAAAGCGGGAGAAAACTTGTGGCATTACGGGCGTTACTGCGGTGTCCTGCTAATTGGGGAAGAAATTCTCTTAAGAGGTCACATTGACCAACAGTACGATTGGTCTTATCTGCAAGTTGAATTTTTGTTTCACCAACCATGAAGAAACAGTTCACTACCACAGGCGTAATTGCCCCAATTTCCCATGGCTGTCAAGCGACAAGTCACATCTTGCCTAGGAAACCTAAGCCGCCAACATGGCCTCTACCAACTTCCATCCGCAAAAGACATAGAAGACACCCACAATTAGTAATTGAAAAATTGATTGATGGACCAACCACATGCCCACATAAAATCTCCCCAACGAACGTCTGAGTCCTTATTACTATGCAAATAGAAATATCTACCCTACTCGAAAACAGTTTGAGTCTAGAAACCGACACACACAAGATGTCAACCTCTCACCTCTCCTTGTCCAAGGAGGACAAGTTCGATGGCCAACAACACAATTTCCATACGGAAATTCGGGATGACCAACATCCTCAAAGAGCGCAAGCTGGGCTACGTCGGCGGGGTAACCCCCAGTCCCATACCTTTCCCAGCAGAACCCAGAAGACAAAAGGCATCGAGGACCACAACCAACAAGCTAAAATGTTCTCATGCAAAGCATGAAGCAAGGCACCGGCTCGAGGGGCCGGTGGACAGACTGACAGTACGAAATCTATGACGCCCACGACATTATGCATACAATACACACCATCAAGAGCTACCTCGGCCTCCGCATGGCGAGAGGTGACCATGTGGACCACCATGCAATGGTGTTTCGAGCTGGGCGGTGAAGTTCCGTGCCCTTGGCTTCAACATCCCGAGGAGCTCCTAGCGGCAGTGCTATCAACACTCTAATCGTGGGTCATCGTGCAAAGCTTACAGGGCATTCAACCTCTAATCAACAAGGTACTCGGTATGCTTACGGAGGAAGGCCGGAAGGTCTTCGCTCACGGAGAACCCTCCTCCAGCGCGCCTTCTTCACAGGAAGAGGGAGGCAACGAGGTCGCGGACGAGGCAATTTTTGGAACAAACGCGGCACCCCTAGAGGACGGGCTCCTTTCCCGGCCGTGGCGGTAGGTACAACCCTTCATGGAAGCCCGTCTGCAGCCTGCAAAATCCCTGGACACACATACGAGGAATGCCGGAAAGATTAGGCTCTTCTAACAACTACAATCAACATTCAGACGGTGGCCTTAACCATGCAAATGACACTCCAAGGCTTTCTTTACTCACGTTAGCCATGAAACACCACCTCACTAGCACACCCTCGGCTCTTGTAGCTTCCTTTCAACACAAGGAACATGCAGTACATAGATTCCGAGCTTAGACATGACTCCCCACAAGGAATACTTCACAAGCCTCAACCCTACGGACAATCCAACTTTGTTAGCCTTGGTGACAACTCCAAACACCACATAATAGGGGTCGGATCAGAGACCTAAGCGTCCAACCTAATTCAACCACCAAATTTCGACGTCCTCTTAGTACCGGACTCACCAAAAATCTCTTTTACGTAAGGTTGATCAGCCGATGCTACGTTTGTTTTGGAGATGGCCATGCGTCATAGAAACCCCACAAGGCGATCCGACAGCGACCTTAAGAACGATGATTTGTACCACCTACGGGTTAGCCACCTCTTCACTCTCTGCGGCATACGAGACAAAATCGACCTTTCTCTCGCCGGCTTGGGCACATGAACAGAGAATGCGGGATATGATTAAAACACAAGCTCTCATGGTATTCCTCTTACCAATATCGAGGACTTGATCTCTGCGACATGCTCCCTCGGCAAGAGTCACCGGCCTTCCCTAAGGCATCCTACACACGAGCTACCAAGCGGCTTCGGTTAGTGCATTCCGACCTATGCGGGCCTTTCAAACGATCCCTATTTGGATATACATATTTCATCTTGTGTCGGCGACTTCACTCGATTCACCGTTATACATCCTCAAGAACAAGGCCCAAGCATTCCCATGCTTTAAAGAGTACAAGATATGGTCGGAGAAGCAACGGGTGACACCTTACTCGCCTCGGATCGGGGCGGTGGTGAATCGCTCCACCCAATTTTCCACCTTACGCAAGGAACACATTCATCGGATTACCACTCCACACACCTCTCAGAATGGGGTCATGAGCGGATGAACCGAACTATACAAAATTGCGGGCTAGCCATGCTTATTCATGCAGCTCAAATCCCTCGGCGAGGCGACATCTGTCTACATTGGTAATCGCACAATTACCTCATCCCTCTCACAGGCACTCCATATCCTCCTTGCGGGTCTTGGTGCTCCTGTATGCTCATGTTCCCAAGGTTATCGAGGACAAAACTCGACAACAAGGCACAAAAGCTTACATTTATCGGCTTCACCGGATCAAAGGATACAAGCTAATCCACCCTCAAACGCACAAGGTGACCCATTCTCGACGTCACATTTCTTGAGGATATGTACCACAGCAGCCACATCCGTGGGAGTTTCTTCACAATCAGATAGATCGACAATGGTTCCATGGACTTCTCCTCGCCACTTTCCAAAGACAACTCCGCCAAACCCGCCCGGCCTCCTCCACTCGGCCCGTGCCACCACCACGCCCCGCACCCCTTATCACACCCCTCAGACACACCACAACCCATCACATTGAGATTTCGACATCAGATCTTGGCGCCCCTCACACCTCAGCGCCTCAAGCCCCGAGCGCCATGGCTCTCGGGCGAGGGGCGGTGCGATCGCGGGGCGGATCGGAGGCGATGACCTCCATTATAGCAGCCTGCAGTGCGCACCGGACACCCTCAATCCGACAATTTTCCGATCCACGGAGAGCTCGGCGGTGGCGACGCCGCCACAAGATCAGGCGGCGCCTTCTGTCTGGCGGCGCGAGCACGGCTCGGTCTTCCTCACCGGCATCCCCATGGCACCCCAGCGGCGCTCTCAACAATTAGGCCAGATCACTTGACCTTGTATGGGCACCGATGGATCGGACCTCTCCTGTATGGCACACAAGCTACATCGCGGCCTTTTCCAACGAGGCAGCCACAGAATAATGGCATGATACTCAAAGGCAAGACAACAATATTTCGATCCTCATTTTGAGAGCATACATGAGGTTATTCCACGACTGATACCACCGACGAGGCGTAGGCAGCGTTGGCGTCGAATACACCGATATTCTACTACGGCAAGATCCTAAGAGCAATATAGCATATTGTCTTAATGACCAATTTGTCCTAGCTATCGAGCAATAACACGCCCACAAAAGAACATTGGAAGCAAGCAATCAGGTCAGAACTAGAATCCCTAGAAGCCAATAAAACTTGGACTCTAACTCTTCTACCTAAGGACAAAAAATTGGTAGGAAGTAAGTGGACATTTAAAATTAAATTAAATGCTGAAGGTAGTATAGAAAGATATAAAGCTAGACTGATAGCTAAGGGATATTCACAAAAATATGGTTTTGACTACGACGAAACCTTTAGTCCTGTTCTGAAAATAACTTCACTTAGAATCCTCTTAGCTTTGGCATCTCATCACAACTATGAACTAATGCAACTTGATATTAAGACGGCTTTTCTATATGGCGACCTTGATCACATTATTTATATGGAGATTAGGAAGGATACATGTTCGTGGATAAGAGAAAGCATAATGCTTGCTTGAAATCCTTATACGGACTTAAGCAAAGCGCCATGAAATGGTATCACAAGTTAGATGTCACCTTAAGGAGCTAGAGTTCACTAAGCTAAACTCGGATAGCAACATTTATATCAAGAGACTAGGTAATGAATTCATTGTCTTAGGAGTATACGTAGATGACATAGTTCTTATGTCTAATACTAAGGCTATTTTAGAAAATAGATCTATGCTAGCTAAGCGTTTCTCTATGACAACTTGTAGAGAACTTTCTTTCTGCTTAGGCATCTGAGATAGAAACGCTAGAAGCATCCTTATTCATCCAAATACATCCAAGAGATTCTAACCAAGTTTAAGATGTTAGACGCTAAACCCATCTCTACACCCATGGAAATGAATCTTAAGCTTAGCAGGGAAGCAGACCAACAGGATGATACCTCCAATACTACTCCTCCTCCTTATTCCTCAGCGGTCGGGAGTCTTATGTATCTTATGGTTTGCACCAGACCAGATCTATCCTATCAGCCCACTCAAGCTCATTGGAAGGCGGTTAAGAGGATACTCAGATACTTAAGAGCAACCCCGGACCTAGGGCTGCTCTACTAATCACATATCAAACAAGGAGAGCCTTTACAACTAGAAGGCTTTAGCGACGCCGACGGGCCGGCAACGTCGATAGGAAGAGCACAAGCACAGCTATGTATACCTACTGAGGCACGGAACAAGCTGGAGCAGCAAGAGGCAACAGTGGTCGCACTCACTCAACAAAGGTGAGTATTGCTCTTTAACACATGCTTGTAAAGATGGACTTTGGCAACTTCTACAACTTTCGGAGTTAGGCGAAATGCAAAGGATCCCAGGCCTCTCTATTGCGATAACCAGTGCTATTGCACTCACGTATAATCCAAAGTTCCACGCGACGAAGCACATAGAGGTGCAATTTCACTTCATAAGGCAAGTAGTTGATGAAGGCAAGTTTATAGTTGTTTATTGCCCGAGCGGATGACGGCGGGCGTGCTACGAAAGCACTCACTCGATCAAGCATCAAGAACACGTGAAGAATATGGGACTAAGAAGAGTCTCGGTTACACACAAAGCTTAGCAAAGTTTGCACATATATATATATATATATAGCCTAAGGACTACATGCTAAGTGGGAGTGTTAAAATGACAGCATTAGCCCTTAGGGCACGCTTCATTATTTAAGTCATTAGAGCTCAAGCGCCACCTTGAATGGTCACCATTCAAAGCAGTTCACAACAACCGCTTGGGCAATGGCCAAGCCTACATTCTGAACATTCTCTGTACTCTTATGCAATCTAATGTAAGATCCTGAACGCATCAGTTCTTCACAAAAAAACCCTGACAAGGTGTTGAAACTACTTAAGACCCTGTATGGTCTCAAACAATCATCCAGAGCTTGGAACGAAGTGTTTCACCAAGTGCTAATTGAGCTAGGCTTTGTGTGTCTGGATGCTGATTCCAGTGTTTACATCTTGTGTGAGGGCCAAGACTTTATAATCCTGTCTGTCTATGTCAATGATAATTTCCTTTTCAATACCTCAATGACCTTGATGGACAAGATCAATAGAGTTCTGCTTACCAGATTTGAAATGAGTGATTTGGGTGAGCTTCCTTTTTCCTTGGGTGTCCAGTTTCACTTCAATCATAGTGACCACACAATTGACATCCATCAAGAGCACTATGTGCAGCAACTTCTGCGACGTTTCCAGATGGAGGATGCCAAGCCTGTGGCCACTCCCATGGTGGTTGGGGAGAAGCTTTCCAAGGAGAACTCACCTACTACTTTGCCTGAGAAGGAAGAGATGGATAGGAAGCCATATAGGCAGGCAGTGGGCTGTCTGCTATATTTAGCTGGATGGACAAGGTTAGATATCGGCAGGGCTGTCAACAATGTTAGCCAGTTCCTAGAGAATCCAAGTTTAGAACATTGGACTGCTCTAAAAAGGATTTTTCATTACCTTAAGGGGACACCTAGGAGAGGTCTCAGGTACTCTAGACAGCATGGTGGTTTAGAACTTTCTGCATACTGTGATGCAGACTGGGCTAGGGACCCAGACACTAGGAGGAGTGTACCTGCATACTGCTGTTTCCTAGGTCACTCAGTTGTTTCCTGGCCTAGTAAAAAGCTGCCCACCATATGTTTATCAAGCATGGCTCCTCCATCGTTTATCAAGCATGGCTCCGTTATCTCCTTTCACTTCGCACAATACCCCAAAATAAACAACCATTCCTTAGGCAAAAATGTCCGGAAACTCGAGTTGTCCGTTAAAGATTTTATTCACGTCCCGCCTCAGCCCTTGCGATGACTTGGCTCGGAATTCGGGGAGTTTCGAACGATTCGTAACGGACCAACGGCCACGGTTCTTGTCTCTTTCGGGTTGGTGTTCCTGGAGCGGCAGTTTTCAGTAGTGGGGAGGGACAGGCTGCAATTACTCCCATCAACCTTGGTGTCCATGGTGGTGAGGACGTTTCGGTTGTCGAACGTTGCTGCACTGTCGGCCACAACCACAGGGCGTTTTTCAATATAGGGGTACTAATACAGGAACTTAACATCTCGGTTCTTTACCTTCATTTCCTATACTATCAGGAAAACATGCAGGATTGTCAATCTCGTGAGGGAAGCGCAAGGACAGATCGGCAGCAGCTGATAGACCTCGAGCACCAGCTGTCTGAAGCGAGAGAACGGGTAACACTTCATTTCCCCTTCTCCTGCCTTTTGGTTCTTGAAGCGGTCTTTGCCGCTTGCTCCCTGTGAGGACTATCATCTCACGTAACGTATCAATTTCTTTCAATTTTTAGTTCGCAGATTTGAGAGAAAGGTCCAATCTCTGGGACTATCCCAAGGTTCGTGTGCTACATGAGTTTCTGTTTTCTAGGTCAAAAGCTCGCTGTAACCGGGGGTTCCTTCAGGTACGTGGATGTAAATTCTGCGCTGGCTCGTCTCTCCAAAGAAATGCGGAAGTTACTATGACGTCGTGAGTGCCACATCGAAATTGTCTAACGCGTCAATGTGATGTAATCAATCAGACACATTTTCCACAATGACCAGCCGCTGGATTATGCAGGTTGGGAAGGGGAGTGGCATTCGATACGCTGTTTGATCTATCGCACAAATACCATGTCACCAGTCAGGATCAGGGAACAGAGCCGGTGTGTATCGTTATTTTCAGCTGTCTTCCCGGGATTCACTGAGACCTGGGTCAACGTATTCGTTGTCGCTATTCATTAGCTCTAATTCCCTTGTTTGCTTCCTAGACTAACCTTGAAGATTCGGGGGAAGAAGATAAGAGGCTTTATGATCATGCAGGGGGCAATGCGGATGGTCTGTTGCTGGCAGTGGACAAGTTTCTGTCTTCAGAGGAACGTTCCCAGCTTCCATCATTAACGAGCATGCTACCGGACTTCTCAAGTGGCAGGGACGCAACCATCCGGAGTAAGAAGTAGCCGCGTGCGGTATTGAAATGAAGCACAGACCAATCCAAGCGTTCCATTCACAGCAGCTTTTAGAACAAAAAGATGGAATGGACTCGGTCACAATTCACGAACCTGCTTGGTGCAAGACTTTGCTTCTAACCCTACTCGACTGATAACGAAACAAGGGAGGTTTCCAGTGGCTGGGTTATCTCTCCTGTCGTCACACCAGATTGGTGCTGGAAAGAACGATCGCGTCAATTAGATGTCATTTACAATATGAAGTAGTTTTTAGGCAGGAAATAAAAAATAACTCGGTTCAAATCGCTGTTAAGAAAAGAAAAAACACTTCGGCTCGTGGGAGTTTGAGTATGGTGTACAAGACCGGCCACGATGACCGGTGCTATTCTCTTCTTTCTTCGTATCCAGTCTGCCCCAAAGTTTAACAAAATGCGAACTAAATGCTGCGCCAAAGTTTAACAAAATGCTGGCCATCGTCTGCCCTGAAGTTTATCGAAATACTAACAAATCACTTCGGCTCGTGGGAGATTGAGTACGGTGTACGAGACCGGCCATGATGACGGGTGCTATTCTCTTCTTTCTTCGTATCCAGTTACTTCAAAGTTTAACAAATTCACGAACAAAATCTTTGAGCCAAAGTTTAACAAAATGTTGCTATAATGCTAAGTTTATCGAAATACTAACAAAATGCTGGCCATCGTCTGCTCCAAACTTTAACAAAATGTTGGCTGCGATGGTCGCTTTATTCCATGACTCTGTGGTGTACCACATTGGAGTTAGCAAATAGATCCTTCAGGATTAGGGCACGCTTCAAATAGAGGCTGGCGGCGATGGAGGAATCTCCAATCCTAAGCAAGGCGACATGCCTAGGCGCCCTTCGCCCTTATGGCCAAGCGCGTAGGGCGCCCCAACACCAGACTGGCCAACCGGACATAGCTCTTGCATTCTTCCAACCTATAAGAAATCAAAGATTCGGCAATCACAGTACGCTGCCACCACTGCCGCACGCACCAACCCGCTGTCGGCGGGAAGAAACAACAATCAACCACATGCATTCCAGTGCACATCACCATTCTGCGTTAGAGCAAACACCATAGAAGATTACCTTCGAGCTCAGCTTGACAGTGTTGGAGTATGCGTGTGTGTGTGCGCAGCCGAACTTAGAGCGTAAAGCATGCTTAAGTTATTAGGGCACGTTTCGTGCATAGGGCTTTATGAACAGTTATTAAGTTAAGGCAGTTTAGATTAATTAAATCGTAAATACAATTATACGGTTGTAACCATACTTAAGAGATGTATTTAAGGCATTTGCCTATATCAATAAATCATTGTATTCTGCGTTTATAACTACCACAGGGTATTGTGGTACTACTTTCGCTGACGGCCAGCCGGGCGCGCACGAGTCCCGTGTCGTTGCAATATGCGGTCCGCTCCCAAGGGAATGCCTTGTTCCGTTTATGCACATCCGTGGCCAACACACCCTCCACCGTTAAGGGACGATGTCTTACCTGAGGTCACCCACCCCGACGCGTTCGTCTACCCAAGCGGCGGTTATTCTATCCTTCTCTACTTCGTCCTACTCGTTCACCGTACAGACCCGGGATGGCCAAATGTTTAAGGACTCGTTCGCGTCCGAAATCTACCAATATTCACTTACCCCCTTCCTCACTTCATTTATCCTGCCGTTCTTACTTATACCCACTATACCAGTTGAGGTTCACGATCGGACATGTGCTGACCTCGCGGGCCCACGGTCCGTCTGCCTCGCATGCCATTCTCGGATCCGGCTAATCACGCCCGCTCCAATCCATCGGTCGTCGAACCTCTGTTCGGGAGGAGCAGAGGTCCGGGGTCCTCCGCGCCTAAACACACACCACCACGCGTTAGGGTCCGGACCAGATCGATCTCTCCGGAGTAGTCTTGCCCGCTCGCTGACTCGGGACTCGCGTTAGCAAGGGATACAAGGGCTGCAGAAAGAAGCGATATCAACCCCAAAAGAAAGATCCCTTTACTTGAGTGGCAATCGCCCTCTTATACTACGTCCTGAGGGAGCGCCTTTATTACACCCCTAATTCAAGCTAGTGTCCAGCTCACTATGCCTCAGCAAATGGCTCTCCTCCTCCCCTATTTTCTCTACCTACATCTACGGTGGTGGGGCTGTGGTTGACCATGGTTCCTCCCTGGCGCTATGTGGACCACGGACTCTCCCTTTAGGTAGGAAATGGGTCAGGTTTTTGTTTTTTTTCGTAGGCATGGAGCAGGAAATAAGGCGGAAAGGAAGAAATAAGTCCAGGAATACTCCGCACTTGAGTAGGTGAAGGACTCGGAGCACACGGAGGAGCTGAGACTACATACAGTCCGGACACTCCAGTGCGGGAGTAAGTCCGGACCACACTCGGGAAATAGGGATAAATCGCCAAGAAAAGTAACTTAGGAGTCGGGGCATGTTTTAGGCAGACGGTCCACGTGGGCTGCGAGAGGTGAGCAGGCATGCGGCAGACCCGGACCGTAAGGCTGCAGTGCGTTATAGGCGGTATTCACGCCTCTGGAGTGCAATGGCAGGCGGCGTAAGACTAGGTAGCAGTGGCGTAAGGCGAATGCGGGCGTAAAGCGGGAGTAAGCCATACGGACCTCGGCGATTCACAGACCCGAAGAACCCTCCCTTGACGACTACTTCCGGCGTTCGGTGGAGGAAGGCCATTCTTTCTCACGACCTGCGGTTTTCACAATCTCTTGCGCTCGACACCCAGCTCTACGCGTTGTCTTTTCAGTGTCTAGGCACTCTACGCGCCTCACCTTTGTGGTTGGGCGGCCAAGCCAGCGACGGAAGGCGGCGGAGTATCGTGGCACCGTTTCCAGCGGCCGGGCGAAGCCAGATGGGACCCAAGAAGGCGTGGAGGTATGGGAGCCGGCGCTTGTGGGGCGCAACATCGTCCTGTGATACCCCAACCGGGCCACAGGCGGAAGCGGAGGAGCTCGTGGAGCAATGGCCAGACATCTTGATCTGCGGAGCGTTTGACGTCACGCTCGTCAGGAAATCGCGAAGATGCTGGCATTTGCTAATAAGGAGGTTCGCTCAAGAGCTTGAGGAGGATCGGGGAGATGGACCGTGGAGGTCTGAGGCGGTTTAACCGCCCGGTGGAAAAATTAGGGGCGTAGTTCGGAGCCCCTCAAGGTGAGGAAAGGTGGAAGCGGCGAAGGCGGCAATGCGGTAGGGGCATAGCGGTCGATCCAACGGTGATGTCGAACTGCTGGATAGGCGGGTGAGGCGTTAGCTAAGGTAATTGTCCATTGGAACATGCTCACCAAGGTGGATCACCTTGGTGACAATCTTCTGGTGTTCCTGCATGCCCTACAGCGAGGAAAAAGGGTCGACTGGGGGCGTATCATCTTCGCCCGGATCAACTAGGAGGCCAGGAAGCTACGGAGTGAGAAGCCGCCTCTGTCAGCACTGTCACCCTCTCATCCATGTATGGGGACACCTCAACCTCCTGAAGGAGGGAGAAGAGGAGCGGGCGCTCGGGAAAGGGCTGGCGGCCCTACCAGAGGCGGAGCGGGAAGAAGCGAAGGCGCAAGAGGCGGAGGCCCGACCTCCTAGGCCAAAGCAGGCCGGAGGAGGCGATTGGGAAGGGATCCCCGGATTCCATTCGGGAGCGGACCCCCTCGCCCGGAGGTATGGAGGATATTCACGCCTCCTCCTTACACAGTTCGGAAGGAGGCCCCGCGATGGGCGGAGCACCTACGGAAGGAGGCTGGTGACAGCCCCGACGCCCACCACCCGGCCAGCGAGCCACGCCCGGACGGAGAGTCGTCAAGAGGCGGAAGCGGCTCCGCCAATGAAGCGCCAAGGCGTACGGTTCCTCCCCCTACCTCACGAATTGGCGGGAGGCGGAGGAAGCCGTGAGAAGAGCGGAGGCGGGGCCTTGTTGTGGTAGGGAAAACCGGGGCACTCGAGGTCCTCCCACTAGCGGCCACACTTATATCCAATAAACCCGTCGTTGGGTTTCGTCCCATGAGACTCGTGTGAAAGTTCGAGGCCTTGTGATGACCGATCGCTACTGCGAGACACAACTCGGCCTTCTAAACAAGGCGCCCTCTACTCTCCCTCTTTGGCGGTGCACCACTTGAAAAACACCAATCCTCGACCTACAATGACACAACACAATTGCAGGTCACCTCTGAGGAGCCTATCACGGCGCCAGGGACCCCAGTCCACACAATTTCGTCCCTACTTCTAAGACCACTCTCTCTCACTCGGGGCGCTCTTTTACTTGCGGTTGGGATTCGTCCCTTAGGCTCTGTGGCCTTCCACTAACACCTACACCTCTAATCCTCTACTCATCTTCTCATCCTCTTCCTCCTATTCTAACCTCGGTTCGATTGGCTTGCCCCTTGGCTGGCAGGTCGGCCTCCACCAAGTTCTTCCTTGGGCGGTTGCTATGAGTTTGACACACGTGAGCACCTCCGAGTCTTTCCTGTGGATCTACCCTCAAGCCGAGTTCACAGGCATTGCCACACACCCAAAGCAAAGCAATTTCACGCAACCATTCACAAGGGAGCAACTCGTTTAGGCACTTGCGAGAGCAAGTCCTCCACCAAGCACTCGACCACCGCGACTTCCTCTCTACCGTTGGCTGGCTCACAGGCAAAGGACTGGAGTATGGGCGCAAGACATGATACTTTACTTTGTGAAATCCTCCTCCTCTTATAGGAGGCCTTCCACATACAACCTCCCTTGGGTGACCCTCTGCAGGTCACCTTTTCCAATATTCTATTATTTCCTACCGACATTTAAGGCTGGCATCTAAGTCTCGATCCTAGGTAAATTCTATTCTAGCAACTTCACCTATGGCCACTCTTTAATGTTGCCAACCTACACACCTATCCTTCCCATTCCCCAAAGCTCATTTATGGTCATTGACAATTCTAGTCCTTATCTTGCTTTGGGGTGGCGGGTTCCCTTGGTTGGTCTTCTCATCCCCTTTTGCTCTCTTCCCAGTCACCTCGTCTTCCTAACTTTGGGGCAAGTACCTTCTGCCCTTCACCCTTCATGGGCGCCCGATTCCTCTTGCCATCCGGGCAATCGCGCCCCTTCCACTCGAATGGCCCATCTTCTAGCCTCCCACGGCCGCGCTCCTTCAAAGGGCACCCTACCGGTGTCAGCGGACTGGGGTAGGTGACTACCTACCATGGTAGTCTCGGTCCCTATCTCCTTCCCTCTTCCTCATCGGTGATGGTCCACAGGGTTGAGATCCTTTTGCTCCTTTCCTGTTGTTTGATTTGTCCATACCTATCATGGAGCATGTCTTCAAAGGTTCCTCCCCATTTCTTGATGTTGTCACCTCGCTAATTCCTCCGGGCCTTCTTTGCGTTGGTCTCCTCTCCTGGCTCCTCCCTTATCCGTGGGGTGAGGGAATTTCTTACCCTTCTCCTTCCACGGCCATACCGTCTTTGGTCTCCTCCGTGGCATTGCTCCCTCAACCACCTTATCATCTATCTTAGGGGCATGTTCTGGATCCCCCTTCCATCCTCAATCGGGCCTTCGTGGCTGGCTCGGTCCTGCAGTACACCGCCCTACGTGATGCAGCGGACTACGGTGGTGGTGTCTCTGGTGGTAGGGTGACCCCTACCTTGCTCCTGCGCCATCTCCTTCCTTTGGCGAGGACTCATCCTCCTCTCCTTCACTTGTGGAACAAGTGACCTCCTTGCTCCTGCACTTATGTTGGTAGGTTGAGCTCCTCTTTGTGATTTTTCATTCTCCTAGGGAGACAACCTCCTCCTTAACATCTCTGTGGGGCCAAAGTACTTGCCTCCCCTACCATCGCTCTCCCTCAATAGCACTTGCATCCATTGCCTCCTTGACGGACCTCGCGGTAGGTGCACTCGGTGGTGCCTCCCCACGTAGGCTGCCTCCCCTCGTGGTAGGTTGCCTTCTTCCCTCTTCCTTATGGCACTATGGGCTCCTCTCTCGCCATTTCTTCTCCAAACTCCTCGGAGTCCATATCGCTTGTGACCTCATCAAAATCTAAGGCCCCGGCTTAATGCATGAGGGCCTCCCTATCATCATCGTGTGGCCCAAGCATCCTCCTCTTCACAATTATTGTAGGCCTCCACACACATGCCATCGCCCAATATTTTTGGCAATGGGTTTACACTCCAAACTACCACCATGCGCTTCATGAGTTGGGGTTTCTTGGCCTTGAAACCCTTCACGGCATCCACAGCTTCCTCGAACCGGCCTCATCCTTGCACTTGGCTCTTAGCAATCCCATGAGGAGAACAAACACCAAGCTAAGCACCAAGAACACTAAGGACGTCCCCTCTTAGAAGAAATTCACTCTCAAAACCAAGCCAAGGCACACAAGACCCAAGAAATTGGTGCCACAAGAAAGAGAACACCAAGAGGAGATGGCGGCATCACTCCTAAGATGGCACACACATAGGCCGAGGGCGCACACACAAGCTCTAGCTCACTCCCCCCCTGTACTTTTAGACCGTGCTCCAGTCTTCTCATGTGATAATTATAGCGATTGGGCTCCTAAATTGCAGCCATAGATTTGAGTGGTTGCTGCAAGCATGTGGCCATATCCCATCCATTATTCCGTACAGCCAGCCATAACCTCTAATTTCTATCGTAGCCATCAATCCCTACCATGAATCTAAGGCTCCTCCCCATCCATCTTGCACAAATTCAAGATTCTAGCCGGTTTGTACCAAGAAGGCTCTTAAGTCATCAATCCTTCAGCCCTTGTGCAAGAACAACAGTCCGTGCATCTCCTTGGCCCTAGGCGCTCCCATAGACACCATCCTGCCCAGAAAAACCCAAGGAAAAGCTCAATCCTCAGCCTCCAAAAGTGCAGAGCTTTGCAACTCCCTACTAAGAACTTTCCCAATCAGCTCCCCGTGTCTTTTGCAAATATAAGCTCATACTCCTCGCACAAAAGGCACCCCATCGATCCGCCCAGGACGCTTAACTCGAGTTCTTATATCCATATCCAACACCAAGTTCCCTTGTGCATCTTTGCCACATACATTTTGTTTCATTATTGAACTCCTCACCAAGCTCCATTCTCCACATTTCTCCTTAGCGAACTCCTTGACCAACTCTCGAATCAGCCTACCTTGCTGCCCAATTCTCCTCGGCCACCACAACGACCTCCCTTCACACCTACTTGCAGCCCAAGCTGAATTTTGCCTTCATGATGCACACCCCATTGCGATTCCTTCACCATATTGCAGCCCATCGCAATACTACCTTCTGTGCCACCTCCATCTTCAGCCAGTATAAATTCAGCTTGCCATGAGAGCTCTACCATGGCCTCTCCTAGTTCAAATGCGGCCCTATCATGCCATCCTCACATCATTACTCCCTTTGCAAGTACTTCCACATGCTTCGGCACTGCCATGGCCTCCTCTTGCAAATGACTAGCATTCGGTGCACCATAACTCCAGCTCTCTTCTCTGTCTTCTTCATCCTTCGCCTTGTGGCCTTCACCCTGCTGCAACATGTGCTAGGCACTCTCCAATTCCCCTTCCTGCTGCCGTAGGCTGCCTACCTACCAACGTAGGCTGCCTACCTACCTAGTCTTTGGGTACCCAGGCTATAGTGGGTACCCCACTCACCCTTGTACGTGTTGTTCCTATCACGGTAGGGTGTGCACCTACCATGGTAGGCGTCTCTATACACCATTTGGCCCTATCCGGCTCTCTCTTGAGCTCCTCTCAGGGGCTCGCCCATGGAGTCCCGGGTCTATATGTGAATGGGAACGCGTGCTTAACCTCACCTCCATGTGCGTGTGGAAATAGGAGGGATCGGGGCCTACCTCACGCAAGTGAGGACCGGCGCATACTTCTACCCTGGTGTGGGGGTTGGCTCCCTAATGCGGAGGCGACTTTGGAGGAGTTGAGCGAGGAGGAGGTCCAGCTTGGGTGGACGAGGCAGTAATCCTCGGCAATAGGCGGCGGAAGATGCAGCCCAGGCGGTACACCTCAAATTAGGACGTCCGGTGGCGGTGAGGTGGAAGTAGTGTGGGGAAAACCGTCCAGCCAGCGTGGCGGGAGCTCGTGGCGGCAGCAATGGAGGATGGGCGGGCCAAGTCGAGGAGGCCTTGAGAGCGGCGTGGGCGTGTGGTAGCAACCTAAAGATAATTTGGTTAGGATCTGCTGGACCTAGGATCGCTCCGGTGTGGGCGTCCTTCATGATAGCCATCTTAGGACCTAAAATCCGGGGCATGGCGCCCGGCCATGTATAAGAGGGGCGAATTGTCCCTCACGGATAACTCTGGTTGAGATCCCCACGCACTGTGGCTGGTTGGAGACGTCCATTAACGGAGGTGGTGTGCGAGGCGCTCCTAGGTGGTCGAGCTTGCTCCGGGAGGAGGAGGGTGATCAATCTTGGACAAAGGAGGAGGAAACCAAGGGATTGGCGCGGGCGGGTCTGAGCTTGCTCGTAACCGTGGCCTGGTTCTTCTCCTTCACCTTGTTCGTTGTGTTCAAATTGAGAGAAGTGTTGGTGGATGGTTGGATGCACGAGGGCGAATCGAGAGAGAGAGAGAGGAGGAGGGTGAAGGAGAGACTAAACAGTCTGCGATGCGAGGTGTGAGAGGAGGGGAAAGGAAGAGAAGACTGAGAGGCATGGTGAGATTGTGTGTAAGAATCCAAGAGCGGTGGTCGTGCATGGGGGCAGTGGTTCCTGGAGGAAATAAGGTGTGGCGCCCTTGTGTGTGTGTGCAGGTGTGGATTTGTGGAAGGCCTAGGAATCCCGTGTGTGTGTGTGCATGGTGAGTGGGAGAATAACATCCGGACTGCGGGTGGAGCCCCGTAGATCAGCGGCCGTGTGGCCGTCAAATAAGTCGCTAGGGTTTGGTGTGGGACCCACCTCGGTGGTCGTGCAACTACCGTGAGTGGCCGGATCGCGGTGGAATAGAGAGAGGTCGGATAAGATCCGTGGTAGTTGGACAAGGCGGGAGGTAGTAGTTGAGTAGATGGTAGAAGGGTAGCAGTAAGTCTTGACTTAGGTGAAGGTCGGAGTGATAGAAGTTAGCGTCTCTTGGCACAAACCATTCCCTTGGGAGCGAATCCTAAGCCTACGACATTGAGGGTGAATGTGGACCTCACGGTGTCCGGACACGAATCACTCCACATTTTGGCGCCGTTGCGGGAATGGCATCAAGGACGTGGTAGAACTAACCATAGCTTAAGTAGAGTCTAGCATTACTAGATTGATAGATGGATGCCTCGGGTGGAGACAAGCGATTACGGATCGGGGAAGCGCGAGGCGGCAGCAAGCGGCGGAAAGATTGCAGAGAGTTACGAGGAGGCGGAGATCATTGGACAAGGAAGAGGCGGGGGAGTCGACTCGGAAGGGATCGGATCTTATCGATTGATTCCCAACTCTCGACTACGAGCGGTACAAGGGCCGGTACCCGATCCCACCTTTTGATCTCTGCTCCATTGCCTAGATCGGTGCAGTCGGTCAAACTTCGTGAATGGAGGTCGATCAGGGCGTGGTGGCGTCAACTACATGATCGTTGAAAGTACTACCACGGTAGTTATGGCGATGCTCGGTGCTTGTTACTACTAAGCAATCTTACCGTTGTATGAGAAAAGAAGGGCCATGAGGATCTGAGTTTGTCGGCGTTTTGAGCGGTGGCGCTTGCCAACGGGAGGATGCGCCGTGCTGTTTTATGTCTTCACGGGCGGCGGCCAAGTGGTACAAGCGGAGTACATAGCTTCTTCCACACCCCGCCACCTTTGGGGCCTTGAAGAGCTTTTGTGAAAGGTTTAGAGGGTCGATGTGGAAGGATATGTCTGTCCAAACTCGAGGGATTGCGGAGAGGGAAGGAGACCTGAGCTTATGTGGAAAGGTTCCACGACCTACGGATCGGTGGTCCTCACTAATAATGGCCATTGGTTTGCAAGAGGATTGGGCGGAGATGGGAAGCGTCGTCTCAGTGAGAAAAGATTTGGATCGGCGATCAAAGCACGAACTATAGGAGAGTCCAACGGAAGAGAAGAAATCGAACAAGGCGCGGAAGGACAAAGAGATACAGAAGAAGAAGTACTATTCGTCCTCGATGGCGGTTCCACGGAGGAGGATAGCTCTTTGACTCCTCGGGTAGCTCCACGGAAGAAGACCGAGGATTCGGAGGAGAATTCGTCGGAGATGGCGGCCGAAGGGATAGAAGGAAGAAGGGAAAAATGGCAGAAACACGTGCAAAGGGAAGGAGCTGCTATATGCAAGAAGGCCGGAGGCGGTGAGAAGAGAGGTGGAAGCGACCAAAAGGTGGAGCAACAAGGGAACAAGATGGAGGAAATGATGGTCAAGGAGAAACTCCATCTTAATGCCATCAAGGACCATGATAGAAGAAGGGTTGCTCTGAGGCGGGCGACTCTTCTCAACTTGGACGGGGCACTCGGTCGAGCATCCACAAACAAAAGTGCAACAACTGGAGCTACGAGGAGGATGAGGAAGAGATGTGCCTAGAAGATACGTACCAAATTCAGGAGGCGACGCCAATTTCCGGGTACCCAAAAACCTTATACCCCTCAAGTTTACGAAACCCCGGTGGTATGGGCATTCGCACTCAGATGGCAAGAAACCCAGGACAGATGAGTGCCATTCAGTGCTACAATTGCCGAGGGTTCGGGCACCTTGCCAGTGGTTGCCCCTCCGCATCTCGCCAGGGGAATGGTGATTTTGAAAAGGTGTGGATTGCAAGCAATCGAGTCACGTCGGCGTCTCGGACACCAAAAACATGTGAGGATCGCTCAACCTCCCATGACCCACCCACCCATACAAAAGAAAGCCTGCTGCCGCAATGCAAGTCGAAGATGCGCTCATGGTGTATGGGAGGATTAGGCCGAGGGAGCGGAAGGGTTGGGGATATGGGGGTATTGGAACTCCTGCGATGGTTGTTCGACGGAGAGGAAGGCGGACACCCTAAGAAGGGAGCAGGGAAAAAAGAAGAAGAAGGTGGGAGCCTCCATAACGTCGCAAGTGAGGAGGAAGAGGCGTCTTCATCGGGAAGGAAGGAAGTCCAACCACAAATGACGAGGGACTCGGTATGGGAGCCGGAAAAAAGGGCATGCGAATCCAGCGGACGGGGCAAGGCACACGCCACCCACTTTGCGATTTGGATGGCATCACGGTGTAACTCCCTTAGCAGACCGCATTCGGTGAAGTGCAAAAAGAGACAGCCGGAGGAGTGGGACTCGAGTCGACACATGGGGCGAAAAACCCGCAGAGGAAAAAAGGATGAGTCGGCGTTTCCGCCGATGTCGGGAAGGAAGTTATGGATATGATCCAGGAGAAGCGGAAGACTCACACCTACCTTTGGCCACCGACACGGCCACATTTCAACGACCGCATACAAAAGACTACATGGGTTGTTGAAACGGTGGGGTTGGCGAGAGAACACGCGGTGTTCCTTTCAATTTAGCTATCATGGACCAAAAGTTCATGATAACGTTGACACTCTCGGGGACAATCCAGCGCCCAAATCCGTGGGGCATTGAAGGCGGCACAACCCAAGAAGAGGCGGAACCTTTCCACCCCAAGGCGAAAACCCCTTGCTGTGAATATGGTGGCCATGATGGACGAGTCCCTGAGATAGAAATTGCGGATGTGTAATCAAGAAGGTGCCGCTAGGGTAGATTCAGTCAACATCATGTGAGAGACCGCTCGGAAGCTTGGGTTGCGAGATAGAACATACATCAAAGGTGTTGCGGTGGCGGACATGTCCAAAATGGCGGTAGGGGAGTTGACGAGTCCTAACCCATATTGGTACCATTCACCTCATGGACTCGTGGTCATTAAACAAAAAGCGCCGGATATGAGGTTCTCATTGACGAACATGGATGTATGGGGCACGTTGCACCTTCAAATGGGCAAGAAAGGAAGTGGGATTCAAACCTCTGGGTGGGACCCCAAAATTAAGGAGGGAAGGATATGTTTGACTTGGAGCGAGATACGTGCAGGGAGACACCAGCGGAGGATACACCTCTGCGAAGATACCTCTGGGAGGATGAGAAGGAGAAATTCCATTCGCACATATTTCGTGGTCGGATGAAGAGGGCGACTGGGAGATATTCCCCCCATCAACCTATTAGGGTGCTATGGAGTCACAATTGACAACCCGGTGGTGGAGAGGGGGGAGGAGGTGGAGAGGAGGGAGCAGGTGGCGGGGGCCTTGTCTGGACAAACGGAGGCGAGGAGGGTGTCTCACGTTTTACCTCAGACGACCTATTAGAATGGGGAATGCGTGAGGGCGAACCAAGCAAGGAGGAAGGGTTCGGCATCACATCCGCGGTGGAGAGAGTGGAATGCAGACGGATGAGGTCAAGGATGTGGAAGTGTTGCACAGGAAAGGTCCTTAAGTTTTGAGCAGGATGAATCACGAGACTTGGAAAGGGGATAAACATGTTGGCGGAATTTATCCATGTTTTGCTTTTGGCGTTCGGACATGAAGGGTATACGAGGAGTGGGGGAGCACAAGATTGATCTCGAGCCGGGCCGTGCCGGTCAGGATCTGTAATACAAGCTAAATCCAAAGTATTTGAAGGTAAAGGAACAATTGGAGCTTTACTTGTGCCGTATCCTATTGTGACATCGGATGGGTAGCCCCAATTGTGGTGGTTCCCCAAAGCGAAGGGAAGATCACAGATGCAGGATTGGAGGAAGTTAAACAAGGTGACCAAAAAGACCACTATCGCTTCCATTCATAGACAACATCTTGGACTTAGTTGCGGGAGAATGGTCTACTCGTTCTGGATGGGTATTCGGTATAATGGCATCTCGGGAGAGTGATTGGCCACGGCCTTCACTACAGTGGGAACCTATGCCTACAAGCGGAGCGTTCGGATTAACAGGCACCAGGATCCTTCATGCGGACAGTTGTCAAGATTTTCAAGGAATACCTTAGGGACTTCATGGAGGTCTTCCTTGATGACTTGCGTGTTTGGGCTGAAGATCACCTCAACCACCTTCGCAAATGTTTTGCGGTGGACCCCAATTGTGTCTACATCCCGAGAAATGTTATTTCGGCATGCGGAGGGTATTTTGTTGGGGCTGCATTTACGCAGGGGATAGAAGTCGACCGAGGATAAAGTCAAAAGCAGTACATTACGAAGGGGTTTCTCCATCAAAGGGTTTTGGAAAAAATCCCAACCCTATTCAAAAACCGGTTGGGTTGGTTTTGTTAAGTTTTGTAGGTGTTCATCCATCGGATTCGGCATTCTCGGCTCGGGACCACTTCACATCGGTCATTTTCCGATGGCGCCTTGCACTCGTGTTCATGGATAATTTGTCGGTGTGATGAAGGGGCTGTGGAATTCTTCCATAATTTCGGCATGTCGATGGTTTACGCAATTTGTGTGGTTCTATATGTTTTGTATACCAAGTGGGGCTAGGCGCGCGTAAGTGCGCGCCTAAACAAGGTATCACGCAAACTTGTGCGCGCACAAGGCAAAAGCAGTCACGAAATATCATTCGGTGAGGAAATATGTCTTCTTGGAGGTGCATGGATGTGGCGGAAGCCCGGCGACATAAGTTGCACAAATCGGCGGACGTCCACATAGACACACCTCATCTATCTACCCTATGCCCTAAAGCTACGAAGAATACCCTATCACCTTTCTATCCTCTCGGTGTTTCTCCTTGACGGTGACCTTGTCGGATCATCATCAAACATGCCTTCAAAAGCACCGATGGCCGTCCGGTTCCGTTGCCTCTGCGGGGTTCTTGTTGCGATTGGTGTCGAAGCGAAGTCGGATGTCTTTCATCATCCGCGCCGAACTCACCACCCTTATTTTGGGATTTTCATCCAATCATCATTTTCCTCAATGCATCTCTGGAACTTGGTGGTCGCCTGTTATCTTCAACCTATTACCTTCTTCCACGGCTGGTAGATGTTGAAGTTGAGCTTTGTCTTGATAAGCTCACGTATGCGGACTTGTAGAGTGCTATCCCTTGCAAAGGAGAACGTATGCCAAAATAAATGTCTCCGATATCAGCGATCGATCCAGTGCTTGGTCGCTTCCTCCGTTATCGCAAACCCTCTCTATCAACATTGTGTGGAGCCAATATCTCCTCGTAGGTACCTTCCTCAAACGCATTGCTATTCTCTGTCACCCACCACCTGGACAACTAGGTAAGGTTCGTCACAAGAAATCCAAGTCTTCCACGCAATCCGAAGGCCTTACGATCGTCTCTCACATGGGACGCAATCATAGCCTCGTCGATCTCGGACACATCCCCATCGAATCTCGCCAACTCGATGGGCTGCGGCTCCGGCCTAAAATTCCGAGATACATGTGGCCGTTGCGGGGTTCAGGCTGGGCGGAATCACAAAGACATCTGGAACGTCGATGGGATTTAAGTTCCGCTCAGCCTCGTCCCTGTTGTACCACTCCCATGCTTTTTGAAGGTCTCGATGGACTCCTCCTCGATTTTTATCGCAAATATCAGACTGTGATGCCCAGAACGAGTTCCACCATACTTTGTCTTCCGAGATAGATATTTTTGCATCGGTTCTTGAGGGCTTTCCTAATGGCTCTCAATGATTTATGCGGGTCTGCGTCCAGTTTGCCATCATTGAAGTGGACATAAAGGCGCTCCCCTTATATCATTTGGTATTCTCAGAAGGAACTCCAAACCCTCAGCGGTTCCCAATGTGACAAGTAGAAAGTGCCTTGCCACGAAGAACTACGGTGGCTCCACTCTTTCTTCCCTTGAAATTTTGAATTGATGTCGATAACTATGATTGTGCAAATTCCTTACGCATCTCGTGTCCTCTTTTACCCATCCCATTGGGCGGACAAAGCTCTGAAATCGGCCACCTCGAAACCATTTTCACTTGGATTGGGTGTATAAGCACGATGAATCAAACTCATAAGGGTTTCGAGTGACATTGCTTTTTGTGCACGAGACTTTTAGAAAAGCATGAGAACATTTGATCAACTGCATCATGCGTGTGCCCGACAAGAAGGAAGCCCACCTTCACCTTATCGAAGACCCGCTTCTCGACAAGCATACTTAAGTATGCAAACAACAACATATTCTTGTTTTCTCTGGCGGTTGTCCGTTGCAAGTAAAAGCGTCTTGAGAACCATCTCATATGTGAGAATAACATCACGGATGATATGAATAGTTAAGTTGGCGTCGTTCGAATATTCGGAAGTTCACAAACACCGGTCTTCATAATGTTGTTGTATACCAAACAACCCACAACATGGACCGGATGAGACCATCTGCAAAATCCTTTGGAGGCGGGAAAATGTGGAGCTCCGTCTTGCTTTGGTCCATCCGTCGCCATCGCCATTCCAATGTATTTTGGTTGGCCTTTACACTTCAAGCGTGTTTTGCAAGTTTTAGTCGCTCTGCTTGATCGTGCCGATGTTCACGGATCTTTGCTCATGGACCTACACGGACAAAGCGGAAATGGATCATGCGCTTTTCACGCGCCTCCATGGACCCACGCGTGCCACGGTCTGCCGTGCTCGTGCATGGACTGGCCGTGCGGCGCGCAAGACTTGCGCGCGCCAGCGCTGCGCGTCGCGAAATCGCGGCTCACGCATGGTGCGCTGAATCGCGCACCCGTTTATCGCGATTTGGTGCATCACGTGCAGTGCGGCGCTTGTGCGCGCACTGCCTTTTGCGCGCAGTGCGGTGCACTGGCGGCACAGTTAGCGTCGAGGCGGAGTGCTCATGATTCCATGGAAGTCAAAAGGAAACTCGGATATGAAATACCTTGTTCTTGTCGTTGCTGGTCATCTCGATGGTCGCTTCAACGCTTCGCATTGGACGATTTTGAAAAACGGCTACACTTTGGTATCTTCACTTTTGGAAAATGTTTCTTCCATAAGGCATGTAGAGAATGAGAGGCGTTGGTCAAACCATCTTGAAACCTCCCGCTTGTAGTCCCGGAATATCTCCTTTGGTATATGAATCGCAAGTTGAAAATCAAACATTGGGCATTCGCTCACGTTAGCTTGAAAACTTTTCCATCCAAGCAATGCATTCCAACATGATCTTCGGGCCAGGCCCCTTGGAACTTCAATTCCGATGACCATGGTGTGTTCGTTAGTACTCTCTGTTTCAAATGTTCATACCTTCGCCATCCAATGCAGAACACTTTTCTAAAACTTCGTACACAACATTGCAACCTGATGTCTCCTAGGAGAAAATTGAGAACATTGTGACCAGTAGAGTTTGCTTGTTCTACCTCGAGCAATCCTTGCAAATATATTTCCTGCTGTTCTCGAGGCAATCCCAAGAAGTATATCTCAGCTCTATAAACAAATATGGCCTCTCAAAGATAGGGTTATTCTTCATTAAAGGGGTTTGGGTCTCAAAGACCAAAAAGACCAAACCGCCAAAATGCATCATCTTTAGCAAAACCACTTTTAGACATGTAATCGAAAGACATTGACCATGTTATTTTCTCGTGAATACTTACGCTAATGTGGTTTGTCAAGAAGGTTCATGGATTTCACCTTCACAAGGAAGGGATTTCAAGGATTTTTAACAAAAGTGCTAGGAATCCTAAACACCTCTTCGCAGCGATAGTACTTCCTAGCAGGTGAACAGAGGCAAACCAAACAAAATTAGTCCAAGAAAGTTAAACTACGGACGTCCGCGAACCAACAAAAGTAGCAAGCAGTCGAAAGAGCAACCGCGACACGTCCGAATGAGAGAACATTAACCGATAGCCCCGATCATGGCCATCTCGAGAGGACCAAACTACGACTCTAAAAGTAGCGCTGGACGCGTGCACGTGAGTACACAACCCCGGATCTCCATTGTTAGAGTGAAAACATAGAAGGAATTGGAACAATGCGCCGGCCGCACATTGGCGCGAGTCACAAAGCTCGCGCCGACGTCCGCGATGGAGACCCCAATCTTGTGGGCGCCCAGATGGAAATGGTGGAGTGGATGCGACGTCCCAAATGTATATATTGTTTGTCTTTCTAAACATCCGCATAGGTGGAGATAGACAATGGCATAAGAACTCCAAGGTTAAGCACCTGGTCGGATCAAGACTGGATGGGGTGCTTGACTTTGGTGCGAGAACTCTTAAGCACTCTTGGGTCGGATTAGTACTAGGATTGCTTGTTTTGGCGCTTTGAAAACTTTGTAACAACTCCATTCAACCTAGAGGCGTAACAATACTAGAGGCGATCAATACTGGATGGAGTGTTGATTTTAGTGGTTTGAAAATTTGTAAATCATCCCTATCTAGGCGTAAAGTCATGAATATTATTTTTGAAAATCATTTGTTGGTTGATGTTATATTCCCACATTCGCTTTGTATACAACATGTAAAACCTTTTGGCCTTACTCTATGTGCCCCTTCCGATGACTTGCATGGATCTCTTTGATTGGTGCGCCAAATGTCCGCTCATTCGAGTTTGATGCACGATAGATGCATAGGCCTTGGTTTCTAGATGAGCTACATTTTCCAAAATTCGACATGTATGATGGTGGTTTCTAATGGCCAACCTTTTGAAGACGATAATGTTTCACAATGTTTTGCAGAAGCAAGAAAATAAATAGAATAGATGATTTTTCCTTGAGTAATGAAAGCCTTTGATGCTCGAACACAAGCATATAAGAGAGCATCTGGCCACCGCGAGCCCTAGTGAGAGCCAGAGTATTCAAGAAAGAGGGCTGGTCGCCCGAAATGGGGGTTTTGACCAAATGGTCGAGTATTTCAGTGAGGCTCAAGGAGGACCTGCCTATACCCACGATTTACATACCGTGTGGCCTAGGTGTTCAGAGACTAACTATAGCCAAGCTTCGCCAGAGATTTTGAATTTAAGATCGACTTGCTCCATGTGCCACCCATGGATAGATTAAGGTTGAAAGCGATTTGACTTGACAAGAAGAAATGTAAGCTCAAGAGTTTGATCAAGAACGGTTGAGGAGGCCTCACCATCCTTTACCTTGTCCACCTCACCGGGGCCCAATCGCATCTGCGGCTTATCTCGACAGGGGCCAGTCGACAGGTATGCCCGCCATTCGGGATTGCTCAATCACGGGTTTGAAAAGAGAATTGATGTGAGGTGCGGTGGCAAGTGTGCACAACTTGAACGAAAGTGCTTGCCTACACAAGTATTGACGCAACCCTCCAAACCCGTGTATTGCACCTCTTTGAGTATAAGTGCGCGACGTCGGTGCACTCCAGCTCTTTGGAGCATAAGTGCTACCATCCGCCACTTGGTACAAAGGTGTGTCCGCATTTGTGACGGTGGGCACATTAGGTCTTCTTGGGCTCGGATGCATGGGCTGGGTTCGCAAATCAGAAAAGGAAATGAGACATGTGCATTGGATGGTTAGCCAAATGGGGTTCGAGACAAACCCCTATGTCAGAAACAGGTTTATATTCTTCTTTCCCAATTGCAAAGAAACTGCATACAAAGAATGCGAAGACCATGCTATGTATTTCAATGCCGCAGCCTTCATGGTCCTCTTATTCTCCGGGCGTGATAATGTCTACGCTTCACCGCAATGTTCACCGACGCTTCGTGAATGGCTCGGCCCGGATAAGCACGCCGTGGTGTTCGTGCCGATCCTCATTCCCCGCATAATTCAGGCAAGACCATCATTCCCGACCTCCATGGAGCGATGAAGAAACAATTTCCCGCTCCATCTTCAGCCTCATTCCTAATCTCGAATTGGCGTGGTCTCCGTAATCCTTGGCCACATTCTCCCTTCTCCAACGGAGTTGTATCGATGAGACCTTCCGATGCCTTCCATGCTCGGAGTGGTGTCCATGATTGTCACCTTTCTCCACCTTCCGCGACGATATCACGGGCAGGCAACACCAAAACATCCATGCGTGATACATTGTCGCCAGGACCGCCCATCTGCCGCTATGGCCTTCCAATCGCCGGACCGGATCGGCAAGAGTAGGTTGGAGAAGGTGTATTTTGATAGCTCTTCAAACTTCGGAATAATGTCAAGCAACTCGAGAGGAAGAAGAGCAGATTTTGCGTTGTCCATCTTCGCTTGAACCTTAAAATATCCATAGATGATTATGGTGCGTGTTTAACCGCATAGTAGCCGAATGTTAATCATCAACGCTCGCTTGAAATAAAGGCTATAACGGAAACCTAGAGTTAACCTTCAACTCCAGCTAGTTAACCCGTGGTTAGTGCGTGGTTATCTCTCGGCGACAAGATTGGTGCCCTGAAACAAACAAAGTTGGGTATAAGTGAGCCGGCAGCTGGCTATGTCCGAGAGGAACTGATTGCGGAGGAAGAGGAGTACGATTAGATCAGCCAACCGCGACAACAAGAGGAAGAGCGCCGCAATCGGCTGTGAGCAAGAGCGAGAAGCATCCGTGAGTTTCGATGTCGCCAGACGGTCGATTCTAGACGCCGCGATTGTGTGTGCGCCATCTGTGTGCAGCCGTGGAGCGCTATTGCACCTTCAGGCGCCCAGAAACCGCACTTGTGGGCGATCTGTGCAGCCACCCTTGCGGCTAGGTTCGGCAGAACCCCGGTGCGCGGCTGTGGCAGCCACCCTGGTGTGAGCTGTCCGGCAGCACCCTTGCGCGCCGCTTGCTTGTGGCGCTTGTGTCCGCAGTAACCCTCGGTTTGCTTTTGACATGCAAGATCCGCGTGCTGAGCCGATGGTCTCAGGGCGGTGAATGGCGCTGCGGTGCAGCTAGAACCGCGATTGAGGAGCATTGGGTGCGGGGAAATTGAGTTTAGTGGCGCTGGGGCATGTAGACATTTTTGGTAATTGAGGTTTGTATACTATATAAGAGAACCGTAATAGGTGTTTGTGGCTCCATAATTTGGCTTGTTCCAGAAATCAAAACACTTCAACCTTCCTTTGTTCCTTGCTTGGTGCATATTTGTCTCGATTTCTAATGCTTCACGTGTGCACCTTCGGTTGTGACATGTCCATCCCATCGGCAAGTGTGCAAAACACGCCAACGGTTGAACCTCCACCAGCCCAAACCTCCAAAGCGCAAAGGGCAGTCAATGTCGAGGCACGAGCTTAGAGCGGAGGATTGCGGCGAGGAGGTGCGGGTGGTGTCATGACCAACCAACATCCGGGCCAGGTGGAAAGTCGACTACCACAAGGAGCATCGGATGGGAAGAGTGGGCCTTCCCAAGGGCCATCAATGACCTAGGCAAAGCAAGGAGCATCGAGGGTCGATGACATCACATTGTTCGATGATATCGGATTGTGCCAATGGACCACTTTGGAGAATCCTTTCACTACGGTGAGAAGAATGGCTTGACTGAAATTTGCAATGATCTATCGAGCGAGACTACCGGACAAGGAATGGTGCATCCATGAAGAATGGACTCCACCCAAAATTTTGATCCCATTCGCCGGGTGAGCGGTATATGGATGCGTTGAGGACGCGAAGATTGTAGTTGGGTACATTCTATGGGCTTGGAAGTATGAAGTAGAATTCGAATGAAGCTAATATGCACAATGAAGGAGAAGTTCTTTGTGAAGAATTTAAGCATCGCCTTTTTGCTAGTCTTGAGTGCGGACAAATATTCCAAGGCGTGAATACTCAAGATCTGCGTGAGTGGAGTGACGCTATGACAAGTGACAAGGTATGTGGACCGGATGATTATAGCTTCCCAAGATTTTTCGATGGCACCATGTCGTATCGGGTGCTCGAGATGCACCGTAGCGCAGGCGGCGCCTTTGAGTCACATAGCACCCATTGCGGGCCCTTGTGCGCTTTTATGTCGGCCTGCACAGCACTTGGAGTGCATATAGGGTCATGGCACCCGGTCGCAGCGCGGCGCGCCGCACTCGGGCCATGTGCCCCATGCGCGCGCCAAGTGCGCGCGGTCCCATTGAGACCCCGATCGCGCCCAGGGTGTGCGCACCGGCCCATTGAGACGGCGCACTTGGGCGCACGGGGTGATCATCCCGGTCAGCGCGCGGCGCGCCGGGCATGGCACTCATGCGCGCCCAAGTGCGCGCGCCATGGCCACTCAACTGCGCCCTTGGGCGCACTCTCAATGGGCCGCCTGCTTGCGCACAATGGGGCACCATGCGCGGTGTGCCGGTGCGCGGCTACATGCCCAAGGTAGGATAGAGCGTATCGGCGTTCATTTGTTATTTAGATAATAAGTGAGGCGGAGGAGTAGTTAAGCCGCTAGTTGGTTAGCCACCACGTGGCTCGCGCCGATCATCTCGGATGGGCACTAGGTCACACTAGCGGTGCTTCATGGCGAGCATCAGGACGGGCTTGCAAATCAGTGGTTGCGGTGGTGGTGAAGGATCAACACAGTCCAGACGCCGACTGGTGGCATTATGTGGATGCGCCATCCGCGCATGGGAAAACGATGAGCAGATGCGGCAGAGAGAACCAACGGCTAAGTGCAGCCTTCGGCCTTGGAGAATCAGTTGTTGAAGTCATAGGCGGTGAAGCTCGTAGCTCATCGGAGTGCTCACGAAAACAACTTGGATTACGCATTCAATCTCGTTGCGAATTGTCAATTACAGCGTGGGAGTGATTGGCGTTTGTAGGCATGAAGCGTTGTTGATTTCTATGCACTTTCGCAACTCAAGAATGACACAGACGCGCGTGTATCGATGATCGGGCTTGCCGGAGCTAACTCTCACGACCTTGGGGAATGCAACCTCGAGGTTGCCAACCGGTCAGAAGAGTTTTCACTCACGGTTGTCGTCGCACTATCACGATGGCCCAGATTGCGGAAGGATGCCGGCTAAAGACCCTGTTTGTTTTGACTCGACAAAGGCGCCGAAGAAGATCTGAGTTGCCAAGAAGCGCATCGCCCAAGTTTACGGGCTAGGTGTATTTACTTGGACAACCATAAGATGCTAGTGCGCGATGCGGAAGAAATCGTGGTGCCCCATTGCGGCGGACAAGTGCGGCGCCACGCGGAGGTGCGCGCGCGCAGCAGCTTTCTGGGGCAGCAAGTCGCGTGGCGGGCCGCCGAGGCTCGCCCAGGTCTGGCAGTCACAAGTCATGCGGGGCATGGAAATAACCCGGTGGGTGCTTATACCGAGCGTCGCCTTAAGCCGGTCCAGGATGTCTGCGTTAATGTATCTCGGTTGATGTCGGTTAATGGAGATAATGGTTGTCTTTTATTGAGCAGTCTCTTGGCGCTTCTCAAGGAAATAGTTCTAGGGTTGATGATGGCGAAGATGGCCGACCAAGCATGTGAAAGCGATCCTCTCCGGGAGGCGATGGAGAGGCAAGGAAAAGGCGATTCGCAACCGACCAAAGCACCGCGGCTCACGAATAGGGGCAATTGAGGATTCAATGGAACAAGAAAGCAGAGGTACTTGCGGCCGGTATAGATATCCGGATGGCGATAGTGGAGAATATGAAGAGCATGAAACCGCAAATGAAGATGTTGAGGACGACGATGTGCACGACAATAAGCGAGTTGAAGCCGATGACAACAGAGAGGATATACATAGCGAGGGGGCTCAAAACGTCGTCTAATGTCCCAAGAATCGCCATGCATTGAGGATGCCAGCAGCTTCTACAAAGTCGGGCGGTAGGGTCAAAGAATCGGAAGGAGCGAGCCCGTGTACAACCAACCTCAAAGGAGGTAGACGCGGATGTTCACCAAGGACTAAAGGTAAACCAAAGGTGGAAAAGAGGAAAGAGGAATGACATTGAGACACCAGACGGGCATCATCGCTAAAGGACAACGAGTGGAGCGAGCGCAAAAGATAAGGACCCGTTACATCAAATTCGAGTCACAGACAAAAGAGGTGCATTCCATACGGATATGGTTGCCATCACCAAGTTGAGAAGCGCGGACTACATTACTCGTGACGCTCGGATCCAAGAGTGGATGAATCGTGGGGAAAACATCTTCTCCGGAAATTAAAAGGGACCTGCAAGAGGGAGTACTTCCTCCTATGTATGATCGATCCAAGGAGTGCGCAGCGTGGAGGTCTTTGACAAAGACAAGTTGAAAAGGCAGCGTACACCATGGGAGTATTGGTGGGAACCACGCTATGCGTTCCAACGCTGCACGCGAAGACCCGGAGAACTCACACTTCCAAAGATATGGAAGCTCATATATATGCAAAGCTTAACAGCGGAGATGCGGTGTCGCCACGATCACAATGTCAAGGCGATTTCCTAAGAGATGTCTTTCATTGAGCAAGTCCGGTATATTCACGATGAAATGAAAATTGCGGTGAGGAGGGTATTAGCATTACAATGGATTGGAAGTACAATCTATATCGGATGCTAGGCGTCATCGGCGACGCCTCGATCGGGAAGAAATGCCGACTTGTCGACCCGCCGTGCATCATTGCTAGTGTCCCGCCTCATGTGTGGACACGGGTGGACGAGGTTTTCGATCTTTGGGAGAGGGGTGAGCTTCCCGAGCAAGGTAACCGGAAGAAAGGCAGCAAGAGAGGTAAATCAAAACGTGGGGGCACGGATACAGAGCCAGCAGTGGATCCAAATTTGATTATAAAGCCAATGCATGCGACCAATTGGAGAGTTTTCTAGGGCATGCCTCCAGGGGAAGCAGGTGAAAGGATTATGTTGTCTGCGCTGGAGAAAGTGATTCAAGGCGAGTTGACCGTGAGCGGCATGAAAACGTGGATAACGAAGGCCAAGAAGTTGAATGTCATCCGAGATTTTGCTCGATCGAGGTGCAATTCATTTGCGTTGAGCGAGAATACCGAGGCACTCGACACCGATATAGCGAAATTTCAACCGGTGTTTGATCACATTGTAAGTACATTGTCCGCCACGAGTTAGCAAGTCGCAAACTAGTTTGCGCACTCGTCTTCGTTGCACCTATGAACGTCTCCATCCTGTGCTGAAGCAGGGTGAAGAGTACAAAGAGAAGATGATACCCGATAGCTTCAAAGAGCACATCAATGCGGCAAGAAATTGGAAGAGGGTGGAAGATTTGCAGAGAGAGCCGAGGAAGACAACGACGCAAAACTAGACATTTTCCATGTTCCAAAAAGCAAGCAAAGGTCCGTTACTGTAATAACCGTGATATTCGTGAAATGGCTGCCTACTTGGGGAAAAGAGAATACAAGTCTGGTCGTCGATTTACCAAGGGGCAATTTATCGGAGACATGGGATAAGGAGATGACATGTGAGGATTTGGAGAAGATAATGGATGGATTCATGACAATCACCGAATGCAAGACTTTCCGCGTGATATTCATGCATGGACGACCGGCACGGGATGTCCAAATGCACCGCAAATGGTGTGAAAAGGGGGTTTATACAATGGTCCGGGAGAAAGACAACTTGGTTTCGGACGAGGACTTACGAACTGAGTACATGACTGTGGGGTATGGTGTTCACCCAACTGCTGAAGATATGAGGAAGTGCGTGCATTGTCCAATAGCGTAGAGATTGGAGCAATGCCCGTTTATTCGACATAGCGCATCGTGAAGAAACTTTTGAATGTGTCCAACGATGGCCATGTTGTTTCTCCTTACCAAAAGCCAATAGGGTTGATGGTCCCGCTATACGACCTATTCACGTAAAAGAGGGAATGGGTTATAGATGGATGCTCGAAGCGGAGTGGAATACTTGCGGCATTCGAAGGCGGGAATCTGTTGACCAAGAACGAGGAGCACAATATTCATCGACAGACAGGCCATGAAGTGTTTCCCTGACGAGGAAGAGTTGACCACCAAACCACACAAACGTGGACATCCGGTTTTTGCCAAAGAGATGGCGGCGGGAGATCGGTTAAGCCTGGGGCGCGCTACACTTGGTTCAAGGAACATGCGCACCCATCGACCTTCAAGACTTGAGTCAATCACAGGGCCCCGGAAGAAGAAGGAGAAGATGGCAAAAAGGTCCGGAAACCCTAAGAACCCGACGGAAAGAAGTGCGAAGACCAAGAAAGCGACCCTACTTGGGACAACCAACATCCGAGACGTTTGGCTTTGGCGAATCCCAAGGTGGAGAAACGCCATATCTTCCTCTTGCTATTCACGATCCATAGCGCAGGAGAACGATGACATCGTCCAGGAGACGGAAGACAACATTCGCCAAACTAGCTAGAAACATACGTTGTCAAGTGTTGGGCATTTAAATGTGAGTGCGCGCTGTTTGTGCACAAATATGGCGGTCCCGAAGGAAAAGCGATCGTGAATGTCTGGATGGTTTTCCTCGTAATTCCGATGCACAATGTGACATATATCGTATCGCAACAATAATTGAAATGTTTGCGAGTGACATGTCGTGAGAATAAAAAAGGCCGATTCCAAAGGCAGATTCGACGCAGTAAGGGGTCCGAAACATCCAGAAGCAAAAGGGGTTTCAGGAGAAACCCCTTTCAGAAAAGACGCTGTTAAAATCATCACCGCCCTCAAGACACCTACCACCGAAGAGCTTAGGGGATTCCTCGGAATGGTAGGCTATTATCGCAGTTTGTGAAGAATTTCTCCGAGACGGCAGCCGCTTGTTGCTCAAGGACCGAGTGGAATGGGCAAAAGCAGAGGAGGCCTTCAATGACCTTGGACCACCGATCCACGGCACCCACTGCGAGGGGGAGCAAGAAATTCCACGTGTTTGTAGACGTTTCGGCCTATGCAATTGGAACCATTCTAAGCCAGAGGGATGACAAGAAGCATGATTACCCAATTTATTATGCAGGAAGACAGCTCACTGATGCAGAAAGGAAATATACCACCACCGAAAGGGAGGCGCTGGGAATGGTATACTCGGTTCGCAAGTTCCGCCACTATTTGCTATCCTACGAGTTCGTCTTCCATGTCGACCACTTCGCCCTCAAACACCTGGTAAACAAAAGCCCGACTGCGGACGCGCATGAGATGGATCCTACTGCGAATTCACGTTCACGGTGGAGACAAGGGAGGGTAAGCATGTGAATCATTACATTCGGTGAAGATGGAGGTGGTTACAGGACCGGGCAGATTTTCCCGATGAAGCTTTGTTCGTGGCGAGTTAGAGGAAGCGGCCGAATCATAAGGCGAGGCCAATGGCGAGAAATGAGAAGGGAGGGCGGATACACAGGCCCACCCGGAGATGATGGAATTCACAGAGCAGGGGAATACCCGGATCTTTCGACCCAGGCGGCGTTTGTGCACTATTCGCGTCCGTTTGAGCCAGGACAATTTGTACAACGTCGGGACGGATGGGCGAGAGGTTATGTGGGTAACAAGGGGCGAGGTGTTAAAGTCTTGTGGAGATGCACGAAGGAGAAGCGGGGGGACATTTTGCGGCACATATCACGTGCAAGAAGGTGCTCGAAACAGGGTATTGGTGGCAAACCATGCATCAGGATGCTAAGGAGTTTGTAAAACGTTGCGACGCCTGTCGGAGGGTTGGGAAACCATCTGCAACCACCCAATGGCCAATGGTTCCGATATTGGCCCTGGCGCCATTCGAGAAATGGGGAATAGATTTCGTTGGCCCCATCCAGCCAAAGACGAAGACGCGACAAAACCAATACATCCTAGTGGCCACCGACTATTGCAGCGTATGGTGGAAGCCCAAGCACTGGTGAACCTGACTCATGTGGTGGCGGGTTCCTCTATGAGCAGTTATCCGAAGTGCCGAGAGATGCACGAGGGGAAGCGGAGGACATTTTGCACATATCACGTGCAAGAAGGTGCTCAAACGGGTATTGGTGGCAAACCATGCATCGTGATGCTAGGAGTTTGTTAAACGCGATGCCCGCCGAGGGTTGGGAAACCGTCCGAACCACTCAATGGCCAATGGTTCCATATTGGCCCGCGCCATTCGAGAAATGGGGAATAGATTTGTTGGTCCCATACCAAAACGAGGACGCGACAAAACCAATACATCCTCGTGGCCATACATTGCACGCCAGATGGTGGAAGCAAGCACAGTGTAGACACACCATGTAGTGTTCCTCTATGAATGACATTATCACCGATATGGTTGCCCTTGAGCCGATGAGGGTCATAGTCAACGGTTATATCTCATATGACGATCTACTTCAAGTTCGCCACGAAAAGCGACTCCTTATAATCCCGAATGGGCTCGGAGAAGCGAATGGGCTCTTGTGCAGGATCCTCAACAAACTAACGGTGGAATATGCGTATGGGATCTTAAGCTTCACTCCCGCTGGGCGTCAGATGCGAGAGAAAATAATACGCAACAAACACCGTACTACCTCACCTACGGCCATTCTCCGGTAATGCCTATTGAGTTTGAAATTCCTACCTGCGCATCCAGGAATCTAACCGCATGGCGAGAGGAAAGTCAATTTGGAGCCTGGTGGCGCTAAACACAGGGATAGGACAGGCGTTGAGCGTCATGCAGGATATTCAGGCGAAGCGGAAAATATGGCATGACAACCGGTTGCGGAAGCAAGAGTGGGTAGTCCGGTGACTTGGCCCTGCTGTACGACAATAGGTATATGCACTTTCCAGGGAAGCTCCACCTTCGATGGATGGGGCCATATAGAGTTCTCGAAGTCTTCACCAATGGATCCGTACAGCTGCAAGAGTTAGGTGGACCTCCACTACCAACCCGGGTTAACGGGTGGAGGATCAAGAAGTATTATACTTAAGTTGGCGAGGACGCCAACAAATGAGAAGGGGAGTATGTAAACGATCTGGACTCGGAAACCCCCTGTTGGGATGTGCCTTGAAGTGTTTTTGTTTTTGGAGTGTGGTGTGAAAATAAGTCGATTGAGAGGAGGTATTTATAGAAGAAATGTCCTTGGCCTATGGTTTTCTTGTTTTTTATTTCTTAGGTTAGATAATAAATGGTAGAACTCGATGTTCCTTGGCCCATGGACTTGGATGTCCACTAAAAGTCTATATATGTGAGGTAGGGGTTGGAATAATTAGGGTGATAGGTCTATAAGTTGGAGTCAAGATTAGGCGGTAGGCGAATGAGTGTGGGGTTGTGGATTGGGATGTGGGAGCGGTCGTGAGGTCGAGCAGGTAGGGGAACACAGGAAACTTAACCCTAGGAAAATGCGTCCGTTCAAACGGGCGCAAGGCGGGCGGGAGCGGCGGAGGCGAGCAGCGGAGGCCGACAATCGAGGCGGAGGACATTACGATGCGGGGGCGGGCGCGCACGAGGAGGAGCTCCGAACCCCATCATGACATCAGCGGTCGCAGAGGAGGAAGGCGCTACGGTGGCGCTCGAGGAGGTAACCACAGGAGGCCGACCCGCCCGAAATTGTGGCAGGTGTGGCATTTGAGGCGGGGCCGGACTGAGGGATGGCGCCCAAGGTCATGAGATTGCTTGCCCAATGGCCAAACATGGATCATTGGAAAGTTCAGTGGGAATTGGTGAAGAGGGGCTTTTCATGGAAGAAGCGGTGGAATTACATGAACTTGGGGAGTGCGAGTGTGCTCGCCACGAAGGACAAGCAAGGCGGGGAATTAGAGCGAAGCCAGGATTGGGACTGGAATTGGTTAGGAGGGTGTATGGCGCGCAAGGAGGAGGCGTGGTTTGGTGATGGAACCGTCCGGAAAAGAACCTGCAGCGGCCGCCCTGGTTAAGCGGGCGTGGTCGGAACACGGTGGTTGCGAGATTTGCAACCGGTTGATGGGTCTGGCGGATGGCTCCTATGTTTCTACAGAAGCGGGGATTATTTGTCGACCACTTGCTTCATTCCTTCATGAAGTGGTCAAGGCGAAATCGATTGAGGCGAATTCTCTTGACAAGTTGTGTGAAGAGGTTGAACTGATTTCTCCTACCCTCGGCCCTCTCTAATTTCACCATTTACGGTCCATCTTTATGCATGCTAACGCGGAGGTGAAATTGTGGCCTCCCTCCACATGTGGAAGCGGTTAGGGAGGTGAAGTGGGCGGAGGAGCCCAAGGAGGAAATCGAGGAGGAATCGGCGGAGTCGGAGTGGCGGCAGGCGATTCGAGGAAGAAGGAAATTTCTACCGGCAAAAGGAAGGCCGGGGTGAGCGGGTGAAGGCGCAGCTGCGAAAAATGAAGGCCAAGCGGCGGTTGAGGTGGCGTAAGAGGAGGCGCGATCCGAGGAAGACAATTTCTTGACACGGATGCGAGATGATGAATCAACTCCGGAGGAGGGGGTGACCTCGAGCGGACCCTCCTCGGCATGGGAAGAGATTTTCAAGGGGACTCCAGCAGCAGGTGGATGCCGGAATTGGTGGTGCGCACCTTGGGAGGAAAGTGCTCGGCGGAGGGATGGCGTCGGCGGGGCCGCCACAAGTGGACTTGCGAGGTGACCACATCGATGATCCGGCCCAAGCGGTTGTTGGATCAAGCGGCTTTGGCTCTCACATGGCTCGGTGTGCAAGAGGCGGTGGTGAAGGCCAGGTTTGTGAAGGGAGGCCAAGCGCAAGCAACGGAGGAAGACAAGCGGGCCCTAGAAATAAGGGCCAAGATTCAAGAAGATTTGTGCGGGGCCGGGAGAAGTTGCAGCCATGTCGAGTCGGAGGAAGCTCATGGCTCAAATTAAGGATGCCCACGAGACAAACCGAGATGCGAGGAGTTGTTGCGAGCCGAGGCGAGGCGGCCTCGGTGGAAAAGGCCCATAAGTCAAGTAACGTATAACGGGAGGATGAGGCACGTGGCCGAGCCGAGAAAGGACAAAGGGAAGGGGGCAGGACCCACGGCGGGGTAGTGGAAGGAACTACGAGGAAGGCGACAACAGTGGCAAACACCTACCGGTTGAGCAGGCAGCGGTCGTGGAGTCCACCATGAGTGGAAGCCTCTGCATTGGCAGCCCAACTCGGGCGGCGAGGCGGAGGCGGCAGGATGCGCAGCACCCGAGGACATGGACCAAGCAACGGTGTAGCCTACGGGAGGAGGGGTAAGCACCTCGGCTCTGAGAGGTCCTATTATGTTGCACATGGATGAGGAAACTTATGTTCTGGTCTATATGTGAATGGAGCGTGCTTAACTTCGTCCATGCGTGTGGAAATAGGAGGGATCGGGGCCTACCTCACAAGTGAGGACCGAAGTGCATACTTCTGCTGCGCGAGTGTGGGGTTGGCCCCTATTGGAGGCGACTTTGGAGGAGTTAAGTGAGGAGGAGGTCCGAGCTTGGGTGGACGAGGGCAGTAATAATCCTCGGCAATAGGCGGAGATCACGGAAGCTCAGGCGGTACACCTCAAATTAGGGGCGTCCAGCGCGGTGAGGTGGAAGTATTGTGGGAAAACACATCGGATCGGCGTGGCGGGAGGCTCGTGGCGGCGGCAATGGAGGAAGGGCAGGCGGCCAAGTCGAGGCGCCGAGATAAGCGTGGCGGATAGTGATAGCATCCTAAGGATAATTTGGTTAGGATCTTGCACTGGACCTAGGCGCTCCGAATTGTGGGCGTCCTTCGATAGCCATCTTAGGACCTAAAAATCCGGGGCATGGCGCCCGGTATATAAGAGGCGAATTATGCCTCTCCACGGAGATAATTTGGTTAGGATCTTGCTGGACCTAGGCGCTCGAATTGTGGGCGCGTCCCTTCATGATAGCCATCTTAGGACCTAAAAATCCGGGGCATGGCGCCCGGCCGATGTATAAGAGGGGCGGTGCCTCACGGATAATTCTGGTTGAGATCCCCACTGTGGCTGGTTGGAGACGTCCACGGAGGCGGGGTGTGCGAGGCAGCTCCTAGGAATGGTCGAGAGCTTGCTCCATGGGAGGAGGAGGCGATGGCGTCTTGGCGACAAGGGAGGGAACCAAGGGATTGGCGCGGGTGCAGGCTTGCTCGCGCTTTCTGTGGCGACAGGCTCTTCTCCTTCGCCTTTTTCCACTAGTTGTGTTCGAAATTGAGGGTGCGTGTGAGAGTGGATGGATGAAGGGCGGGTCGAGAGAGAGAGAGAGAAGGGTGAGAGCGGATCGGGAAGGAGAGATTAAATCTTGCAGCGATGCGAGGTGCGAGTCGTGAGTGGGAAAGGAAGAGAAGCGTGGAGAGGTCATGGTGGAATTGTGTGTGTAAGAATCCAATGAGTGCAGTGAAGGAAGTGCGCATGGGGGAAAGTGTTCGGAGGAAATAAGGTGGCGCCTTGTGTGTGTGTGTGCATGTGTGTGGATTGAGTGTAGGGAGGCCTAGGAATCCCGTGTCGAGAATCGGGTGGGCATAGTGCAGGGGTAGAATAACATCCGGACTACGGTGGACAACCCGTACCAAAGATCCTGATGGCGAATCGATCGCTAGGGTTTGGTGTGGGACCCACCTCGGTGGTCATTCCACTACCAGTGGTGGCGGACTACAGCGGTAGTAGAGCGAGGCAGGTCGGGAGTTAGATCCGTGGTAGTTGGACAAGGCGGGAGGTAGTAGTAGTTGAGTGAGGTGAGAGAAGCGGTGGAGTAAGCCACGGCTTAGGCAAAGGTCGGTAGTGATAGAAGATAGCGTCTCTGGCACAAACCATTCCCTTGGGAGCGAATCCAGACTACAACGACATTGAGGGTGAATGTGGACCTCACCATGTCTCAGACACGAGTTTACACTCCCACGCCGCCACGCTCGGCCTGACCCGCCCCCGATGCCTTCATTGCCTCCCCGCTTCCTCTTTCGGCCTCCACCCTTGTCACGGTGGCGTAGCCTCCAATGGGGCCTCACTGGTGGAGGTCCATGCTTTCAAGCGTCGAGTGTGCTGTATGTGTCTGCACGGGTTAGGCACGCCCTCAATCTCTGCCTCATCCTCTCGTTGTCTTTGGCGTCATCGCCATCACATGTACCCCTTTGCCGCCTCTTTCTCCTCCCCGACAATTCCTCATGGCTGCCACGCCTTTTGGCCCCCACCCACGGCGCTTTGACCCGGTCCTCTCCTCGATCCGCCACCCGCTCCTCCCACTCCCACCCCGTTTCGTTCGCAGCCCACGCTGGACCCATGCATGTTCCTTGCTGGTGACGACACAATTGCCTCCCGCTGTGCTACAGAAATTGCATCCGCCCCTCCAATTCCATCCCTCATGCCGTTCACGGCCTTGGTCACTCCCTCTGACCCCAACTCCGTCCACAATGTGCGCCCGTCACTAGCGCGATGGCACCTCCCAACACACGCCTTTACTGCCCCTGCCTCTTGACACACCCTCCTGCGCCCTTTACCGGATGCTGCCCTCTTGACACACCCCTCCTTTCGTTAACCGGCCTAGCCACTACAGCTGATACCAAGTCCCTCCCCTTCCTACGGCCATGGCCGGAACTTGACGGTGACGGGCACCCCCAATTCCGAGTCCGTTACGTGGCCGCTGCCCTCTCCCTACACATCTGCTCACACTCTCTTCATTCACACTATCACCAGGCATGCATGGTCCATCACCATCGGGTGATCGTGGTGTCGTCGGCACCACGATGTCATTGCTCGTGATAGCCTCCCTCCCTGCACTTGTTTCCCCCCTCTCCACCATCCCACCTTCATGGTTCACCAAGCCCGCCCCTCCCCTTCCATTCACTGTCAGGATGTCTCTCGCCTGATCTCCCCCAAAGCAATCTACTCCCTCTGTCCTCCTAGTTATCCCCTCACATCCACCACCACCTCCTGCCGGCGGTGCTCCCATCTTCCATCCTTCGTCTCGGAACGCCACGGATCTGGATCCATCTCCAATTCCATGTCATTCAACAAAATAGTCATTTCCCTTGTTCTCCTGGCAATAGCCTGAACCTCGGGGGTGTTTTCATTTATTCCATGTCTTACCAGCTAGGAACTCCGACAGGCAGCCGTCGCGAACCGCCCACAGAGGTTGCATGGAGATCGTCCTCTTCAGCCTCCCATATTCTGCCTCCTCTTCGGTTGGGTACCTACCATGCTTACTCTCAAACCGAACCACCCATCCAGTAGCCTCCCTTTCCCCAAGGGTTTGGCCCCCACCGTTTTGGCCGCCTCTCTTTGCTGCAAGTTCATACTTGAGGCTCAAACTTCCCGTTCTCTTGCTCCATCCGCGCCCGAGAGCATCTTCCCACTCTTCCTCGTCCACCATGCTCGGCTTCTTCCCCGCCTCCTCCCTCCCCGGTCCCTTTCCTCTAGTGCCTTTGCGCCTTCCACAAAGTTGCGTGCGAGTCATCTGCGAAGTGTCGGCTTATGCCGGACTTTACCACCGGTCGGGAAGGCCGACACCGATTTCACTAACTGCCTTTTCCTCTCGGGCGTCGCGCCATCATGTTGTCTTCGCCGCCGCCATCACATGTACCCCTTTGCCGCCTCTTTCTCCTCCCCTCGACAATTCCTCATGGCTGCCACGCCTTTTGGCCCCCACCACGACCATGGCTTCCGCTATGGACCCGCCTCTCGATCCGCCACCCGCCTCCTCCCACTCCCACCCGTTTGTTTTGCAGCCCACGCTGGACCCATGCATGTTCCTTGCCGTGACGACAATTGCCTCCTCATGTAATTGCATCCGCCCTCCAATTCCATCCTCATGCCGCTCACGGTCACTCCTCCGACCCCAACTCCGTCCACAATGTGCGCTCATTACCAGCGGCTGACGGCACCTCCCAACACACGCCCTTTACCACTGCTGCCTCTTGACACACCCTCCTTTCGTTAACCGGCCTAGCCACATTGATACCAAGTCCTCCTTCCCCATGGTAACTTGACGAGCACCCCCCCCAATTCCGAGTCCGCCGGCCGCCTCCCTACACACATCTCACACTCTCATTCACACTATCACCGTGCATGCATGGTCCATCACCATCGGGTGATCGTGGTGTCGCCACCAGTCATTGCTCGTGATAGCCTCCCTCCCCGCACTTGTTTCCTCTCCACCATCCCACCTTCATGGTTCACAAGCCCGCCTCCTTCCATTCACTGGATGTCTCTCGCCGATCTCCCCAAAGCATCTACTCCTCCGTCCTCCTAGTTATCCCCTCACATCCACACCACCACCTCGCAGCAGCAGTGAGGCCCCTGCCTTCCATCCTTCGCCCTAAACGCCACCGATCCGGATCCATCTCCAATTCCATGTCATTCAACAAAATAGTCATTTCCTTGTTCTCCGGCAATAGCCTCGAACCTGGGTGTGTTTTCATGTATTCCATGTCTTACCCAGAGGAACTCCGTAACCGCCCTTATCGCGAACCGCCCAGAGGTTGCATGGAGATCGCCCTTCGCCTCCCATATTCTCCTCCTCTTGGGTACCTACCATGCTTACTCTCAAACCGAACCACCCATCCGGCGCCTCCCTTTCCCCAAGGGTTTGGCCCCATCCCACCGCTTTTGGCCAGCCCCTCTTTGCAAGTTCATACTCAAGGCTCAAACTTCCTGCTTCAGCCCATCCGCGCCTGTGCAAGAGCATCTTCCCACTCTTCCTCGCCCACCATGCTCGGCTTCTTCCCCGCCTCCTCCCTCCCCGGTCCCTTTCCTCTGCCGCTTTGCGCTCCACACAACGAGAATTGCGCGGCAGTCATCTCAGAAGTGTCGGCTTATGCCGGACTTTACCACTGGTCGGGAAGGCCGACACCGATTTCACTAACTGCCTTTTCCTCTCTAACGCGCCATCTTGCCATGTACCCAGTTCATTCACAACCTTTGTCACGTTTCAGATTCTTAGGCCTAGCTTGTTGACCCCGAACAACAGATTCCTTCCCTCCACATCCTTTGTTTTTGCAAGGCCTCTTGACCATTTCACGCCATGCCTTTTATCAAGGGTCACCGGCATCGTTGTCCACCTCACAAACCCTCCATCATCCACCGGTGCTGCGCCCTCCGCTTGTCAATTCACCTCCCCCCGGGTGCCGTCGCCATTCCTCATCCGATTCTTGCGCCGTCGTCCGCCCCACCAGGTTGCCGGCCCCGTCCACGCCTTTGGGTGCCGTCTCGATCGCCACCACCTCCCGTGTTGCCATGGGCTGCCTCCATATGTCCTCCACGCAGTGCCCGGCATGCCAAGGTGCACATAGCGTCCGCGAAACAAATTGCATGCATGTGTCTACGGCGATGAACACGTTACGCTCAATCTAGTCTCGAACCACCACCTCATTTGATAGCAAAACATCATCATCCACTTCGTTGATTCGGACGCGATGCTCCAAGTCCGCCTCTCGGGCCGGATGTTCCACGTCTCATGTCCTCAAATCGCCATTGGTACCGCTGCCATTTCCTCTCCCCACAACTCTCGATGTCCCTTTGTGGGATAGGTGGCCTTCTCTTCAGCACGGATCGGAGTGGCTAGGTGCAGGGTGGATGAGCGAGATAGCCCGATCCGAGCTTGCCTCTCATCCTCCCCACCCACCTACGGACACGCGGCGACGCCGCCGACAAGCAGTGCTCTAGCGATATATGTCTCCAAACTCCGGTGGTCGGCCGTCCATTGCCCGTTGCCGGGCACCATCGTCCCATCGAAGGCATTGGCTTGCCCGGTTGCCAAGCCAATGGTGCCCCTGGCGAATTCAAAGCTAAGCCGAAAAGGCTTTGTTGGCAAAGTAAGCCTTCTATCATTTATTGTTATCACGAAGAATCACAATGCATAATTGCGGTAATCATCGTCTTCCTCGAATCACCGCCACTAAAGACAACATTGTTTTGCAGTGTGACGTTGGTTACGGGGTCTTCCACTTGAGCCATCTTACTTTGCTCACTTCTCCGGAAAGTTCTGCCCCCTCCTCGTTCCTAGGCCACACGCCCGCGCTCTCCCTCGCTCCTCATCCCTCCATCCCCTGGCCGGTGTGGGCACGGCGATGGCCCAGCCTATGTTATCATCCATCGTCTCCGGATGCAGCATGCGATTCACTGCGAGGCCACACAAAGCGGACCATCGATTGAGCGCACCTGTAGGCAAACTTTCCCGTGTTTACAATATCAAATCCGGTGTACTTTCGGGATGGCCTTGTCCCTCTGCGACACTCGTACCATCGAACCTTCAACAATTGGTTGATACTCTGCGAGAACGCGGAGTATTTGCTCTATGTGCCGTAGAAGCGGGCGCTCCTCTTCAGTCGCCGCCAGCCCCATCATGATAAACTTTGCGGACACGCACTATCCTTTGTACTCCGGCGGCGTTTATGCGCCTCCAGTACGAGGTGGCCTTTGTTCCACATGTGACTATGTGACTTTGCTGCAGCAGGCCATCCATGATTGCGGTCACTTCATGGGTCATGCAGATGCCCATCCCATGCGTTCATAGCCCTTCTTCCGTGGATCCGGTCGAAAGTCCGCCGACCTTCCCTTGCACCGTATGTCCTCACTTCTTCCTCGTACATGTCCGCGTGCATCACCTCCGTGTGATATAGCACATATGTATGCTGCCTCCACGGCATCCATAATGTACGCGGCCGACACCAGCACCTTCTCCCCATCGTTCTGCGGTCCATGCTTCTCCCACGTGGCGTAATAAGCGGAGAAATGTCATGCCGAAATGCAAACTCTCCTCACGCATGTACCCCACCGCTATCTGGACTCGGGTCTCGCTGTGCCTTCGCTTCCACGGATCCTAAATATCTCCACGGGTACATCCACCTAGTGTGGGCCCAGGCCCAAAGCCACCTCGTCCACTAAGTGTAGTATGAGGTGGGTTGATATATCAAACATCTTAGGGGAAATTGCTTTTCCGAGCACATTACCCTCACTTGCCTCTTGTGCTTGGATGTCCCGACTCGGTATCGTCCGGCAAATCCAGTAAGGCGTCCTAGCTTTACAACCGCCTTGTACACCTACGGCTCTATGCACCCCGAGCGATGGGGAATATGATTTCCAACATAATGTGCGATCTGTGGCCAACTTTCCGCTTTCTTTCCACCTTACCTATGTTGGACCCATAGCACCGCGATGCGTTTAATGCCCTCAATCACGGTCTTCAAGTCGATTTGGACAAAGCGTCACGCTTGGTATTGGCCATCGTCACCTACAGGCCACAACCATCTTTTCCCTCCGCTTGCTTCCATGTCCATGCGGCAATGTCATCTCGCTCTCCGTCGGCGTGCCATATAGCTCTGCATTGTTTTTCCACGTGCATCACATCCTTTGGCGCCCACACAAGCATGTGCGCCAATATGGCGGACTACGAACAAGGGCGACATTCTGGTTCCAAAGTTGCCCGGACGGACGTCTGCGGTGTCGCGGCTTCTGCGTGCCATATCCGTCACAATATCATCGAGCGTTGGCGGCCTCGGTTTGGATCGGAGGTCCGATCCATCAAACCAATCCGCATCCTCCACCGTCCCTTTGTCATTGGTGGTAGCCACCAGCGCGATCCGACATAAGCGGGCTTTTCAAATCTACGGAATAGCGAGAATCAAGGTCCGACCGGCAAGACTGCGCTCGCTTCCCTCTCACTTGCAATCCGGTGAGGTCCCCAACCCGGGTAATCGGCAATGATGCGAGAATGAAATGCCTCTTAGGATGGTTTATCGGCATTGAAATCTTCCATGTCCACCCCTCCATAACTCTTGAGTTCATCTACCGAGTGCCATGTACATCGAAATTTTAACCATCCCGGCACACAATCGAGGCATGATGACATGCGCCCTTTGTGCTGCCGGTGGCATGTTGTGCACAAATACCAAAACCGGCCATATGGGCGTGTTTGCGGACACAATAAGCAGGTTGAACGTACATGGATAATGCTAACCTCAAGTTCCTCGGCTCATCGCGAAACCATCAAGCGCATCTAGTGCTGCTCTCCATCGAGTATCCGCCATCATGGACATGTCCCCATTCTCGCTTTGCCTCCCGACATACCAAGTCATCAATCGTGCTATTTCCGCCATTCAAACATGCGTCATCGTTTCAAGGAAAATGCGGAGGACCTTCGAGGACTCCCGTTCATCAAACCCATCCACGAACGCGTCCCACACTTTGGGCAATGGTTGCGGTCCGTACCCCACAAGCAGGCAGATCTTTCTCACAAGCATGGATTTTCTCATATCGGGGCCAAATAGGTGCAATGACTTGGCCTCGTGCATATGTCCTTGCTCGTTCGCGGCAAAAATCCACACTTAAGAGCTTTAAGAGGCTGTCACGGCGTCCGATGTCAAACATGGTTTGCCAAGACAACAATTGTGTGGCGCTTAGCTGCTCTCTTCGCTTTCACACCCTGTGGTATAAAGGCGTCTAGCGGCGACAAGCGGATTACTGCGGTTCCTCCGTGCCAAGTGCATGATCGATTGCTTCCGCAAGTCGTCCCGGTGCATATGGGTTCATCTTCATCCGTTCCCTCGTCCATGCTCTCCACATCGGAGCTGCCACTTTGGTCGGTCCCATTGCCATCTTGCATCATACGCTCATTTCCTCCTCGTTTCATCGTCCGCGGTGGAGGAAGGCCTCCGCCATCGTCGTGTCCAAACTTGGCTCCACGATGCGCGATAAACCTCGATTAATGCAAATTAGAGAGCAATGGGCATGCGGGCACATAACATAGCTTACGCCGCCCGGGAAGCTGCGCATAAGCAGTGCGATCTTGAGATGTCTGGAATCCACAGGTCGCCACACACAGCGGCATGGACAATACATGTAAACCTCATTTGCAAATCGGGGCATCTTGCATGCGTGGTCCCGACCGGTGTGCGACACAAGCGGCAATCGCGGCGCACGGGCAACCTATGAATGCCGCGCAGACTACCGTTAATTCATGTCCAATTCACAAGACCTCATGAAAGCCGCTTGTAGGTGCGAGCATCATCGGCCGGACGTCACCTCCAACTCGAGAACCAATCCTTCAAGATTAGAGCACCTCAGACGATGAGTCGTCCGTCGATGCATCGGAGGCAAGTGAATACGGTTGTGGATTCACGCCATGTTCATCCCGGTGAGCGGCCGGATGGGATGAATCATTGATGTCACAGGCCTAAATAAACACTCCGACGCGCCCGTCGGATGGTGAGTGTGGCGGCTATTGAAAGGGAGGACATGAGCGCCGGCTAGCGGGCGGAAGCGACTCTTGTCACATAGTATGCGTCATTGCACTTGCAAACATGTGTTGGGCTAAAAACGGATGACCCACCTCCTTCACAATTTTACATTGGCAAAGCGGAAGCGGTTGCATTGAAGAGAAGATGATCAAGGCGCGCCCATCCTTGCTGCCACCTCCTTGATTTGCACCGTCCATAGCGAGGATAGTGTTGAGCTCATGCTCTCAAAGTCTCTATACAACTCCCATGTTGCGTTGCGCCATTGCGGTGAAAGGCGGTGCACCCGGTGGCACTGACGTGTTCCATCGTCTCTTACGCCGCATCCCAGTCCATTCTTGTAGTGTGTAGCTTCATCCATAGTGGCGGCGGATGTGAAGCCCCACAGCGGTTTGTTCTATCCGAAACAATCGACTCAAATTCGCAGCAATCCTCCTTGGATTGTGGCCTGTCCAAAAAATGTAGCTCCGGAATGCGACTTGCCTCTTCTTCCCAGCCAGTGAAATTGCGAGTTCGCGTCAGGCGTGGGCGAGGGCGACGCCGTCCCATGATTCCTCCCCGCTTCCTCTTCAGATAACAAAGTTCTGCGCAATATCGGATTAGTTGAAATGGGCCTTTGGGCAAAGCGATAAACTTTCCCATCATCATATCCAAAAAAAGCATGTCCCGAAAACCATATACGTTATTGCGGGTTTTGAAGAAATTTGGCATCCACTTTTCGACAGGACCGAAAAGAACGTGGCCAAAAAATTATTGTCTTTGAATTCATTCCTCCAAAACTTGAGAAAAAGTGTAGGGGACGGGCTGGTGGATGCGTTTGAACATTTGTCTGAGGTCTTATCATGTGTTGTCCTAAAAATAAGGTCCATCGAATAGAGACACGGTTTTGGCGATTTGGAACATAATCGCAAATTACTGTTGTAATCATTTTGTGTGATACTACGCACTTGGTTAAGCCGTTATGTCCATGGGGAACACACAACCTATCCACTCCGGAGAAGTGGCGGTCAGGCGCCACCTTCCCATCCGGCACTAGTAGGAGTCCATGGTCAGAAAACTAATAACTAATCGAACTCCATGAACCATGTTCATCAAGTGTTTCAATGTCCTCGCCGGATGCAACATCTTACGCCATCATCCATGACGTCCCTTCCTTCCATATGTTCCGGAGCTTCCTCACAGGCGCCAAAGCGTACATGTTTTAGTATTATGGTTCTCCTTGCATTTAGTTGCTTGTTAGAAAACCCGTATGCCAAGATGAATGCGAAAGAAGCAATTTGTCGACGTGTTTCCAACCTCATGCTCGTCGTTGAGAGCGACCCCCACGGCGCAGCGTTGGTGGGCGTCGGGTAAAATCATCTCCTCTAGGTACCGCCTTCAAATGCGTCGGTGCATTTAGTCACCCACCAATGGACTTTAATGAATGGGCGTCACATTGGAAGTCCACCTGAGAACTTTTGCGAGATGGTCGATTGTCGACATCATCTCACAAGGCACCGCAATCATGTGACTGTTTGTATCTCCAACACATCGCCGTTCAAGCTTTCTTGTTCCCGCCACATCATCCCCAGACGCCCAACATACATGTCCCGGGCACCGCGACGATTGGATCTGTAAAATCTCGACCTACGGTACAACCAGCAGGCGATGCAACTCTTCATTATGTGTTCTATCGTACCATTGCCAAGGGTCTTCAATTCCTCGGCATGCTCACATGCTATCTTGTCCACGATGGTGATTGCTCACCAATTCCTCCCACCAAATATCCTCACTGCGCCCAAATGGGTCTGAGTTTTCCTCTAGTTTCCCACGCATTCTTTGCAAGACTTCTTTCGGATCTCTCCCCTGCAACCGCTTTTTACTTGGACCTCCAAATGAACCAAAGCAGCTTGAATAGGAGTAGATGGGACATTATTCAAAACTCCAAACCCTCGTCCGGTGACCCGGTATTCATCGATGGAATATTGTTTGCCCCTCATCACATAACAAGTCGCGCTCACCTCGCGTTCTCGGGTTATTTTGACGATCTTTGAAAAGATATATTGTGCAATGTTCCGACAACTTTGTTTATAGCCGCCTTACCATAAGGTATTGGCCACACAAACTTTCGGAAGTCTGGAACTTCTTTCACCTCCATAATTTTTGGTTTGGGCGTATATGCATTCTCCAAAATACCGGTCAGTTTGGGCAGCGTAAAAGCTTCCTTCCGTGCAAGCACTGTTGAAAACCTCGAAAACATCTGGTCAACCTGGTCATGAGTGTGCCCAACCAGGAGGAATCCTACTTTTACCTTCTGAAAAACCTTAAGCTCTACCAACATATTCAGGTAAGCGAATAGCAGTGCATTCTTATTCTCCCGTGCAGTATTGTCGAGTTGAAGATAGAGAACCTTTGGTAGTAGTCCCTCGTAATTTGAAATGACATGCTGGATATTGGCTATAGTCAGGTTTGCATCGTTATGGATGTTCCCGTATGCCATGAATAGTTCCGCCGACATGGTGTAGTTATAAATCATGCACCCCACAACATGGACGTCGATCAAACCTACATCGACAGTCCTTGGGTAAACGCGTGAAATGTGGAAGGCTGTCTTGGTCCATCCGTCGATGGATATCCCGATATACTTTGCCGGTCTCCATAACATTTCACGCGGTGCTTGATGCATTTTCTCTCTCGGACTTGATGGCATGCGCCTCGGATCGACTTCAAATGCTTCGCAAAATAATCACCCAAACAACGTTGAGGAATAAGCGCCGCTCGGAAAGCCACATAAGAGTGTGGTGACGGCGCACAAACTACTCCGGTCGGGCGTATTTATGCGCCGGGCCGTGACTATTCGTGGCGCCGGTGCCAACACGTGCCGGTGACCGGCGCACCATCCCCTCGCATTGCCAAAACACAATTTCACATCAAGCCTCACCTTGTTTTTCTCTGTTTTTCTCGCTCTTTATATTTCGCTTTGAGGTAATCGCAGTTGTGCACAAGGCAAACCGATTGCTCTTGAATTTTCACCTTGTGGAAGTCGTAGCCCAAAGTGACAAAAGTAGGAATGAGAAACATCTGTCTTTGGTAGCTGCATATGTTGCTTGTATTCTTGAAACACCTCGCCTTTTGAGTAAGAGTCGAAGGTGATACACTTCAATGTTTGGCATTCTCTCTCAATAAGCATAAGCAGTTGGTTCATCCACGCCGTTGCATCTTGATTGATGCGCCTTCGTATCATGAAGGGACCACAATGTTCCGAGCTCTCGCTTCTTTCACGCTAGACCCGATACAATAAAGCGTCAAGGCCTCTCTACAACAATACACTTTTCCTCGTCCGACAAAAGTAGGAATGAGAAACATCAGATCACGAGCTACGCATATGTTGCTTGTATTCTTGAAACACCTCGCCTTTTGAGTAAGAGTCGGAAGGTGATACACTTCAATGTTTGGCATTCTCTCGGCAATAAGCATAAACAGTTGGTTCATCCACGCCGAGTGCAGATGTCGATTCGGTCGCCAGGCGGTAAGGCAGACCACGCAATGTTCCGATCGCTCGCTGCTTCTGCACTGGCTAGACCCGATACAATAAATGCGTCTGAAGGCCTCTCTACAACAATACACTTTTCCTCGTCCGACAAGAAACGAGTCTACCCTAACCCTTCCATCGCTCCCATAATCGACATCAAAAAGGGATTGTAGGTGCATCTCCTGCTCCTGCCTGCACATTCTAAGGAACCGATACCTCAAATCTCGAAAGGTTGCCTTCCCTATTGTCCTCAAGCATTGTCTACCACAACAGGTTTTGCGAAAATCACGGGTATCTGAACCTCTTCACATTTCATCTCGGGCACTTTAGATTGCCTTTACGGCGTCGTGGTGATGCCATGCTCGATAAATGATTCGGACCGGGCTTCAAATTATATACGCCTTTGTGGAGGTGGATGTTCAAATGCACATCGAGTCCTCTTCCTCCACACAGTTCCACCGACGTCGGGGGCCTGCAGTGGAAGCAGTATCTTCTAGATACAACCGGTGCAAACCGAGTTGGCATTCACCCCAGCAGGCGGCCATATCCGAATTGGCGTGTCGTCCGTGGAGCACTTCCGGAGGAGTAGTCTTGCGGATGGCGGGATGTACGGCGAGGCTCTCGGAGAAGGACTTCCGTGAATGGAATCCAATCGAAATGGGCGGTGTCTTTGGAATGGATGCGCTTATCGCGGAAGTGGTGGAGGCCGTGCACTGCGATCTGATAACACACATCCGGAATCATGTTAACAAGAGACTTTGGAATGCAATCGATTTCTGGCACGAGTTTGCACGACGTACCTTCATCCAGTTCTCCCTCTTCATCTTGAACACCTTGACCGATTGGCATTTCAGTGAACGCGTTGATGCCTCGACCGTAGTTCAAATGATACACATCTCGAAAGGTTGCCTTCCCTATTGTCCTCAAGCATTGTCTACCACAACAGTTTTGCGAAAATCACGGGTAATACGAACCTCTTCACATTTCATCTCGTGCACTTTAGATTGCCACTATGCCTACGTGGTGGTCTCGCCATGCTCGATAAATGATTCGGACCCGGCTTCAAATTATATGTACGCCTTTGGAGGTGGATGTTCAAATGCACCGCTATCCGAGTCCTCTTCCTCCACAACAGTTCCACCGAACGCGTGGGCCACGCAGTGGAAACAGTATCTTCTAGATACAACCGTGCAAACCGAGTTGGCATTCACCCCAAGCGGCCATATCCGATTCGTGTCGTCCGTGGAGCACTTCCGGAGGAGTAGTCTTGCGGATGGCGGGATGTACGAGGCTGTCGGAGAAGGACTTCCGTGAATGGAATCCAACATACGAAATGGGCGGTGTGTCTTTGGAATGGATGCGATCGCGCGGAAGTGGTGGAGGCCGTGCACTGCAGACGAATAACACACATCCGGAATCATGTTCAAGAGCCTTTTGAATGCAATCGATTTCCGACGAGTTTGCACGACGTACCTTCATCTAGTTCTCCTCTTCATCTTGAACACCTTGACCGATAGGCATTTCAAGGAACCGCCGCTGATGCACCGTAGTTCAAATGATACACATCTCGGTGCGATGGAATGTCAAAATATGCAAATAGTGCGTTCCTTTGGCTGCCAGCCTCGTCTTCGTAGAGTGTTGCATATCGGGAGGAATCTTTGACCGCTAGCATCCAAGTCCTTTGACTTCAAGAACTCCTTCCACCGCTTCAACATCGGCAAATTTTCAAGAGCTACCGTGCGAGGGAAGAACGCACTTTGAATCAAGATCAAAGTCACACCCACAATTATAGACATGTGACATAAGGTGGTACGTGTGGTGTTGGATGATTTACAATTGAAATTTGAACTTATTGGCAAATCATAATAACTGCAAGTGTCTTGATGATGGGACCGATGGATATTCAGCGAATAGGATATTTGTGCATCGATGGACCTTGAATGAGAGTGCAGCCACGTGCTTAGAAAATGATGGCATAAGATGAGGTGGATGCATCGAATTTGTAATGGGCCTATTTTAGGCATTTGAGGTTAAATGAATGATGTTGTTGAACCTCGTTGCTACTACTTGAGGCTTTTAGCGTAACTAGCGGTGTTAAGGCTTTATCGTAATCCCGTTGATGCGGTTCAAACATCCATATTTCATTTCCACAGCTCGAGCCTCTCCTTTTCATCAAGAGTTCGAGAGTCCGGATACAATTCTCTTACTTCCTCCCGCCAACTTCCCGCATGAGGTTTTGAAGATTGCGGGATGGTGATCGCGAGGGCCCACGAGCAATAAGCATGCAGATCGACCCGCGTTGGGCGCCACGCATCGAGCGGCGGAAAAATGCGATGGTGGCGGAGGATCGCTGGGCGCGTCCATGAGGGGATGCATCCCTGTAATGTGTAACCCCACCGCTATTATGCAATTGAGAGAATCCTCTCATGGTAGTGTCCGGACGTCCACCTCAAAGGGTACTCAACGGAGAGGATATGAAGACATTGATGGAGGAGGGGCACCAACCTCGGTGGAAATGCACGATCGCGATTCCTCATGCTTTTAACTTTGTGGAGCAGCTTTCGGTGAAAAAGCTCCGATTCTCTTCCGGCGGTACAACATGGACAAAGTGGGCGTTGTTGCGAAGAACCCAAGATCCAGTGCCTTGGATTCCACTCGCCTTATGGATTAACGGTTACAATGGTATTGAGGGGATTCCTGGCAAGTGGATGGATTCTATGTGACAAGCGGAATGGGCGAAGATATGCACATACGCTTTTGGTCACCAAGAAACCTCATTTGCACATAAACGATGACATCAACACACATCTCCTCGATAATGGATGCCGCCAAGATAATGCCTCGTCGTTGTGAGCGAAGTTGAAATCGGCCTTGCGTGTGATTCCAAAAGTGTTCAAGATGTAAGTCGGTTGTATGTCATGTATCACTTCCCATTTTCGATTAGGGTTTCGCCCATCTGGTATACTCATTGTTTCCTCTTTAAATGAATGGGGAGAACAATTTTGCAGCGTTCTACTCCTTCGCGGCGAAGGGTCTTGAAGAACAGGTGTAGTGATCGACCGGTGATCGGGGCGCAGCGGTGCCGGTTATCGGTGGCTGTCTGTGTGCAGACACGATGCCCGGATTATGCAACCGGAGATGGAGGAGGACGAGGTTCCGTGTGGCCGAGCCGAGCCTCCGGAAGAGGAGGGCTGGCCTCGGTCCGATGCGGAGGCGAGCTCGAAGGCCGCCCATGGCTCGCAACATGTCCAGCCGGGGTCTTAGGAGGAGGAGGTGACCCTCCTCGTCCAGAGGACCGGCGCGGCCGGCCGCCGAAAGAAGAAGAAGGAATCCACAACTGTCGGTCTCCGGAAGATGAGAAGGCGAATGGCTGGTAAGAATGCTCCTAACGGCCTCGCCCTCCATAATTCGACGTAGAATTGAAGCATCTTGTTTTGATTTCCATGCAGAGCACACCAATCAAGCGAAAGAGGAAGGCAAGATCTCGGTGGTGATGGAGAAGAGGTGGGTAGAGGCGGAAAAATTAAGGAAGTCGAGGAAGCATGCGAAGAGGAAGCGTTGCGGAGGCGACCACGATGCCGAGCAGCGGAGCTCCTTTCGCAGGAGGATGACTATCTCGGAGATGGTTACTCGGGCCTACAAGAAGCGGGTGCAAACCACAACATTCGACATTCACATTTCGGTACTACGTCACCTTCATTTCTAACGGATGCTCGAGATAAGGAAGGTGGATGAGGCATGGATGAAGTGCCTTGTTCGATGCGCAGTCCTGTGAAGGAAGGGACGCTCCCACTTTTGTGCATGATTGATCCGGCCGCTTGAAAGAAGATGCAGACCGGAGGAGATCGAGCCCGACATTACACCCTAGGGGTGCTTTGGGAGGGAACCATTGCTATGCCGCCATGCGACAACATGCGAAATGTATCCGGAAGATAAATTTCAATGGCTCGAGGCCATGTATGCGAGCTTGAGGAGGAGGTGACCCTCCTCGTCCGAAGAGGACCCCGCAGCACACTGTGAAAGAAGAAGAAGGGAATCCACAACCGCCCCAGTCCGAAGATGAGAAGGCGAATGGCTGGTAAGAATGCTCCTACCTCCGCCTCCGCATAACGATGTAAGAATTGAAGCATCTTGTTTTGATTTCCATGCAGAGAGCACACCAATCAAAGAGGAAGGCAAGATCTCGGGTGATGGAGAAGAGGTGGGTAGAGGCGGAAAAATTAAGGAAGTCGAGGAAGCATGCGAAGAGGAAGCGTTGCGACGACCACGATGCCGAACGACGGAGCTCCTTTCGCAGGAGGATGACTATCGGAGATGGTTCGCACTGGGCCTACAAGAAGCGGGTGCAAACCACAACATTCGACATTCACATTTCGATTACGCCCCGCTTCATTTCTAACGCAGATGCTCGATAAGGAAGGTGGATGAGGCATGGATGAAGTGCCTTGTTCGATGATGCGCAGTCTGTGAAGGAAGGGACGCTCCCACTTTTGTGCATGATTGATCCAAAGACAAGAAGAAGAAGATGCACCGGAGGAGATCGAGCTCAAAGATTACACCCTAGGGGTGCCGGAGGGAACCATTGCTATGCCGCCATGCATATAATCGAAATGTATCCGCGGAAGATAAATTTCAATGGCTCGAGGCCATGTATATGTGCTTGACAGAGGAAGAAATGAGGGTCTTGGCGGTGATCACAATGTGTGTCTGAGACAAGAGGAAGAAGCTTGGTTTTATTGAACAAGTCCGCTACATACATGATGAGCTTGAGATTTGGCACCGGACACACCCCGATGGAAAACCTACTGTGCAGTGGAAGTTCAATGTGTACAAGTTGCTGGGGATGCTAGTGATGAGAATCAATAGCTCTTAGATAGAAAAGAAACAATGGAATGAATTGATTAATGAGTAAAGTACAAGCCTTTAAATAGGCTGGGTGGTTGGGTGGTTACAACAATATGTTGTTGTAACCATAAGTAGTTGCAACCATAAGTTGTTGCAACTATAAGTTGTTGTAACAACTAACTACCTAAAGCCCTAGCTCTAAATTAATGTTTAAGTAATGAGGCCCTAATGAATAGTGCCCTAAGCTAGACCTATTTCATCACTCCCACTCACTATGAATGTAGGGGTGAATTCTAGCTTCAAAATGAGGTCTAAATCATAGATAGACTCCCACTTAATAAAAAGTTATAAGCCTAAGAAAAATGCTAAAAACTTAAGCTGTTTGATGAATAAGTAAGCCTGAAATAGAAAACCTAATATGTCCACCAAAATAATCACCAGAATAAGGTTGAAAAATAATAGCCTAAATAGCTCCAGAAATAGGCTTAAAAGAGAGGCCTAAACTAAAATAAATAAATCAGGCGCGGGCCTGAAAATAAAAAGGCCCTTAAAAATGCTTTAAATGGATAAGCCCAATACGGGCTTATCCTAAATCGCCGCCCCGCCACGATTAGTGGGCACGGTAGACGGCCTAAGGCCTTCCGCACGCGCACACGAGGCGGTGTCGAGGATAGCCGCCATTGCCTCCTCCTCCCGCATCGCGCCCATCGCGCCCGCCGCGCCCATCGCGCCATCGCGCCATCGCGCTGCTGCCGCCACGCCCGCTGCTCCGCCGCATCCGCGGCTCGTGGAGATCGCCTTGCGCCGCTCGGAGTCGCTCCGTGGCGCTGTGCATCGCGCGCGCTGCTGCCCCTTTTGCATCGCGGTTTGTCCACATCTAAGCTTGCCATAGCACAAATTTGTGATGTGCACGATCTTCGTGATGCTCGCTGCTAGTGTCCTCGATTGGTGGAAAGTCTGATTGGCTTATTATATGTCCATAGTGTTGCAGCCACAAAGTTGGAGACTATCTCGTGTTAATATGGCACGCTTGATAGTAGGTGAGTTATGAATTTTGCATATTCTTCCATTTTCAATATTCTTCCATTTTCCATCATTCTTCCATTTTCAATTTTTCCATTTTCCATTGTTTCCATTTTCCATGTCTTGGTCTCTAAGAAATAATATACCTAATGTGGTGGCAGGTCCTCGTCGTCGAGGAAGCATGCGAAGAGGAAGCTGTCGACGACCACGATGCCGAACGACCGGAGCTCCGCAGGAGGATGACTATCTCGGAGATGGTTCGACTCGGGCCTACAAGAAGCGGGTGCAAACCACAACATTCGACATTCACATTTACTATTCCGCTTCATTTCTAACGCGGATGCTCGATAAGGAAGGTGGATGAGGCATGGATGAAGTGCCTTGTTCGATGCGCAGTCCTGTGAAGGAAGGGACTCCCACTTTTGTGCATGATTGATCCAAAGACAAGGTGCTTGAAGAAGAAGATGCACCGAGGAGATCGAGCTCAAAGATTACACCCTAGGGGTGCCGGAGGGAACCATTGCTATGCCGCCATGCATACCAAATGTATCCGCGGAAGATAAATTTCAATGGCTCGAGGCCATGTATATGCAGCCGAGAGGAAGAAAATGAGGGTGCCGGCATTGATCACAATGTGTATGCATAAGAGGAAGAAGCTTGGTTTTATTGAACAAGTCCGCTACATACATGATGAGCTTGAGATTTGGCACGGACACACCCGATGGAAAACCTAATGCAGCAAGTTCAATGTGTGTTGTCGGGGATGCTAGTGATGAGAATCAATAGCTCTTAGATAGAAAAGAAACAATGGAATGAATTGATTAATGAGTAAAGTACAAGCCTTTAAATAGGCTGGGTGGTTACAACAATATGTTGTTGTAACCATAAGTGGTTGCAACCATAAGTTGTTGCAACTATAAGTTGTTGTAACAACTAACTACCTAAAGCCCTAGCTCTAAATTAATGTTTAAGTAATGAGGCCCTAATGAATAGTGCCCTAAGCTAGACCTATTTCATCACTCCCACTCACTATGAATGTAGGGGTGAATTCTAGCTTCAAAATGAGGTCTAAAATAGATAGACTCCCACTTAATCAAAAGTTATAAGCCTAAGAAAATGCTAAAACTTAAGCTATTTGATGAACAAATAAGCCTAAAATAGAAAACTTAATATGTCCACCAAAATATTCACCAGAATAAGGTTGAAAATAATAGCCTAAATAGCTCCGAAATAGGCTTAAAAGAGAGGCCTAAAATAAATAAATAAATCAAAGGGGCCTGAAAATAAAAGGCCCTTAGCTTTAAATGGATAAGCCCAATACGGGCTTATCCTAAATCGCCGCCCCGCCACCGATTGGTGGCACAGGGTGCAGACGTCAAGGCCTTCCGCACCGCCGCACACGAGGCGGGTGTGGGAGGATAGCCGCCATCGCCTCCTCCTCCCCCGCATCGCGCCATCGCGCCCGCCGCGCCCATCGCGCCATCGCGCCATCGCGCCATCGCGCCATCGCGCTCGCGCGCTGCCGCATACCCGCGGCTCGTGGAGATCGCTCGCGCCCCCGGTGCGCCGTGGCGCGGCAGTCACGCTTGGTGTGCTCGCCTTTTGCATCGCTGGTTTGTCCACATCTAAGCTTGCCATAGCACAAATTCTGTGTGATGTGCACCGACCTGATGCTCGCTGCTAGTGTCCTCCGATTGGTGGAAAGTCTGATTGCTGGCTTATTATATGTCCAATGTTGGAGTGGAGACTATCTCGTGTTAATATGGCACGCTTGATAGTAGGTGAGTTGCCTGAATTTTGCATATTCTTCCATTTTCAATTTTTCCATTTTTCCTGCTTCCATTTTCCATGTCTTGGTCTCTAAGAAAAAAGGCCTAATGTGGTGGCAGGTCCTCGTGCGGAGGAAGGCCCTGCCCCCATGCTCCAAAGGACGAGGCCATAAAGAAAATGAAGAGAGCAAACCGAGTAGCAAGAAGAAGAAGAAACTTGCCGCGTGGAAAAGGAAAAATTGAGAAGCCGCCTGCATCTTGTGGTATAGAGATGCACTCACGGGTGAAGAGATCCCATGTCGGGCCCGGCCGTAATATAGGAAATGATATGGAAGATCCTAATTTCTCTGTGAATTCCTGCAAGCATGTGCCGAGGTGGCTAAAACAGTGGAGAAAAAGCCGATGGAGAAGATGACGTCTTGGTGGTACAAGCACTGGAAAAACCGATGTTGTCATCAAAGAAGTCGAGGGGTGGTAAGCCAATAAAAATGCAAAATAAATTGCAATAAATAATTTGATTGCATAAAAATACTAATGATTGTTGATGTAGATAATCCAACTACCGAGGGCTCGGGTATCCTGAGTGTCCCGGGTATGTGACTTCAACATAGAAGAAGAGTCGGAGGTCGGGGACTCCATAAACAGACGAGGCCCCAGTAGTGTGAGGGCAGCCCAAGTGGAGAGCATATGCTAGCGGACATATAGGGGCTAGGGAAAAGAAAAGTGAGTAGGTGTAAAACCTATAGTTAGGGGCTAGTAACTAGTCAGTAACCTATGCTAATAATAAGCTAATCTACATCTATTTTGCGGATGTGGAGAAAGGGTAGGCACAAGCCATGTGAGGTTTGCCCTACCTCTACAACCTATAACAAAACAAAAGGAAAATACCAAACTCCTATTTTGCCACTGAAACCTATGCGAGCAACATACATGGTGCTTCCGGAGGAAAGGACGACCACGAAGTCCCCATGGAATATGTATGTGAGAAAAGGGATAAAAATGATGTGGTTAGGTGCATATCCATGTGAAGAGTACGAAGGACACACCAAGCACTTGTATAGTAAGTGACCTAACCAATGACTAACTCAACACCATTTTTCTTCCTAACCCATGGAGTGTTTTGTAGGGTCCTTTTGGGCATTAGAGAGAAGAGAAGGATGATGATTACTTGGAAATAGAAGAGGAAATAAACATGCTAGATAAACTTTGTGGATTGTAAAATTGGAAAATACCTACTATCTAGGCTGGCTTAACCTCTTGTACTCCTAACATTTTCATGTGTTTTAAATGCAAATCTCTTCCTAATGACTTGGTTAAAAGGTCAGCTGGGTTGTTTTGAGTTGGTATATAATTGATATCTATTGTTTTATTTTCTAACATTTCCGTATGTAATGATACTCATTGCTATATGTTTAGTTCGAGTGGAAAATGGGGTTCCTAGCTAAGGCAATAGCCCCAGGTATCCGAGAGAGGTGTAGGTCCATCTTGGGGATAATTCAACTCTCTCAATGCTAACCTACTCCGGACTATATCCTTGGAGACGAGGTGAGGACCCTATACTCGACTGTCGACAAAGCAATGGTTGGTTGTTTCTTACTTGACCATGAAATGGGTGCACCTCCTAGCGAATGCATAGCCGGATCTGATTTGCGGCTATCGGGATCTCCAAGATAGTCGGCATCGGTCATAATTGTAACTTAGATATGCCGGAACATGTTTATACATCAATCTGTGCATAGTCCCTTTTAAATACCTGAATATTCTCTTGACACATTGCCAATGTTGTCTTCCGATTCTCAAAATTGTGAGGCGCACTAACTTCAAAAGATATATCGGGTCTTGTGAAGTTACTTAAATATATTAAGGTGCCACACATATGTATGTGCTGCGACATTCTGCTTTCTCTGCTTTTAGGGCTCATATCTGCGTAAGCCTTGTGCCACTTGGAAATGGTGTGGCACGGCTTAGCATCTTCTAGTCCAAACTTATTTAAGCTTTCTTTTATATATTTTGTTTGAACCAAGGAAATGGATTTATTACCTCTATCTCTTATAATGTTAACGCCAAGGGCATAACTAAGGTCTCCCAGGTCTGTCATTTCATAATGACTTCTCAACCATGCTTTAATTTCACTAGATGGGAGAGTGAAGATGAAGCTAAAAATAAGTCATCCACATATAGTAAGAGGTAAATTGTGTACTGTTTAGTCTTCAGGATATACATGCTAGCATCTGCTTTGCTTTGAACAAAACCATATTTTGTAAGCTTGTCATGTATATCATTATTCCATTCCTTGCCAGATTGCTTAAGGCCATAAATGCCTTTAATGAGCCTGCATACATGGTCTTCTTTACCTTTGACTTCATAGCCTTCAGGTTGTCTCATGTATATTTCTTCTTGGATTCGGCCATGCAGATAGGCAGTTTTGACGTCCATCATGTGAAGATGTAAGTCATGTTGAGCGGACAAGGCTATTATAATTCGAGGAGGCAAACTTTGCTCTGGTGCATAGGTAGCCGGTATGTAATCTAAACCCGGTATCGGTAAACCCTCGCTACCCCTTGCCTTATATCGCTCAATAGAACCATCACCCTTACGTTTGATTTTAAAGACCCATTTACTTCCCACTATTTTTCTCCCTTTGGGTGGTTTAACTAATTCCCATGTGGAGTTTTCTACTAAAGAGTTGTACTCAATCTCACTACCTTCCATGTGTCTTTCTCGGAGAGGAAAATGCTTGTTTCAAGGTTAGCGGTTCCTCTGGATCAACTGTGGCTTTGTAAATGCTTGATAATAAGGTGTGAGAGGAGAAATGGGGTCATCAGGAGTGACAAGATATCCCAAAGGTGGTTCCTTCCATCCAGCAGGTCCTGCAACAGCGGGTCTAGTCCTAAGATTGTACCTTGGTGCAGGTTGTTGAATGTGTTCTTCAATGTCGACCACTTGTTGAGCTGGTTCCTGTGCAGGTAACGCAGGCTCTTGTTCTGGCTCGTCGTCGAATTCATCCACTTGCTCGTCGACGGGCTCATCCTCAAAAGGAATACGATCCTCCTCACGAATTTCAACATCATAGTCGATTTCATCATCAGTTAAATGCTGAGGTTCTTCTAAATCAGGATCTGGAGTAGTTGGTCGTCTTGGAATATATTCTAACTCCTCCTCCTCCTCCCGCAATGAGGTTCATCCATAGGAGCTTCATGCGGAGGGAGTGAATGAATGATGACAAAATCATCGTCATCAAAGTGGAAGGCTCGGATGCGCAGAGGAAGGAGCATCGGGAGTAATGGGAGCGATGCCCCAATAGGAGAAAGAATATGAGATTCATGAAAGGTCACGCTCCTAGCATAAATGAGCTTTCGGGTAGATGGGTCAAATAACTTGTAACCCTTAATGCCTTCTGTAGCCAATAAAGGTATATTTGCCTTGGGATCCAGCTTCTTGCGTTGTACTTTGGGGATGAACACATAAGCGGGGATCCAAGATTCGTAAATGATCAATAGAACCATCACCCTTACGTTTGATTTTAAAGACCCATTTACTTCCCACTATTTTTCTCCCTTTGGGTGGTTTAACTAATTCCCATGTGGAGTTTTCTACTAAAGAGTTGTACTCAATCTCGCTACCTTCCATGGTCTTTCTCGGAGAGGAAAATGCTTGTTTCAAGGTTAGCGGTTCCTCTGGATCAACTGTGGCTTTGTAAATGCTTGATAATAAGGTGTGAGAGGAGAAATGGGGTCATCAAGTGACAAGATATCCCAAAGGTGGTTCCTTCCATCCAGCAGTCCTGCAATGGTCTAGTCCTAAGATTGTACCTTGGTGCGGTTGTTGAATGTGTTCTTCAATGTCGACCACTTGTTGAGTGGTTCTGCGTAACGCAGCTCTTGTTCGCTCGTCGTCAATTCATCCACTTGCTCGCCGACGGCTCATCCTCAAAAGGAATACGATCCTCCTCACGAATTTCAACATCATAGTCGATTTCATCATCGTTAAATGTTGAGGTTCTTCTAAATCGGGATCCGGAGTAGTTGGTCGTCTTGGAATATATTCTAACTCCTCCTCCTCCTCGCAATGAGGTTCATCCATAGGAGCTTGCGGAGGGAGTGAATGAATGATGACAAAATCATCGTCATCAAAGTGGAAGGCTCGGATGCGCAGAGGAAGGAGCATCGGGAGTAATGGGAGCGATGCCCCAATAGGAGAAAGAATATGAGATTCATGAAAGGTCACGCCCTAGCATAAATGAGCTTTCGGGTAGATGGGTCAAATAACTTGTAACCCTTAATGCCTTCGTGTAGCCAATAAAGGTATATTTGGTCGCCTTGGGATCCGACTTCTTGCGTTGTACTTTGGGGATGAACACATAAGCGGGGATCCAAGATTCGTAAATGATCAAGAAGGTTTTCTCCCGGTAAAAGCTTCATATGGAGTCATGCCTTGAATGGAAGTTGGCGATCTATTAAGGAGATATGTTCCAATATAGCTTCACCCAATAACTTTTAGATAATGTAGCTTGGGTGAGCAAACACTGTGATCTCCGGAGGCGTAAATTTTGTTTTACTACGCCATTTCTTTGAGGTGTGTACCACACTAAGTTGTTGCGCTATACCTTCAGCAAAATTCAGCAAATTCATTGAAGTGAACTCTCCTCCATTATCGGAGCGAAGAGTTTTAAGCTTCCATCGGTAAGTCTCTCGCCCACATCATATATTCTTTGAAGAAAGAAAAGGCGACTCTTATGGCGGAGGATGTAGGTGAGGACAACCGGAATAATCATCGATGAAGGTTAAAAATATCTACAACCACTAAATGAAGGTGCGGATATAGGACCACAAATGTCTGTGAACCAACTCTAAGGGTGCCTAGCCCTCCGAGGATGGATTGTGGAATGGAGCTTGATGACGTTTGGTTATGACGCAAGCTTCACACGGAGAGGTTCAAGTTTAGGAATACAGGAGTTCTATACGTTTCCTTAGACATTTGGATAAGCTTTTGGCTATTCGGATGACCTAATCGTGTGCCAAAGCATGGTGCTTGAAGAGTGGAATGGGAGGCTACATTGATGAGGTGTAACGGACCCACTTGGGTGAGAGTTTATAGAGTCCATCTTCTAGTGTTCCAGGCATTGTGTGATACTTATTAGTATGATAGTAAAGGAGACACAAATCGGCTTCAAGGATAATTTGCATGTTATGTTCTTGACATAAACTAGCGGTGACACTAGATTCTTGCACATGGAGGGTACATAAAGGACATGGGAGAGAGTAAGAACCCGGTGGAGCACTTTAATGCCACGGAACCTACACCAAATATGGTGAGGTTATGGTCGCCTAGGAGCACCTTTGTTGTCCTTTTGATGGCGAATCGACTCAAAAAGTTAAGTCGTGACATATATGAGATGTTGCACTGTCTAAATACCAATTTTGGTTTGATGGCTTGGAACTTGCCAAGCGAGAAAGTCTTGATGGAGTTGCCGTGGAGGGCTTCTTCTTAACGGCAACATGTGCTCGATGGTGACCTCCTTCTTTGGCTCACCATTTTCTTCTTCCAACAATCCTTCTCCATATGGTTGGTCATCTTGCACCAATTGCGTAACTCCAGCCTTCTTCATGCCTTTGAAGGTTTAAATGAAGAAGTGGATGGTCCTTGAAAATTTTGAGTAGGAGTCGGTCTAGGAGTGAAGTTTCAGCGGCCTCGGCCACGTCCTCTTCTCTCGCGTCCCCCATGTACATTACTTGTTGGCCGGTACATGCATACGAGGTAAGCACTTGAATTCATATAGCACTTCCTCGACCAACAACCAAGCGAACAAATCGAATACGCAGATATAGGTGCAACCAATAACAGGAGGGAGTAGCTCGCGTCGTGGCACAAACACACCTCCCCACGAGAACAAATTCCTCACACATCGCTCTCGGAGTCATAGCTTTGGCCTCCTCACAACGCTCTTGCATTGCATATCTAGAGGACAAGCTATGATCGAGCTTGTCCTCAATGGAAGGGTCTATATACTAGACCACAGCCATATTCCTAAGATATCCTATTGGCATCGACTGCCAAAAATATCCTAAGAATACACTATAATATGCAAGGAATATGCCAAAGCATATTACTTGAGCTTATCCACTTAGCTATTGTATCCTAAGAATACACTATAATATGCAAGGAATATGCCAAGCATATTACTTGAGCTTATCCACTTAGCTATTGCTAACCATGTTTAATTAACACTAATCAATGCTTAATTAACATAAGCACATTAGATTAATTAACACTAATCAATGCTTAATTAACATAAGCACTTTAGATTAATTAACACTAATTACTTACTTAAAGATAAGTAATTAGATTAATTAATGCTAATCAAACACTAAACCCAAGTGCAGATTAGTATCACACGCGCATGGAGCATCGAGGTAAGCACTTGAATTCATATAAGCACTTCCTCGACCAACAACCAAGCAAATAAATCGAATACGCAGATATATAGGTGCAACCAAACCCCCCTGATAATGTGAGACTCTAAGTCGAAACATTATCATTAGTAGGACTACACACGTACGCACCTCATGTAGCGCATTGTGCACAAAACCAATCTCCTTCGGGAATGTCGTCCAGAGGTTATGAACCTTGTCCATGAGTGGAGGCTTGTCTTGACATCCTTATGGGCCTGTCATGTGGACTACTCTCCCCACGGTTGCTCGTCATTTTCTTCTTGCCTTCGAGCTGTGCCTCCTGCGAACGGTTCATTCTTGATTAGTTCTATGTGGAACTTCCCTTTGGTGTACTTCCCCATCTCCATAGCGTGAAAGCAAACACATGTCGCGATGCCTCCAACAACTCCTTTAGGCGCCTGATTGCTCTTCAACTCGGCTGTTAACCACTCATGTGTGGCTCGATGGCTTGCACGCTTCCTCTCGTGCTCGCTCTCCTTGCCCTCCAAACTCGCCTTCTCCTGTTGAGATGCGAGTGCGAATGTCCTTCACCCACCGAACCCGCCGCTTCAACCCCGCCTTCTTGGTTTGAAGTTGGTAAGCGACTCAGCTAAACAACCAGTCATCATGTTCACGTCAAATGCTTGCCCAAGCAATCGACACCGTTCCTTCTCGGTCACTCCGGTGTCTTCGTGGCTCGCATCAAATCCATGGCCAACTCCTCTCTGGCTGTTGGCTCTCCCAAAACCTCGCCATGTCATCCACCACAACGCCGGGCCATGGTTCCTGAAGGCGTAAGACTTGGACTTAGACACAAAGGTTGGCCAAGCCGCCATGGGGTGTCAGGCGTGTTCACAGGAAGTGCAGCGGCTGTCTTGATGACTTGTTGGGCATGCCTTCCGATGCTAGCACATCCTTGACAACATGATTAGGTCGCTTGGTGAGCGACCTCGCACACTTCAAATGTTCCAAGGGAGCAAGGTTAGTCCACATGGACCTCAACCTATGAGCCCTCGAACCAAATTGAGCGCATCCAATAGAAGCTCCCGACCCAACACTCCTCGGATCGTGGCAAAGTCCTCCCGAACTTGCTTCTTCACGCTCATGCATGCGCACATTCTCCAACATGTATCCACAAGGCCTTTCTTGCCCTTTGGATCAAGCGCAAGATCCTCATCAGTCATAGAACAATGCTGTCGTGGATCCTTGAGACCTTGACCCTTGCCTGCAGAGGATAGTCCTTGACACTCCCAACTGCGATGACAAGGTCCACGGTTGCCCAAGACAACTCAAATGGGACAACCCTATCATGCGAACATCCATCGGCCCCGGTAACCCTTCACCGACTCCACGTCGAGGTTAGGTACTCCCCATCAAGTCTCTTACGCTCGCGGCACAATCCTTGCTTTTGGATCCGGGTCACAATGCACGTATCTTCGCACTTTGATGCCACACTTTAGCTGCCTTCCAAGCCGATCGATGCCTCCAAAGAGTTCCACGAGCACTATGCCGTCTTCCGAGGTCGCCATGTGATGACACAGGTGTTTAGGTCACAAACAGGCTCAACCCTAGGCAAGAACTTACAGTTCTCCGGCTCATAGACCGGTCCTCTTGCACCATCCTCCACCTTTGCACGGCTCATTCTGCGTCCACTCCGTCCGGTGACTTGAAGAACCTCCTCCGAGGGTGGTTGCAACCCTAGCTTGTTTTCCTCCTCCTCGTCGAAATCCTCCATCGGTCGATTGCGGTTGTTAGACACACGCCAAGAGGTTCAAGCACGTATGGCGTGTCCTTCACTCTGCGCCAAACACGGGTAGACGCTGTTGGCAATGAGGTTCTCATGATCCTTGCCATGCAGTAGAGGGATGCGGGCAATCCGTTCATCGGTTTTGCTCCGCTTCTCCGGCTGGTCGATAGTAGACTGTCTCCGTCCACAAATCCACCATGACTCGAGGTTTGTACAAAGCGTCCGCTCCCAAAGAAGACATCAAAGTGTCGCATCTGACCAAGCGGTGTACCTCGACAAAGGTGAAGTCTGTTCTTGGTTTGAATGAAACCTTGACTTGTACCTTGTCACCCCAACACATGCTCCGTGGTCCCGGTGCGGATCTTCCACTTGGTTTCCTTCAACCTTTCTTGGTGGAGACCCAACGCTTCCTTCACTCTTCTTCCAACGATCACCGGGCTCCGGTGTCAATCAACACCTCCTTGGTGCGAATCCATTGATTTCAATGTGCCTCTCCCGATTGTTGACCAAAGCCACTCCCACTCGTGCGACATTCCGCTTCTCCACGAGATGCTTGGCTCGAGGTCGCAATGACATCATTGCCACTGTGGCACATTGTCGACACTTGCTTCGTCTTCAAGGGTTGTCAACATCCGCCGAGTCAAACCCGACTTCCTTCACGCTCAACCCCATGTCTTGTAGGTGAAACATGGCATCTCCGAAGCTTTTGTGCCATCGTCTCCAAACAATCTGCATGGGTTTCTCCACATCGCCACTCACGGACTTTGATGTTGCTCCCACTCTGTTGGCAATGGCTCAAACGACTTTGGCATCTTGGCATAGGTTCGGAAGAGGATCCAAGCTTCCTTCCGTGTCTTCCCTGCTGGTGTCAAGACATCCTCTTCTTCCTCGAGCTATCTTCTCTCGTAGCTGCGGTTTCTTCCTGCCCTTGGATATGTCGCCATGTATCCAAGCTTGTGCTCATCTTCTTCGTCCTCGATGATGAACTGCGCTCTCCTTGATCTTCGCCTTCCGCACTTCTCCCAAGGCGTGCCACGCTGTCCATCGTCTTCTTTGATGCTTCCCGTTTCTTTTGTCCACGGGACTTCAGTGCCTCCTCCACGGCGCCTTTGCTCTTCGATTTTGTGGATGAGGTTGGCCAGATGCATTGGCGGGGTTGCTGCTCGATAACCCGTGAGGCCGCAATTCGGATGCTTCTCCCAACATGCCGCTTCATTGTGCCGTACCCACACCTAGGGCATGGCTCCTCACCCTTGACTCCTCCGAATGCATGCTCGCACTCATGAGGGAATGGTCCGTCCTCGGCACCTCACGCAGGGCTCGTCACTTGGGGCTGTGGGTGGCTTGTCTCGCCGAGCTCCTCCACTCGACCTCCGCGTCGGTCATGTCGTCCACCACTCCTACTTCTTTAGTAATCACTTGCAACCACGAGAGAAAGTGTCGGCCCTATCTTGTCGACCATCTCGTACACTTCCTTGAGGGTGTAGTGTTGCCCCTTCTCTGCACCGCTTGTTGCACCTTCATGCGCATGCATATGGCAATGCCCAAGTACTTCTCTGGCATCGGTCACTCATGATCTTGGTGTCACGTACCAGGGTCGATTCTTGATAAGCCATCTTCGCAGTCTCGCCTGACTTCATCTTGAAGTGTGTCAGCTCGGAGATCTTCTCATGTGTGCTTGCAGGAACTCCAGCCGGAAGATGTCAAACATCTCTTCGATGGGATCGTGCCCACTCGGTGCCACTACTTCGTCTGTATTGGTTCCTACGGAGCTTGAACTGCTACTCACTGGTCCTCCAGATGTGCCGCTCAACAACCTCGCCTTGTGCTCGCGATAGCACGCCAATGCTTCATCCCCCAAGTACTTCGGCATTTGGATGAAGCCGTATCGCTTCGTGTATCCGGTCTTCAATTCCATCTCCGCACACACCGCACCGTACTTCTCGATGAAGTCCTCCAGTGGCAAGGTGCCGCTGTCTGTGAACAACTCCATTCGATCCTTGTCTCCTCCCATCTTGACGACTCCAAGAGACAAGTCCTCCTCATTATCGCTTCCCGAGTTGTCCGGCGCACTAACGTGTCTTGTGTGTTGCCACTCACAGATCCTTCAAAGATTGTTGATTGTGTCGCTGGGTTCCTCCGCGTCCTTGGTGGTACCAAAATCGAGTGTTCGCACTTCTCCCTCTTGGTCGGGACTTGAATTCGCTCGATGGACTTCGGTTGGTAGCTCCGTCCGGATCGAGTGTGTCGGGCATGCACTCCAGGCGGTTAGTGGCTAGATCAAACCCTTAATCAAGGTTAACACACCCGCTATCTTAGATCGTGATTAGTGAAACCTCTAAGTATCTATGCATGTTAAAATGCATAGAAATACTCTGCAGGCTACATTGCAGTCAAAAAATGTGAGCTGGGTGAGTTGGATAGCAAAGGCATAGGAACTCCAGAGTTAAGCACCCGCGGGGTGGATCAGTACCTGGATGGGGTGCCGACAAACTAGGACTTTTGGACAGAAAGTGAAATCACATGGACTGATGACATACCCATGTCTATCCGCTTCCCCCTTATCCCTTGGAATCCGGGGCCCAAGAGTAAAATACTCTTGTTTCTCCCTTGGTTGGTTGGCCTTAAAAGGCCAGCCCCCCTTGTGGAGGCCTCATTCCTCTCCTTGGTAGGGGCTTCTTTGCCTCCTCTCCTTGGCCTTGGCCTTGGACTTGGGCTTCTTCGCCTCCTCTCCTTGGCCTTGGACTTGGGCTTCTTCGCCTCCTCTCCTTGGCCTTGGGCTTGGGCTTCTTCTCCTCCTCTCCTTGGCCTTGGACTTGGGCTTCTTCGCCTCCTCTCCTTGGCCTTGGACTTGGGCTTCTTCGCCTCCTCTGGCCTTGGGCTTGGGCTTCTTCTCCTCTCTCCTTGGCCTTGGACTTGGGCTTCTCCTCTCCTTGGCCAAGCCTTGGGCACACTTGAGTCCCTTGCCTGCTTAAAGAACTAGCGTTGCCTCGCGTGGCGCCTAGCACGGCCTAGCATGGCCTTGCGCATCACCTAGCATCGCCTAGCACGCCTAGCAGCCTAGCCGCCTAGCATCGCCTAGCAGCCTAGCATCGCCTAGCACGCCTAGCATCGCCAGCCTGCATCTGCGTGCCGAGATCATAGCTTGTAACAGGAGGGAGTAGCTCGCACGCGTCGTGGCACAAACACACTCTCCCACGAGAACAACGCAAATTCCTCACACATCGCTCGGGTCATAGCTTTGGCCTCCTCACAACGCTCTTGCATTGCATATCTAGAGGACAAGCTATGATCGAGCTTGTCCTCAATGGAAGGGTCTATATATACTAGACCTGGCATCGGCATATTCCTAAGATATCCTATTGGCATCGCATGCCAAAAATATCCTAAGAATACACTATAATATGCAAGGAATATGCCAAAGCATATTACTTGAGCTTATCCACTTAGCTATTGTATCCTAAGAATACACTATAATATGCAAGGAATATGCCAAAGCATATTACTTGAGCTTATCCACTTAGCTATTGCTAACCATGTTTAATTAACACTAATCAATGCTTAATTAACATAAGCACATTAGATTAATTAACACTAATCAATGCTTAATTAACATAAGCACTTTAGATTAATTAACACTAATTACTTACTTAAAGATAAGTAATTAGATTAATTAATGCTAATCAAACACTAAACCCAAGTGCAGATTAGTATCACACCACATGACACGGGCCGACGGGGATTTTCATTTCACGGCTTGCCTCCTCAATAAGTGCTCCAATATCACTTACTCGATATCCGCTTATGGAGCCCGTTAATTTCTTCTGTTGTGCAGCTCTAAGGACCGTGATTTTGCGTTGTCACAAAGGGCCTATAGGAGGGCGGCGCAGGAGAGCAATAAAGTTTGTTTCTCTGTAAGTTTCTCTTGAGAGGATGCATTGAAATTATTCTTTGCACACGGAAGTTGCTCAAGTGTTGTTGTAAGGAATCGCCTCCCTTCATCCTTATAGTATATAAGTGGCGTGTGGCGATCAATAAGCTCATTCCATCTTTGGAAGCATAAAGTGAGCTAACTTCTCCCACATCTCGTCATGTGTTTCTCGCAACTTGGAGTACCATTGCTTTAAGTCCGTTCATTAAAACGCCCTGCCTCCGATCTTTGGCTTCCCATTCATCTATAGCATCGAGTCCCAAGTGGAACATTCTTCCGTCGTTGACAATATTCCATAAGTCGCGCCGCGCAGATACCTTGGGCACGGTGGTTGCCACGTCAGTACCCCTGCTGAATTATCATCTTTGTCTTTAAAGTTGTCACCTTGAATCACTTGAGGCTTGGATTCATTCATTTTTTAGCTTTCTCCTTTTCTTCCTTTTAAATTGCTCCCATTCATCTCGCCATATAGATTGTTGTTCTTCAAGCCATTTGGTCTTTTGGGCCAAAATTTTGCTCGCTACCAAGTCATCAATATCCACGTCGAGATCGTCCGACCCCACCATTGCAAGTAATTTTAATGATGCAGGTTATGCCGTGGTTGACACGCCTTCTTGCATTGTTTTGCGGGAAAGAGGCGAGCAGCCAACATTTCTTCAAATTATGAATTTCGCATCATAATTAACCGCAGACTTACAATCAAGTGAGAAGAGACCTTGTGAAAGGTCTCGCCAACAAATCTATCGTTGATAATATTGATTTGTTGTGTATTGTAAGTCAATTTCTCATTGATAGCGGTGATTTATTCTAAGTTACGCTCTAATGGAATCAAGAGATTGCTATGCATGATCCGGATTAGGAGCGAAGATACTAGCCTTATTTTTATGTACTTAGAGATGGCGGACTCTATGGCACTATATTGATAAAGGCTAAATGTAGAAAGGAGAGCTTCTTGAGCATAAATGATATCTTGTACTCTATCTCGACTTGGACAAAGGGCTTCAATGAGACAACATACTTGTGCCTCTAAAACATCAATCGAGGAGAATTGAGGTCAAACTCCTCCGAATGTAAGAAGATTTGATTTGATGTTGTTTCTTCTTCTTTGAAGCCTTGATCTTCCTCCTAAATTCTTGTCACTGGATTAAAGGAATCCATGGAGGCGATAAGAAATTGATGCACAATGTGTGCATCGCGCTGGTCACCGAAGATTGTTGCTAAAAGGCGAAATCTCCACGCTGCATTATCTTCATTTGAAGTACTACAAACGCAAAAGCATTGGAGAGTAAATTGCCTAGAGCATAAGGAAGCAGAAGTGCTCAAGCACAAAGAGCTATATGCTCCATGATGAGAATCAATAGCTCTTAGATAGAAGAGAAACAATGGAATGAATTGATTAATGAGTAAAGTACAAGCCTTTAAATAGGTGGGTGGTTGGTTACAACAATATGTTGTTGTAACCATAAGTGGTTGCAACCATAAGTTGTTGCAACTATAAGTTGTTGTAACAACTAACTACCTAAAGCCCTAGCTCTAAATTAATGTTTGAGTAATTAGGCCCTAATGAATAGTGCCCTAAGCTAGACCTATTTCATCAGCTAGAGGAGGCTGGAAACTCCAAGGACACGGATTATGTACAGAAGATGGTTGACAGGAAGACTCTGCCGTTGAGGATTACGAGGTGTAGGGGTAAATTATGGGAAAACGTTGACACGATTTTCCAAATGTGGGAGAAGTGCGAACCCAGGCGGCGGGGAGCAGCTGATCGGGGGCGGCCAGGCGAAAGCAAAGCCACAAGACCCAACTACAGCAGGCGGTCGGTCCTTCGATCCCCTCGTCCCAATGCTCGGAAGGGCATGGAGAGTATTCCAAAGTCCCGAAGGGCGAGAAGGGTGAGACATTGATAGCGGTGGGAAGGTTATCCAAGGAAACCGCAGCTAAGATATGGATCACTGTTGGCAACATGAAGAAGATTAACCTTATCAAGCATGCCTTTGAAGGCTATGAAGTGTGCCACCTTTGAAGTCGCCAAAGCAGTTCCTAAACATACCGAGGCCAAGGCGAGTTCAAGCGACTTTTGCGAAGTGGTAAGTGAGTGTATTCGTTGAGTCGCGGTCGGCCGGCGCCATACCTGCAATCTTGGTGGCCGGCCTCTCTTGTTTGTTTCCGTGGCGCAGTGAGTCGCGGTCGCGGCGCACTCGCGGTCTCAGTGGTGCGCCTCCTCCTTGCGCCATCCAGCATGGTGAGTCGCCCGGTGACGGCGCACCACCTAATCTTGGCCGGCACTCCACTTGTCAATGAGTTTTTCGACCACCTTGCTTGCACCGGAGACATTGAGGATTTGGAAAGCACAAAACCATTCCAAGATTTTGTTTATAGCGCAGCTGGAAAATGGATGGAAGAAGGCGAAAACAAATGGCCGACAAGGACATGGATGCGGTGGCCAGTTTGAGTGCAGGTCTTGGACAAAGTGGCATATCGGTGGTGCATCGAGACATTTTGGATATGAAAGGATTTTTGCCACCAGGAGGTACACTCTTCTTTTCTGCGACCTCCCTCGAGGTTTACAGCGGCATAAAAATGACAAGGCTTTCGTTGAAGAAGAATTGAAAAGATCATCGCTCTTTCAACGAGAAGACCACCAGTGATGTTAGGATAATTACGATGCATGGGGTGGATGGGGTGATTCACCTTGAGGTCGTTGCGGGAAAGGAGTCATACAAACCTGGTATGGGAAAACCAACATCCCACGAGCAGTGGTCTTTGTTGAAGCAGTGGAATATTTGTGATTGGGAGCGTGAAGACGAGTCAATGTCGGAAAAGCTCCTCTTTTGCCGGCAAAGACATCAAGCAGTGCTCCCAAGAGTTATCCGACATGGGCCTTGGTGAAGAAGGCGATTTACCACCGGTGATAAGATGGTCGTATCGCCATATCAGAAACCTTTGGGCTTATTAGGCATGTTGGTGAACATGTTCTCCAACGAAGACATTGATTGTTGACACGGATCGGGATCATTTTGGTGGCAGGATTCAGCGGAAAAGGAGCGTTGCCATTGACAAAAGGCATACGATGCTCAATGTATATGTCTAGCAGTGAGCAGGTTGGGCGGTGCGACGAGTTCGAAGAAATAACAACGAGATAAGTTTTTTTGAGCCACAGCAAGTTTTGGGCAAAGGAGATGCATGCGGGCGGAGGCATTGACATGAAAATGCAAGTGTATAGCTTGCTTGGAAAGAAGGTCGAGAATGAAGGACTCCATGGACGGGGCGGCCGGCGGTTGAAGACCAAGCGGCATTGACGATATGGGATGAAAGCGGCACACTACCACCGAGACAGCTCCGGCGTTTTTACATTTTGCGAGTTGAAGGTGATGACTTTGGTGACACGGAAAGGCGATTTGGAAAATGTAGAAACGGTGCCAGATTCGGAGCTCAATTTGGTTGAAGTAGATGACCCTTTGGGTACCAGGACTTGTGAGCAGTAGGGGCTCTGTCAGGTTGACGTATAATTCCGTTTTTGACTCTTCGTGGAAAATGCCTGAATTTGATTTGAATGCATACTACCTTTTTGGACCCATAGTCTTTGGCACTCTGCCCTTTCCCAGGAGTATGTCTCGGAAGGGTAGCCGGACGTAGTCGAAACAAAAGTGTGCATACATGGAAAAAACCTCTATTTACTTACATTATTCTAAGTGGAACTGCCATTAAGCACATCTCTTTTAAAACACGTGTTTTGAATGATATGAGAAAGGGGTGGCAACCTCCGCCCAAAGCGCAAAAGAGGCTTTTAAGAATCCGCCGATATTGCGCGGACTTTGTTGTATCAGCAAGGTCGGTGAAGGCGGGGGGAGTGTTGTGTGCAGCTGCCTTCCCCTTCCCTCTCAACCTCCCTTTCGCCTTCAACTTTCGAGGCTTGCGAAAGTCGCCGTTCCACCTCGATCCATCACGGTTTGGAGGCGGACACTTGTATAGTTGCCGCATGCCACTATCATAGTTTGCGACCAACCACTTGTCCTTTTGTCATGGCATATTGTATGCCGGCCATGTCCTTGCAAGGATCATAATAGCTGAATGGGCGATGTTTATTGCCATTGTGGTGGCACATAATGTCCATCCGCAAAGGAAAAGGCGTGAAAACTGAATGTAGGTGGCCTGCTCGATGATCTCCGCCCCACTCCTTACCTCCTCCACCCGTCACCACAAGGTTACGACGCGGAGTGAAATAACTCCTTGGACCATGGTTATTCCGATTGCATTGCGAACAATGGTCCTTGGCTCTCAAAAAAGTCTTCAACACTTTCCGACCACATATGCATTAACCATCCTTGGACCATGGTCATTCTGAACGCACTTACCAACAACATCCATGGCCCATGGGCATCCGATATCATTGCCAAATTCGTCCTTGGGTCACGAAATATCGATACCGCTTCATATATAAAACATGGGGACATGCCAACCGAACAAAAAGCGATTTTCAGTGCACCGGAAAAGACATAGCGAGTGCGAGCCATGATGGACGAAACACCAGACACCATCATTCACCCATGGGCATCCGATCACAGTTGCCAAAGTAGTCCTTGGGTCACGAAATAGTGTACAAATCTGCCCGGCTATATATGCGAAGCATGGGGACATGCCAACTTCGAACAAGAAGGTGACGGGTGTGCGCCCGGAAAAGACAGCATGGCTAGGGTGCAAGCCATTACGGCCGAAACACCAGACAACATCATTCACCCATGGGCATCCGATCACAGTTGCCAAATTCGTCCTTGGGTCACGAAATAGTGTACAAATCTGCCCGGCTATATATGCGAAGCATGGGGACATGCCAACTTCGAACAAGAAGGTGACTGGAAAGACAAGATGGGTAGGGTGCAAGCCATGACGGTAAAGCGATGAACAACAAGCTTCATGAAGGACCAACTCAGCTTTGGTGCGACAACCAGTCGACCATTGCTTTATCGAAAAATCCAGTTTTTCATGCTAGAAGTAAGCATATCGAGATTGCTCATCATTTTATAAGACAAGCCAGGCGTAAGAGGTAATAGTGGACTATGTTGCCACTTAAAATGTGGTGACCTTTTGACAAAGTCTTTGCCAAAGTTGGTACATGAGAAACATACTTTGGCTAGGCTAATTTATACTGCTGTGAGCAAAGGTGAAATTTCATTAGTTGATTTCCTCTTTCATCGGCTTGGTGATTGGATGAAGCCTTATTGTGTTATGTGATCGTCACACTTGCTGGAACTCTTTTTCTGCTTATATCATCAGTGGGAGTACACTTTCTATTATGAAGTCAATTTTCAAGATATTTTCAAGCTTATCAATTAACTCCTAATTGCAACTAAGTGGGAGTAATGGAATATAGCTTATTTTGGAATAGATATGTGTTAAAACATAATGGTGATTTCAGTTACAGTTAAATTAGGTTTAGTTTTATTATTCGTTAATTAATAACCGTCAATAACCGATTTTGTATAAGACCCTTTCTTTGTGTGTAATTTGTATCATCTTTCGATTCCAACTTGCTCTTGTCCCTCTTGCTTCCCTCTTGCACGATCTTCACACATGAGATCCTAGGCTACCAACTTCTTTAAGTATGAAATTACAAGGCACTCAAAAGGTAGGAATTATAGAATCCCTAGATCTAAAAGGGTGGCTAGAACCCATAACCAAAAAATTTAGAAAAATTGGTTTGGTTTGATGAAATTTGAACTAATGAAAATAATCAATAAAGTAGCTATGATTAATACTTTACTTAGTGTGTTCTAAGCTAATTATTTCACTTAGCAATGGTATGATGGGCAACATGAGTTTCTTCATGATTAAAAAACTAGCGGATGCTGTCTATGATGCAAATGATAATCTGCTATCAGTATCGAAATGCATTTTCATCAACTAGAATGAATATGAGGTTACTAACTTAACTTCCTAAGTTGATTAGAGAAGAAAACTAGGAACAAAGCCATTATGCATTTTCATCAACTAGAATGAATATGAGGTTGCTAGCTTAACTTCCTAAGTTGATTAGAGAAGAAAACTAGGAACAAAGCCATTAGAATATCATATGGCTCTGATACCAAGTTAGAGATGCATTTGCGGAAGCGTCTTGCATCAAGCACATGCTTTATTAACAATGATTGAGTTTGGTTCACAGGTGGGCTTATAAAGGATGGTTACGAGGGGGTGTGTCCTTTCACTACCCTGCTAGTTAACTAACTATCAACTAGCTAAGTCTAGTTTGACTAATCCACATTGGGTCTGGTCTAGTCGACCTTAACCAACGCGATTTGCACTACTTCTAACTCTGCTGCAAGTTGCTTCCCTTGTAAATAGTTGCTTTGGAATTGCTTTGATTTGGGTGCGTGGCGGTGCCTAAGGAACTCTCGGCTTGAGGGGCAGCTTTAGAGAAAGACTCTTTGGAGATTCTCGTCGTTTGGTGCAAACCCATAGTCCAAGGAAGAACTTTCTGGCTTGTTGGCAGACCCCAGGCAGTTGTGGCGTAAGGGCGAGCTTGGGCCAGATTGCTTTGAAGTCGTGTTAGTTTAGGAGGCCGGATCGAGGCATGTTGAGTTGAGTTGCATGTTGAGGATGGAGTTGATGGCACCCTATTGGTGGTAGGGCATGCCCCCACGTGTGTAGGTGAAACCGACCTATTGGTTCATCTTATCTAGCTCTTCGCGCCCGTCCAGTGATTCATGCTTGTCCACCTATTAGCTCTTCGCTCTGACGCGAAGACATAGATTTGGTTAGACTTTTGTCCATTTCAATCCACGTTTTAGCTCTCTCCATCCATCTATTCGTCTTAGCTTTCTCTATCCATCTAAGTATTCTCATTCTTCTCGCTCTCTCCATCCACGTTTAGCTCTCTCCACTAATCACTTCTTCTCGCTCTCTCCATCGACGTTTTAACCTTGAGAGAGCGAAGGCGAGAGAGAGAAGAACGTGAATAACTAGATTATTGATAGAGAGGGCGGGGTTTTAATATTTTCTTTTGTTCCAAAACTGTTAAAAAACCTAAAAGTATACAGAAATGAGTTTGTATTGTTAATACGATCCCCAATATGAGAAATGCATATATTCCTTGTTCGAGGTCTCGAGTCTCATTAACTCGCAAGATATTCCACTCAGAAACCGATAATCCCCAACAAATCTCCGAAAACTAGCTGTGACAGGAAGAGAACAGCTGTGTACACAAAGCGGCCAAAGATAACAGTGCTTCACGTTTTGCAGCTTACATGCTGAGAGCTCTTGGAGCAGGCATTCAACTTTTATCACTAGCGTTGCCAAGAGTCACCTGTTAAAGGCAGCCAACTGTAACGAATGCCTTACAAGCCTCAGTTATAAATCTTCACAGGCTTCTCGAAATTATGACGGTTCTGCAAGACAGCCCCATCCCATGAATCCAAGCTCGGGAGACCTACCCCAAAGTGAAGACCAATAATTGTCTCGTAGAAAAAGAAGTTAATCATAGTAACCACTCACTTGATTCGCAGGATGTGAGCGCTTGGGAGTATTGTCAGCATGCTCGAGGCCAAGATAATGTTCCCAGGCACCGTATGTATCTCTCTTCTGCATTCAACGCAGAGCAAGTTAATCCAGAACTGCCTTATATATAGATACGCAGAGACACTACAAATTGGCTACTGTTGTACCTGGAAACGGCTGGCAATAACCTCATTGTCTTGCAGATATTCTGGTCTCCCAAGTGAGAGAAATGCAAACTTCCACTGCAAGAACTATGTACAGGTGAGCCACAATAGCAATCCTTCAAGTTGATAATCTTTCAAAGTCCTAAAATCTTAATCAATCACCTTCAAAAACTCCTCATCCGGAATCTGCAACTTCTTTTGAACGCGGTCTTTTACTTCCACCAATGTCTCGTTCTCATGAACTACTAAGAAGAAAGGTTCACCAAAGTTTTGTACCTGCATAGCAGTCAAAGGATCACAAGGAGAAACGCCCCACCATATTACTCACACCAGAAGGATAAGGAGAAAACAATCCTACCATATGATTTTGTGACGCATCTCTGGTGAAGTGGTAGACATGTATCAGCCTATCTTGTGGGCCTAGCTCCCTCTCCTCATCGGGGACCTAAACATAATAACCAGATCAACTGAAGAGAACTCGAACAAAACATGAACACCGTATCAGTCTACAGCAGATAAAGTAGCACAAGAAAACTTCAAGCTCAAACAACGATGTTTTGCCTTGAGTGGTAGGCCCACACCTCTTCAGCTCGGAGGGTCCAGTATTGATCATTGATATTTTCGATCTTCTCAGACAAAGGAAAAACCTACAAACCAAAATATACCAACTTGACATCCAAGTCTTTGTGACATCCCCAGAGGCTTAGGTGATAAGTACAACACAGGAGTTACCTTATATATCTTGTGGTAAAACACTTCCAAAATTCTCAGATCAGCTTTTGCGTTTGTAAGCTCCACCTTTAGAGAAAGAGGTCCACACGAATCCAATCCCAAGATGAGATTCATGGAGATTTATTGAGAGCAGCTCAGATAAAACACATGCTTAGATTTTATGCAAGGCCACTCACTTTTCCCTTAAGCTCGTTGATGACATCCCCAACAGTGCTCTGTTTGGGTAGTCTAATGTTATGGACAGACAGCTGCACCCAAGACATCCATTATGCACAAAAAACAGAAGGACATAGGTTAGACAGTGTCCTTTTCTAAGAAGTCCGAAACAGTCCTAACCTGTAATTCAGACTCACTGAGCAGACTAGGAACAGCAAATGGGTTCCCACCTCCTCAGTCCTCCCATTGTGAAAAGCCACCTTGAGAGTCTTCAACCCTTGCAGTTCCGGAAGTGGCAAGTCCAAGGTCTCGAAGTACAGGATGTCTGATGTCTGTATATCAAAATGTCCACGTAGTTGAGTCTTGCATTTTCTTACAATACATTTCTTTAAGCAAGCATGCTGCCATAATCAATCTTGCAAACCTGGTTGTAATGAACAAGCATGTCACTGAGGCGCTCAACTCCTCGATACTTGATTGGTTGAGGTTTGGGTTGCTGTGAGTAACAGTTGTGCGCAGTCAACCGGATTTTGGAAGGATCCACTACACCCACATGATGTGCCACCCTTTCCACAACATCATCGTATGTGTGTTGCTTGGACCTGAACCAAGCAATAAGCTTAATGAAAGCAAGTAACAGGAAGACGGTGGACACCTACGGAAAGCCAGATACAGGAGATCTTCTCAATACTGGTAGCATGCATTTGGTAATACAACGGAGACACCAAGAAGCCTCACATTCATTAAATAGCTTCACTTACAATTCCAAACAGAAGTCATCTTCTTTCGGCCTCTCCAGCCGTCGAAAGTGTACCACCTAACCAAATTCAACCAACAAAAAGGGGAATGTTATATCATACACTGGCCACACAGTCAGAATGAGTACATAGTCAGTGCACCAGGAACACAGATCTGCAACAAAACTGCAGGTTAGTACCTGCCGATTTCGGACATACTCAAAAAAAGCCGGAACATCAGGATATCGCACCCTTTCTTCAACATCCCTATTAGGGACTTTCTGATAGCAGACAATGTCCCCATCTTCAAGCTATAACACAAAATCACAAAACTAGTCAGTAACAACCCAACAGTACCAGACAACAGACGCTCAGAGTTGGTAAGACCAAGAACACTTGGACACCAGCACCATATGCAACCTGGCTTGCCCGAAATGTGGATTTCTTGTCAATGTGCTCACACATGACATTAGGTTCAAATTTGATTTCCTGCCCAGAATCACACAAGCAAAGTTAAACAATACATGAAACCTGAAGTTTACCAACAAGTTCTACGCTTGGGTTCTACCAGCAATATGACAGGGCACTAAATTTCGCACCTCATATAATTGTAGGTCATCATTCTTCAAAAATCCAGCCATGTCGATGAGCATGTCCAGGATATCCGCAGGTCTACCACTAGCCTTCACAAACGACTTCCCAACATACCTGCAAGAGAGACATATGCACAGCAGATGCAGCAACCACACTCATGTCCAGGTGATCGTAACCACCTGTAAAATAGATCTCACCTTATTTCCTCCTTCTCTGGGCTGTACAGCTTAAAAAAAAGTAGGATGTCCTCTTTCGTCTTTTCAGCTGGTGGAAATGGTACCTAATTATTTTTCAACAATTTGGTGAGATGCTCCCAATCAAAATGCACAACTCTCTCTGAACACCCTTGCTTAAGCACCCCGCAGGCAGAACACAAAGGCACACCTTACCCCGTTCAACATCTGCACTTCCAGAAAAAGCTTCAGCTCTGCATTATGAGCCTTATTTGATGCCTCCTTCAGGAGCCCAACCTGCCAATTTCACTGTTCACTACAAGGCCCTGCAAACGATTGAAATTTTGTCGGGTCAGATTCTTACCGTCTGAGACTCCTCCTGGTCAGTCAAGGGTCTGTTGGGACGGTAAGTATGATTCTGCCGCTTAGCCCAAAGCCAGAACCGCTGACATTGAACTGGAATTCCAAATTCTTTTGCCACTTCTTCCTACAAAATCACATCAGCTTGAAGATTCAGTATGCAACTCTATCTTCAGAATCTCTCAAGAAAGTTCCCTAACAATAAGCAAGCATACCCAAATTCCTGATTCAATCGCAGGATACCTTGAACTGCACAAAGGGAGTCTGCTTTTGGATACGGAAACTTTGAACTTTGTCATGATCCACTAGATCAAAATGGATTTCCTTCCCAATCTGATTCGCGAGGTCTTCATCTCGAGCAACCTGCAAGCAATGGTCAAGATTACTCAGAAATGCTATCAATTCACAGAGCAATATGGAAATAATTGACAAATGTTCAGACGAACCTTGAAGATAGTGTAAAGATGAGCTTCTGCTTTCTCTTTCCTCTTCCTGTCTTTTTCCTCCTGCTCTTTCTTTAACCTCACCTAGGTAAGTTACCATGATTCTTAAGAAGATCCTTGACAGGAGATCCTGAGGTACCAATCACATTGTCTTGAAGTAGAATGACAGTAGGAACAGAGGAGCTACCTGCAAATGCTCCGCAATGTCATGTTCATCAACATCACAGATGACTTTGTCTTTGTCAGACTCTCTGATGTAGACAAGCATATAAGCATTGGAGTACTTTGTGAACTTGAAAGGCGTATTGTTGAAACCCGGATTGGTTTGCGGTAACTGCAGACATCCATCGCCAAAAAGTTAGCGAGGGCCAACATCGAGGAGCAGCAATACATAAAGGGTACCCATCAAATCAGAGAATACTTCTTCTTCTCCACCATACTGTTCTTCCAGCGCTCTCTTCAGTTCTTCCTTAGTTACTCGTTCATCATCAAACTTGTACCTGAGTGCATGAACCCACAAAGTGGCAACTAAGAGAAACAAAAGCATGGTTTCACAAAACAGCTTTGGAACAAAAAAAGAACTGTTGGTCAATAAACACCTAGATAGACTTTATGAACAATTTATACGCGTTCTATCAGCTAGCACTCACAGCCCTCAACCAATTGCAGTTGGCATACAACCAGGGGCATACTACCATTTCAAAGAACGTGCTAACCATAAGATGGATTTCAGCATGTTGGACACAATTGCATCCCCTCAGGGCACTTACCACTGCTCTGACAAAGTTGGTCTGATAAACGCATAGTAATGTCCTCCATGAACTCCACCACTGTGCACGAGCACACTGCACAGCAAAACTTGCTTAGACTAAGCAAAAGAGCAACCTTTGCAGCTCTAATTTATCCACATTAAACCAGTCCATAGAGGACCAGACTCTTACCTGTGCAGTGAGTACAGATTGCGCACACTTCTGTCAGCATCTGGAGATAGGTACCGACCATCTGCTCGGTCCAAGTCCAACTGAGACGGAAACTCATAGCGGTCATTTATCTGCAATACCAATTGAATCAAAGCAATCAGACTTCCGCCATCTTGCCATGGCCATCAAGATCAGAAATTAATCTATAGGAGCATTTCCAATTTTCTTGACGATACCTGCAACAAATCACTTAAAGCATCAACATCACGTACCTTCACCATTGTATCCCGCATGTAGTCATACTCAAATCTCTTCAGCTGAAGTTGAAGTACAGGGGGAAAATCAATGAAAAGTACCCCTTTCTTGGCATCCTGCAAACAATGGGAACAAGGCTGACTTAGCTTCATTCCCAACTTGACAGCGCAGCCAAAATCGGATGCAACCAAGAAATGCATTCATATCTAATTCATATGCCAAGTACTTGCAGATCCGTATCGCAAAATGCGCTACTAGAAGTAGCCCACCTGCAGCCCGAACTGCTCAGCATGATATCTGTTCTCCCCTTCCAGTTTCTCAACTTCAACATATTTGTCAAAGGATTCGTACACATCTTTGCAGCCCTTGACATCAAGCTGCAAATCTTCCAAAAGAAATGAAAGCTATCAATAGGAATGCCTGGCCTAGCTGCTGCAACAAAATTCCAGTGCATTTAGGAACTGAGACGCATGATACCATAAAATGATTCCTTGCGGTTTGACTTGTAGTCGACATTGATGCACTCTATGTAATTCATGTGATGGCCCTCAAAAAGTTGCTGAATTGTCCCTTCGACTGCTGTCCCCTGCAAGTGCCAAGCACAGCAATAGCATCTGAACTGTTCTGTCACGAGAAAACACAAAGACGTATGATTTTCTTGTCTCAACAGATTGATAGCAACCAATTCACTACCTTCATCTTATCTTCGAGCTTTTCACAGAGGACACGGTTGAGCTCCTGAACATCATGCTGCATAAATGACTCATGTGAATCCCAACCAAACGACTTTGTCAAGTCCTTTGTCGCCACACTTGTGTCACTGTATTGGATCTTGTAAAATAAGCTCTGTAGAGCCAAGGGGATGCTGTTGGATGGTACATCATTCTCAGTAGTCGGCATGTGGTACACAGCCTGCAAGAAAAGACCAGATTGCAATTGTGATAAGAAAAAGAGAGCACATAATATCACCACTAGGAAAAAAGCACTATATATGCAGGGAACTGATTCAAATTATAGACAACAAAAGCAGAAAGATGGATATGTTGTCGGATGTTCTGCATCATTGAATGGCAAATAGCGCTTTCACAACAAACCCTTCACATCCAAGAAAAACCATAAAGATTCCTTCTCACAGCCACTGTTCTGCAAAACTTGTATTGTGGTACACTATGCTACATATTCTGATAATGAGCGCCTGCCAGCATTCAGTCTGTATAAAGACATGCTAACAACCATCACGTGGCCAATTACAGTACCTTCCTGAAGTACGGTAGATGGTAGAGTGTCTGCAGAAGGGAGTTCATATAGCATGTAGCTCCTTGATTTTTAAGTCCGACAAACCCTGTCTCCTTCTTGGAATCATACGCCCAATAGTCCACCACTTTTCTTGCATTTACATCGGCCTCCACAACCAGATTATCGTTCACCAAAAATCCTTTTGAAGGATCGTAAAGGTCCTGGAGTGGCATGAAAGAAGTGAAGCCCCAATCGCTTTCTCTTACATTGAACTGGTGTTGGGTGTCTGCGCATACAACAACACATGAAGCTGATCTTCCAGAGTAGACATAAGTCACTGCTAGTCACCACTCACAAACGAAAAAACTCCAATAACTAATTCAGCAAGCATTTCCTAGTCACTATGAACGAGTATATGCATATTAATCAATGACTCATCGCAGACCTTTCTTCAAGGTCAGCTTTGAATCGTACTGATTTTGGACAGCCAAGGTAAAGTGTGCAAATCTGCTCCAGCCATACGGCAATGATGCAGAATCAGCAACATCCAAGTAGACTGACAAATGATCAACATTGTTTCCCTTGGGAAAAAGCAGGATACGCCTGCAGCAGATCCACAGCCAACATCAGAGGGAGTGGAAGAGAACTTAGTCCTATCTCCACCCACAACAAGAACGACTACCTCTTGCAGAATTTCACGTACCATTTGTATCCTCCCACAGTGAAGGTTTCGGAATAGTGCTTCCGAAGATTAAGCTTCGAAAAGTTATCAATAGTCCATGTGAATTTTCCAATTTGAGGATCATCGAGCCCAGGTTGGTTCTCCACAGTCGCAAGACTTTCGCCATGACCTACCACTGAAGGTTAACACGTAAGCGTCCTCTTTACGACATTATAAGAACAAGGGGTGCTTAAACAGCGGACATACCCTCCATGGGGTCGGCGCCGTCGTTGAAATCCGATGGTGGTATCAACATGTCGTCATCGTCCTGCAGTCAAAAAGCCAGACGGCAGTCACAACCCTAACCGCCAAGCTCGAGAAATCTCGTGAGTGCAGAGGATCTGAATCTCCAAGAGAGACGCTGATCACGGCGACAGGTTAGTCACACGTACGGCTGGCCTTCAGAAACATCAAATTCGACCTAGGCCTACAATCAGCAAGCCTCCTATACAGGCTGAGGCGAAGACTATATACTTCAAGAGGTGGCGCCATCATCGTCATCGGAAACCACAGAGAAAGCTGGCGCAGCAGCGCTACAACACCGCTAGATCTTCCCGGGCACTAACCAGCCCTCAATGCCCGACCATCTCCAGCGAGCAGAGGATGTTCTGCGTGCTACTCAAGATTGACATCTACTGCACCTGAGCCACAAAGCCGCCAGCTCAACAAGCTTCAGACATGTAAAGGCACCGCCCTCAGCTGAGCGTCCACGCTGGAGAAAACAATACCACCGAGAGTTGAGCGGTTGAAACGTAGGCGAGCCAAGTCTCGGACTCGATGCACCCACGGGCCCAATCACAATAACAGTCGAGGATGTGTACGTAATATATATAATAATATACGTAATGCGCGAGGAATAAGTCGTGGTATGTATGCAAGTTTTGCCGAAACTTGTTTTATATTACAATATATATACATGGGGGTTCTTAAATAATAAACCGAAGTTACTGATCCCAGTCTACATCGAGACCTATGAAACTTTTGTGGTCTCGCTCAAGGAAACAAGCGCTTTATGGTCGGCCGGTGCCGCATAGGTGCTGCCGGCCATGGCGGCTGCGGCTGGCAATGGCGGCGGTGGCGGGAGGCCGCTGCAATGGCGCGGCGGCGGGAGGCGGCTGCCGGGCAATGGCGGCCGGTGGCGGGGAGGCCGCCTACTCGCGATGGCGGCGGTGGCGGAGGCGCCTACTGCGATGGCGGCGATGGCGGGCGCCTACTCGCGATGGCGGCTGGTGGCGAGCCGCCTACTCACAATGGCGGCGGTGGCGGGGTGGCACTACTCACGATGACGGCCGGTGGAAGCGGGCGCTACGGGCGATGGCGACTCCATGGCGGGCAATCGCTACAAGCGATGGCGGTAGCGTGTGGCGGCCGGCTACGATGATGGGTCGTCGAGAGGGCGGGAGCTTGTGATGGCGGGCCATCTATGGCCAAGCTCGGTGTCATGATCGGGCCTTGTCGCGACCACTCGTAGGAGAGGTAACACTATGCAGGTGATCTGTGCATTGTGTCTCCTTGCGGGTGCTATGCTATGGCTTGCAATCGGCTCCTCCCGGCCTCCTAGGGTGTCTTCCCTGCCACTCCAACTTGTGGTGCTTAGATGCCACTCACCCTAAGACACTTACTACCATGCCACTACCGGGCTCGTTGGTTGGCAGCTTATTCCACTATCCCACAAGCCTTCTTTCACTCTAATCCGCAGTTCTGGTCCATGTAGGTCCTACTCGAGTGGGGGAAATTAATCGAGCCATAGTTGACCTCCCCGGGCACCTGCCCATGGATCAAGGTGATATGGAGTTTGATGGACCTCTTGCTCCGGTTGAGGTGCCACCTACTCCTCCATCCCTTCCTAGACCTCCTCCTCTGGTTGAGGAGCGACGCTATCCTATGCGTCAACGTAACCCTAGGCACCTATGGAATGAGAAGCCCTTTGACATTGAATTTAACCAAGCGAGCTTTTCATCCCTTGAACATTCAGATTCTCTTTTTGCTTTAACTATTGCTGCTGCAGAGGGAGATCTGCTTACGCTCCAAGAGGCCTATTCTTGGCCCGAGGTACCGTGGCGCCGACTGACGGCCAACGCGCCACATAATCGTGTCGTTGTAGTAAGGAGTCAGTTCCCAAGAGAATGATAGGCTCCGCTTGCCACGTTTCAATCGTTTCTCACCTCAACATCGTGTCCGTTTCACTCAAACACACGCTGCTCACCGCTTTCGACTAACTACCGCAACGTTCACCGAATGGCCCGGCAAACGTTTAAGGACTCGGTCCGTGATCATCTAGTACCTGCGTTCTTCTAGTCCGTTCTTCTCACCACCTCTACACTCATCGTTCTTGGGAAAGCAGGGTGGCTGTCAGGACCTCCTCGCCCGCCGCCTCCGTCCGGTTTACACGCCCTCCGAGTTCCTCCGGCTCATCGCTCGTCCGCCTAACGCCCTCCGCCTGACGCAAGGGTCTCCGATTGGTTGCCCCTGCACACACCACCACACGCTAAGGTCCGTCACCGGGACCTTGATCGATCTCTTGATTTGTCGTGCTTGCTCGATGACTCAGACTCACGCTTAGCAAGAAGACGCAAAGGTTTGCAAGGAAGCCAGATCCGCACTCAAGAGAAAGATCTTGTACTAGGGTCGCTCGCCTCTTATACGCCCAAGGTCGGCTCTTTATTACACTCTATTCGAAACATGGCCTCAAAATACCTTGCTATCCGCCTACTATTTCCCTTATTCCGCATCTACGCCGGTACGTGGGGTGGTTGCTCTCGGTTCCGCCTTGGCGGCTGGGCGGCCAAGCCCTAGCCGACAGGGCGCACCTAATCGGATGATCCGGCGGGGCCCCTACCCCTTCCCGAGACTGCTGGGGCCGAGCCACCCGGCGGCACGACAACGGATCACCACCAAGTCCTCCTCCCCCTCCTCTCTTGCCTCGCTGGTGGGCCCTTGTTCAGCGGGCCCTCTAAGAGATGGCTCTGTCTGGGCAGGTGATTGGTGACTCCCTTCTGCCCCCTGAGTGTGGACCTCAAGGTCCAGTCCGGGTCCAGTCTTCTCTATGGAGTCCGAACCTCGAGGTCCGGCCTTCTCTCCGGAGTCCGGACCTCAAGTCCGATTTCATGGGTCCGGTCCTCGGTCGGTCTTCTCTCGAGTCCGGACTGTGAGTCCGATCATGGGTCCTTGACAGGCCTGGGTGGACTACCCAAAGGTTCATCCTCACCCACCGGGCCCTCCCTTTGGTCCAGGTTTCCCGGACCCGCTCCTTCTGACCTCCTGTGGCCTCCTCCCTCCTTCCAAGGTGAAGTGGAGTGCTTACCTCAGGCGCAGTGGCATTCATTACATCCTGCTCCTCCAGCTGATCTCCCTCCTCAGCTGGTGCTGCCGCCATGACAGCGCTCCCAACGCCCGTCGTCTTGTCTCGGGGCCTTCCTCCTCGCCAGCCTTAACGTCCGGGTCCGCTCCATCTGTCGAGGGTAACGCAGGACCTCTAGAGCCTTGAGGAGCTCCGCGTGGTAATAGGCAAAGTCTGAATCGACTTGTTGAATTGCCTCTTCCACATGAGCCCGGAGCACCCGGTACTCCCTCCTCCATAGGTGCTCCAGAGCTGGGCATGTTGTCCCATCAACTGCTCGCCGGGCCAAAGCCAGGCAACCGGCGGGACTCCTTGAGGCCGCGAAGGCCGCCGACACCTCCTGCGCCTGCGCTCGCCGACGTGCTCCTCCTCCCTCCGTCGTTGTAGCTCTACCGCAGCGGCCATGGAGCTCTCCTCCGCCCTCCACCCACCGCTCTTCTCCCGAGCCCTCGCCTCCGTTCATCTTTGCCCAGTCCGCCATCTCCCTCTCCAGGCCCGGTATCTCGGCCCGGCTCCTGGCTTCCTCCAACTCCTTCTTCAACTCGGCGATGTCCAACTCCTTGGATCGCCGCCAACTCTCCTCCGTCTCAAGCAGGCTGATGCCCCTATCTCCCGCTCATGGTTTGCAATCACTGGAGGGCTCCATGTCAGCAAGCTGTATCTTGAGCTGGCTCGGGGTTTCTCATGCGTCCTCCATTTCCCGGCTCCGCTTTCCAGGCTTGGGTGGAGATCCTCCATCTCAGGCTTGGCCTCCTTTTCCTCCGCCTTGCCTTGCCTCGCGCGTGTGGTTTGCTCTACTTGAGATTGGCCGCGTGTGTGCCCGCCGTTTCCCTCCACCGGTTCTTGTCCCTCATTAGTGGTCTCGGCCACCGGCGGCTTGACCTCCGCGCACTTTTCACCCGAGCCTCTGTGCTTGGTGCTCGCTCGCCGAGCTGTCTCGACGAGGTCCCGGGCCCGCTCCGCTTGCCTCCGGGCCTCCTCCGACTCCTTCTGCGCTGCCTCCCTCCGTTTGCAGAGGTCTCTGTAAGGCCTCTCGTTGCTTCATGCACATGTGAAGGATCACACAGTCTGTTGTCGGGACAGCATCTCTCTCCGCCTTGCCTCACCTCCACCCTTGCGAGTGACTCCGCCTTCTTTCGACCCGCTTGGGCCGCCTCTACCTGCCCCTGGAGTTCCACCATCCTTCGCCTGGTGGCCTCCACTTCTTGGGTCTTCTCCGCTGTTCCGCAGAGACCCCAAAGCATACCGTCCATGACGGTAGCCAAAACCCGCCGTGTTTCTTCCACGGCCGCCGCTGGGGAGATACCCAGGAAGTCCGCTGTGGGAGCGGGCATCTCCCGGTCCGTCAAGGACCGCCATACTGCAGTCCGGAGGGAGTCCGAACTGGACTCTCCGGACCCAATCAGGACCCTCAGGTCCTGAGTGCTTCGGTCCGGAGCCTCTACTTCTTTGGCCCTCTTGGCCGCTAGCTCCTTCTCCGCCTTCTCCGCTTGGGGCTCGGAGGTGGTGAAGAGTCCGAGGGCCTCTTGCCTCTCCCGGTCGGGGCAGAGCGGGGTGAGCCGCTGCCTCCCTCCCACTGGCAAGGCCCTTTCCGCCCTCACGCCTCCTCCGCTTCCTCCCACTCCGTCGGTGGGCGGCGACACGATCTGGTAGGCGCGCACCTTGCCTTCCCCATCGAGTCCGGCGAGGCTCGCGGCCGGCTCCGCTGGCCGGAGTTGCACTGCCACTCCCATCCGGCCGCCTCTTCCTGCTTTGCGGTGGGGAACCGAGGAGAGAAGCGAATGTCTTCCACACTGGTGGCGAGGGGGGTCCGTTCAGGCGTATGAGTCCGGAATCCCTCCCGGTTGTCTCCTCCTTAGGACCCACTTGCTGGGTCGAGGGCCTCGGCCTCCTGCGCTCTTCCTTCTCTCTCGCCTCGGTAGCTGACCCTTTCCGGTAGTGCCCTCCCCTCCTTGGGGTTCATGCCCCACACATGAATGAGGCAGGCGATATGGCCGAGGGGTGGCTTCGCTTCTCGCCCGGACCTCGGTTGATTTGGGCGAAGATTATCCCCGCCAAGGCTTTCCCATACGAGGTCGTGGAGGAACACCAGTTATCACCAAGGTGGTCCACCTTGGTGAGTATTCCGATTTATAATCTCGCCCCGCCCCTGCCTGGGAGGTCCGAGCATCGACCACCCGGAGGATCGGCTGTGTCCCACAGTCGCAAAGGCCGCCTGCTTCCACCTTCCCTTCACCTTAGGGCTCCGTTACTACTCCCTACTTCCTCCTTGGGCGGTTGTAGGCCGCCTCATGACCTCCACGGCCCACCTCAGGAGTCCTCACAGTTCTTGAACGGACCTCCTTGTTGGCTGCGCTAACATTTTCAGGCGTACTCCCGGACTAAGGTGATTGCAAAGGTCCGGCAGTACCGGTCTGTGCCATTCCTCCACCAGCTCCTCCGCCTCCTTAAGGACCAAGAATGCGTAGCGCTTGGACGATGTTGCGCTCCACCAAGCGCCATGGCTCCCACACTCCGCCGCTTTCTTGGGTCCCATCACCACGCCTTTTGTTCATTGTTGGGACTTGAGGCTCAACAATCTCTCGCTCTCGCTGGCGTTAGTCGCTCCGCAAAGTCGATCCGGCGTGAGGGTGCTGGCCTTCGAAAGACAACGCCAGAGCCGAGTGTCTGAGCGAGAGAGTAAAACCGCAGCGAGGTTGCTTGGAAGAATGACCTCATACTGGTCCACTCGCCGTAGCAAGTCGCGGGCGCCTCTGTGCATCGCTGAGGCCTGCATGGCTTACTCCGCTATACGCCTGCTTACTCGCCTTTACGCTGCATTGCCTTTACTCCCGCATTGCCGAGCGTGAATACCGCATATAACGGCAGCGACAACCCTACTGCCCCCGGGTCCGGTGCTGCATGCCCGTCACCTCTCGCATCCCCACGTGGCTTGCCGTCTCTAAAACACGCTCCAACTTCTAAGTTACTTTACTTGGCGTATTTTATCGCCCCGCCCGGTGTGGTCCGGACTTTCGGTGTGCCCCCGATGATCGGCAGGTGGTCCGGACTCGCGATCGGTAGTCTGATACGACTTGCGGTGTTCGAGTTCCTCCTAGCCGGAGTCCCAACTACTCCCGAGTGCTATGAGTACTACTGGACTTATTTCTTCCTTTCCGCCTTATTTTCTGCTCCGCACCTACGAAAAAAACAAAACCTAACTCATTTCCTACCCCCGGGGAGAGTCTGCGGTCCACAGCAGCTAAGTGGAAATTTGCTATTGATGATGAATACAACTCATTTATCAAGAATAACACTTGGACACTTGTGGTAGGGAGAATCCGGGGCACTCCCGAGGTCCTCCCACTATAGCGGCCACACTTATCCCACTGCCGCTCAGACGCTTGGGTTTCGGCCCCATGAGACTTGTGTGAAAATTCGAGGCCTTGTGGTCACCAATCGCCACCTCCGCACAACTCTCCCTCTCAACAAGCAAGGCGCCACTACTCTCCCCTCACAGCAGCACCACTTGCACCGAAAATCGCCAACCTTGACCCACAAACAGCTGCAGTCCCGCCTCAGCGAGGAGTCTCACGCCTGGGGACCCCCGGTTCACACCGCGATTTCGTCCCTACTTAAGACCAAACTTCGACCTACAACGACACAACACACCAGGTGTCCCGCCTCAAGAAGAAGGAGCCTACCACGGCGCCTGGACCCCCGGTTCACACCGCGATTTCGTCCCTACTTAAGGCTACTCTTCTCCACCTGTGGGAGCACTTTTGCATTTGGGATTCGTCCCTTAGGCTCGCCTGTGGCCTTCCACTAACACCTACACCTCTAATCCTCTACTCATCTTCTCATCTCCTCATCCTCTTCCTCCTAGTCTAACCTCGCTTCTGGCCACTTACCCTCACGGCACAACTCCCGCCTCCACCAGCAAGTTCTTCCTTGGGCGGTTGCTATGAGTTTGACACAGGCGAGAACCTCCGAGTCTTTCCCGTAGTCTACCCTCAAGCCGAGAGTTCTCCGGGCATTTGCCACACACCCAAAGCAAAGCAATTTCACAGAACCATTCACAAGGGGAGCAACTCGTTTAGGCACTTGCGTGAGCAAGTCCTCCACCAAGCACCCGACCACCGCGACTTCCTCTCTACGACGTGGTTGGCTCACACCGCACGAAATTCCTCTCAGAATGGCAAAGGACTCGATGAGCGTGGAAGCGCAAGACATGATACTTTATTTTGTGAAATCCTCCTCCTCTTATAGGAGGCCTTCCACATACAACCTCCCTTGGGTGACCCCTACGCAGTCACCTTTTCCAATATTCTATTATTTCCTACAGATTTAAGGCTGGCATCTAAGTCTATCGATCCTAGGTAAATTCTATTCTAGCAACTTCACCTATGGCCACTCTTTAATGTTGCCAACCTACACCACCTATCCTTCCCATTCCCCAAAGCTCATTTATGGTCATTGACAATTCTCAGGTCCTTATCTTGTCTGACGGGTTCCCTTAGTTGGTCTTCTCATCCCCTTTTGCTGCTGGTCTTCCCTTTTTGCTGGTCTTCCCGACCTCGACTCCCTATGACTTTTGGGCAATACCTTCCCGCCTTCGACCTTTGGGGCAAGTACCTTGCCTTCTTCCGCCTGGGCGGCGCCCGATTCCTCTTGCCATCCAGCAATCGCGCCTTCCGCACTTTCGAATGGCCCATCTTCTAGCCTCCCGGCGGCGCTCCTTCAAAGGGCACCTACCGCGTAGTCGCAGACTCGGTAGGTGACTACCATGGTAGTCGGTCCCTATCTCCTTCCCTCTTCCTCATCGGTGATGGTCCACAGGGTTGAGATCCTTTTTGCTCCTTTCCTGTTGTTTGATTTGTCCATACCTATTATGGAGCATGTTTTCAAAGGTTCCTCCCCATTTCTGACCGATGTTGTCACCTCGCTAATTCCTCCGGGCCTTCTTTGCGTGGTCTCCTCTCTCTGGCTGGCTCCTCCCTTATCCGTGGGGTGAGGGAATTTCTTACCCTTCTCGCCTTCACGGGCCATACTTCTTTGGTCTCCTCGGTGGCATTGCTCCTCAACCACCTTATCATCTATCTTAGGGGCATGTTGCGGATCCCCCGCCCTTCCATCCTCAATCCCTTCGTGGCTGGCTCCCCTCGGTCCTCCAGAGGTACCGCCTCACGCCGGGCAGACTACCACGAGGTGGCACCTACCACGGTAGTCCGGGGACTGGTAGGGTGGTCACCGTGGTAGGGGGTGACCCCCTACCTTGCTTCTGCGCCATCTCCTTCCTTTGGCGCCGAGGACTCATCCTCCTCTCCTTCACTTGTGGAACAAGTGACCTCCTTCTCTGCACTTATGTTGGTAGGTTGAGCTCCTCTTTGTGATTTTTCATTCTCCTAGGGAGACAACCTCCTCCTTAACATCTCCGGGGCCAAAGTACTTGCCTCCCCTACCATCGCCTCCCCTCAATAGCACTTGCATCCATTGCCTCCTGACCCACGCGTAGGCACGCCCCGCCGGTAGGCGCCTCCCCACGGAGAGGCTGCCTCCCACCGTGGTAGGCCTTCTTCCCTCCTGTTTCCTTATGGCACTATGGGCTCCTCTCTCGCCATTTCTTCTCCAAACTCCTCGGAGTCCATATCGCTTGTGACCTCATCAAAATCTAAGGCCCTGCTTACTGCAGAGGGCCTCCCTATCATCATCGTGTGGCCCAAGCATCCTCCTCTTCACAATTATTGTAGGCCTCCACACACCATGCCATCGCCCAATATTTTTGGCAATGGGTTTACACTCCAAACTACCACCATGCGCTTCATGAGTTGGGGTTTCTTGGCCTTGAAACCCTTCACGGCATCCACACAGCTTCCTCCGAACCAGCCTCATCCTTGCAGCTTGGCTCTTAGCAATCCCATGAGGAGAACAAACACCAAGCTAAGCACCAAGAACACTAAGGACGTCCCTCTTAGAAGAAATTCACTCTCAAAACCAAGCCAAGGCACACCAAGACCCAAGAAATTGGTGCCACAAGAAAGAGAACACCAAGAGGAGATGGCATCACTCTTAAGAAGGCACACACAGAGGGCGCACACAAGCTCTAGCTCACTCCCCTCTGCACTTTTAGGCAGTCTTCTCTTCTCATGCGACAATTATAGCAGGCTCCTAAATTGCAGCCATAGATTTGAGTGGTTCTTTGCAAGCATGTGGCCATATCCCATCCATTATTTGCCATACCATAACCTCTAATTTCTATCGTAGCCATCAATCCCCACCATGAATCTAAGGATCCTTTCCATCCATCTTGCACAAATTCAAGACCCTAGTTGGTTTGCACCAAGAAGGCTCTTAAGTCATCAATCCTTCAGCTCCTGTGCAAGAGCAACATTCCCTGCATCTCCTTGGCCCTAGGCGCTCCCATAGAGACCATCCTACCCAGCAAAACCCAAGGAAAAAGCTCAATCCTCAGCCTCCAAAATCCGTGCGCCGGGCTGCGCCTGCAACTCCTACTAAGAACTTTCCCAATCAGCTCCCGTGTGTCTTTTGCAAATATAAGCTCATACTCCTCACACAAAAGGCACCCCATCTGAGTATTGATCCGCCCATAGGACGCTTAACTCCAAGTTCTTATATATATATCCAATCCAACACACCAAGTTCCTTGTGCATATCTTTTGCATACATTTTGGTGTTTCATTATTGAACTCCTCACCAAGCTCCTTCTCCACATTTCTCCTTAGCGAACTCCTTCACCAACTCTCGAATCAGCCTACCTTGCTGCCCAATTCTCCTCGCGGCCACCACAACGACCTCCCTTCACACCTACTTGCAGCCCAACTGCGAATTTTGCCTTCATGATGCACACCCCATTGCGATTCCTTCACCATATTGCAGCCCATCTGCAATACTGCCTTCCTGTGGTGTGCCACCTCCATCTTGCGCCAGTGTAAATTCAGCTTGCCATGGCCTCTCCTAGTTCGACACGGCCCTATCATGCCATCCTCACATCATTACTCCGCAAGTACTTCCACATGCTTGGCACCATGGCCTCCTCTTGCAAATGACTAGCATTTTGCACCATAACTCCAGCTCTCTTCTGTCTTCTTCATCCTTAGCCTTGTGGCCTTCACCCCGCGCAACATGTGCTAGGCACTCTCCAATTCCCTTCCTGGTGCCTACCTACCACGTGGCTGCCTACCTACGGTCTTTGGGTACCCGGGCTATAGTGGGTACCCACTCACCTTATGCGTGTTGTTCCTATCACGGTAGGGTGTGCACCTACCATGGTAGCGTCTCCCTATACACCATTTGGCCCTATCCGCTGCATCTCTTGAGCTCCTCTGGGGCTCGCTCATGGAGGTTTCCTCCTCCTCGTGACAACCCCGGGTTCTACCACTTCCTCCTCTTCCTTGCAGTCCTCCAGCCTTGATCTTGCGGCAGCCTTGTCCTCAGTGTCTTCTTCAACATAAAAGGCAATGGTCTTTCCATGCTTGGCACGAGATGGACAATCTCGAATGGATGCCAAGAACCTTCCAGCTCCTTGCAATTTCCACACACACACCGGCCTTGACCTCGCCCTTGCTCACACCCCTAGCTCTTATACCCTTGCTTTTCCTTACGAGTTTCCAATTCTGTGATTTGAAGAAGGAATTCTCTAAGGTTCCAGTTCTTACATCTTCTCCAGCAAGTTGAGAGTCCCTTCTCCATAATTTCTCTTCAATTTTGACATGCCTTGCTCTTCCCAACACTCCTTTGGGCTTGGGCAAGCATTGCCTTCTTCCTTCCACCCGGCCCTTTCCTTCCTTCTTCTTCTCTTGTTGCACCTACTTGTCTTGCCTATTTTCCTCTTGCTGCCTAGCTTGCGCCTCTTCTCTATCCACACAGGCGCCGCATACTCTGTGTGGGGCTCTTCTGACTCTTGGTGTGGCGCCTTCTGCAGTGTTGGCGCTTCCTCACCTTCAAGTTGTGACCTCCTACACACATGCAGTTATAAAGATAACTTGGGGTTAGGAATGGTAACTACCAATCTACTCGCCCTTGGATATGCACCACGTGGCACCTTTTCTGATTGATTGGAGTTTCCCAATTCCTCTTATACTAAGATACTATTTCCCCTAGTTTCCTAACGGCCCAATCTAGCTTTTAATTTCCTATTCGACCCATTTATCTAGTCCACTATTGGTGGGCATATATAGTGGATATCTCCCTATCCTAATTTCCCTTTTGTCCAAGATCTCGTCACCTACCCTGATACGCCTTCCCTCCTCTCTACCGCGTGGTGTGGCGACCTCTGACGGTAGTCACTGCACCGCCCTTGGTTGCCATTACGCCTTGCACGGGGTCGTTTTGACCCGTTCTTCTTCCTCGGATATCCTCTTAGCCTTCCTAACAATATCCTACAACTCCGGCTTCAAGATTCTCGAGAAAATTTCACAGCATGCTCCTCTTCAATCGTTCCTAGCCAAAAAAAATCAAACTTGTTCGTCTTCGGGCTCTTTTGGGCTGGTTGCCCAAACTTTTGCGTTCCACAACACTGGTGCATTTACGTAAGGATAGGACAACAGTTAAGTGTAAGTGGGTTCTTAAGACTAAGTTTCAAGAGGTTGAGCCCAGGATACGCTATAAGGCTAGACTAGTATCCAAGGGCTATAGTCAGAAAGAGGGAGTGGAGTATCAAGGCGACAAGGTTTACTCACCTGTGGTCAAGGCTGCTTCCGTAAGGATGCTCCTTGCAGTGTATGCTGAACTCAACCTGGAGATTTATCAGCTTGATGATTGCACAGCCTTTCTTTATGGTCATCTAAAAGAGGAGATCTATATGGATCAACTTGAAGACTATGAGGACAAGAAATATTGGCATAGGGTATAAAAATTAAATCGCTCGATTTATGGACTTAAGCAAAGCCCATGCCTGTGGTATGAGAGGATGGATTCTTATCTCAAGATAATAGGATTTGTTCAAAGTGAAGCAGATACTAACATCTATGTACTTCAAAAGGACAGTTCACTTGTCCTTATTGCCCTATATGTAGATGATCTAGTCATTCCAGGAAATGACTTTAAATTAGTAAACAAGATCAAGGCAGACCTAAGCAAAGAGTTTGAAATGAAAGACCTTGGCAAAGTGAAGTATATTCTTGGAATGCATGTACATGGGGATAGTACAGGGGCTATTTATCTCCATCAAGGTAGATATGTAGCTGGTATGTTGAAGCGCTTTAAGTTGGACAATGCACGTGCGGCTACCACTCCTAGAACCGTAGGTGTTAAGCTCTCCTCCGCCTCTTATCCTCAGGCGGCTGAGGGTAAGAGGGAGATGGAGACTATACCTTATCACATGGGAGTCGGAACTCTCATGTTCTTGAGCAATCAAATCAGACCTGATATCTCAAGCACCGTCAATGTTGTTGCTCAATTCTCAGAGAATCCAGGAAAGGATCACTGGGTTGCTCTTAAATGCATCATGCGGTACCTCAAGGGTACACCAAACTTTGGTCTCTGCTACAAACCAAGCGGGAAGAGATAGCTTCTGCTAACATGCTATGTTGATGCAGACTGGTGTCCGACGCAGAAACCCGTAAAAGTATTTCAGCATATTGCTTCCTAGTAGGCTCGACAGTTGTGAATTGGTCTTGCCGAAAGCAAGCAGCCATCTCATTGTCATCAAGAGAGTCTGAGTATAAGGCACTCACAGAAGCCACAAAGGAGGCTGAGTGGGAAAGGAAGCTATGTGAGGACTTGGGTAGCCAGCAGACGGGCCAACAATATGCCAGCGTGATAACATGTTAGCAATTTTATACGGTTGCCAACCACATATTTCATGCTCATGATATAGAGATTCAGAATCATTATATTCGTGATCCTGCAGAGAGGGGTGTAGTTAAGATCAAGTACGTGTCTACTAACCAGAATACAGCAGATGTGCTGACTAGGTCCTTGCCTAAGTTTAAACATTGCTTTCATAGAGATGGGCTTGGACTAGTAGATTGTAGTAGCTTCAAACACCATAATGTTCTTTCCGTCGGAATAAACAGGAAGCGGCGTTTTCCCACTTTATACAAATAACCGGCGGCAACATGGGCACTCAAACCCTTCTTGGACTATTTGTTTGAAAGTAAGAGGAAAAAAGGGTGCACATGTTCTTGAACATGAGTTCATGACATGGGGTGGCCAAACAAAGGTTGTTGGAAGGCGAATGCAATTTTGCACATAAAACATGCCCATATTTAAGTCCATGTAGGTTGAGAGACTGCTATGCTTTGTAATATGCAACTTTTACGCATGGTGAGTGGTTTGGGAAATATATGGATATGCATGAAGTGTTGAGCACACGGGCTTCAGTTTTAGCGTGGATGAGGTGTACGGCCTTGGTTGTATTCTACGCCAATGCAACATCAAGGGCGGTTTTTCCAATTTTATTGTGGCTGGTGGTATACAAGGCACATGGTAGGCATGCCGGCCACTCCCGCCGTGTACATAGATGAACTTCTATCCATTCCCATCTCGCAGTTAGCGCGATAAGAAGCAACAAGCGCATTTTTCAGTTCATGGGCATATTAATTAACCTCATGCATTGGGACAATACAAAGAGCGGATGTGGGTGACACTTTTTGTGTCCGTGTCTCGGTTTGAATTGATAACATCGTATTAATGAGCGGCAAGAATAAAGTAGTGTTGACCTAATAGGGTGAGTCCCATAGAGAACTATATAATTGTGAACATCTACTACTCAACATGCTATATTTTGCAAGGGCATGTTCTCGGTGATTTGGCCCTTTCAAACATCTGCGACAATTTCACTCCTCGCGACTCAATTCCTTCATCCAATATAGGACCTCCGTCATGACTTCACAGTGCTATCGTCCTCTCACAGTTGCGGAAAGGCGGGTTTTTTTTCGCGAATGGCCTTCTTATCAGCATACAAGTGTTTCCTTCCATTCAAGTTGAATCCATAATAGAGGATTATAGTCTTGTCAACAAACAACCATTGGATGTTCTTTGGTAATCCTCTTTTTCCACACCTTCCCATGTCCCGTTTATCGTCGGTCCCCGAACAAAAATTCTTCAACATATTTCCTTCAAACGCATCGGTGTGTGCTCGATTACATGTGGACCATAAGCGAAGGCTTCTCACAATTAAAGTCCACATGTCCACCTTCCCAATCCAAAAGCCTGTATGTCTCACGCACATGGAGTAGCGATGAACATTCCTTTCCGTATCTCCTTGATATCCCCATTCATTTTTCAATTTGTTCTGTTGGCGACCAATATTCGATATGCCCCAAATACATATCGCGTTGGGGTACCTCTCTCGAGTAATGCTTCGAGGACAACCTCTTGAGGACTTGGAGGAGGCAAGTTGCCGCCTCCGCTCTATTGTACCATCTCCATGGTTTGTTTTAGCACAAGAGCTATGTTGTTCTCCACAATATGGCGATTCCTCTTGATCAATCCAAAACAACCTCCACCACACTCTCTCGCCGTATGTATGTCCTCAAGTTCAATAACCCATTCTTCAAGTGCTTCACACCTTCGATGACAGACCACCATCTTGCCCTTTTGTCTTTCGCTTTCAAAGCCATAAGCGGAGCTGGACCAACTGCAATGGTGGAGCGAAGTTCAAAATTCTAAACCATCTTGATTCCCAGTGGTGAAGTGGAATCTTCATGAACAAGAATGGCTACGGTCTTGCCGTTCTTCCGTGTGATTTTGAACGATGTTGGAAGGAAAGGTTGTTCACTTTCACGCCTTGTATGCATATCCTCTTGCTCCTTTCCGATCGCCATACATATGAGCGAAAGTCCGCTACTTAGTTATAATCTTCACTTAGGTTTTGGAGTGAATCTGCGTCAAAATGTCCGCCATGTATCTATTGTAAAAGCCTCTTTGTGTCTCGAAGCTTGAGAAACAAGAAAACATTTGATCTACGATCATGTGTGTGACCAACGAAGGAAACCAACCTTCACTTTCACAAACACTTGAAGGTCAACGAGCATATTTAGGTATGCACGAATAACAACTGATTTTGTTCTCCGGCATGTATTGTCAAGCTGGAGATAAAGCACTTTGGAAGCACCCTTCATATGAAAATATGACATCTTGAATTATGTTGATAGTTAGATTCGCGTCATTCCGCAAATTGGCATAATGCAAATACGCTCGCCTTGAAAAGTGTAATTATGCACCATACACTACATGAACATTAATAAGTGAACTGTCCGATAAATCTTTTGGGTATCGAATGAAATGGGGCAGCTCGGTCTTCTTTTGGTCCATGCCGTCGATAGCCAGAAGCATGTACTTGTGAGGTTGAGCATAACTTTTAGAGCGATGCTTTGCAGCTTTGTCCCTCTCGTTCTGTAGACGCAGTCGATGAGACGCCAATGCCCCTTCATAAACCTCTGCACAGCCGGCAAACTATGCACATGTCAGAACAAGGAGTATTGCACATCGATCTCCACCACATTTGACCTATTGAAACCTACACGATACCCATGACAACCCATGCGGACCGTGCATAAGGCACATGGACATGCATTGCGCCGCCATTACTATACATAGGGGTCGGTCATGCATGCCCGCCATGTATTGGCATATCGCATTGTCATGTGCCGCTAAACCGTCATGCATGGCCGCGCATGCCATGACATAGGCGCGGTCATGCGGCGCAATAACGTATGGACAAAGCGCATGCCGGCGCCATGTAACAAACTATGGCATCGCAAAGCATGCCGGCGCCTCGCACCCGCAGCAGGCATGCGGCTCGCCTCAGCGAGCCGGCATGCGGCCTCTGGCGCCATGTAACCATCTAGCAGCGCCGTCGGCATCTGGCCCCACCATATCTATGGGCATAGCGCCGGCATGCCTGCCGTAACCGAGCTATGGTTACATAGGCAGCGGCATGCCGCGCCTTTATCCCATCATGCACGCATGTGCCATTCGCGGCGCCTACGCCACACGGCAAGCATGCCGGCGCCCACATGTTATCAACATTGTGGGCATGGCGCACATAAACCGATTGGATAAACCGGTCCCTACCATGCGGCAACATGTCAAGCGACGAATTTCCCGGGCTTGATTCGCCTTGTGATTAAAGGAACAAACCTTGATCCGCCTTGCGGATGTGTTGCGAATAGTGCGCTTGAGGCCCTCGCAGAACAAGTAGAAAACCTGTTTGATTTTGGTATCCGGACCTTGGAAAGTTGTTTCTCCACGGGGTTAAGAAATACATAGGAGACGAACTTCATGGAGGACCGTGCCATATCCGTCGATCGGGCCCATATTTCCAACTTGGAAAATGTATCGGGCATGTGAAAACATCGGCGTTGGCGCCTTTCCACATGAATTGAAAAGTGGAATCCATCCATGACTCCCTGCATGCGACGAGGGTTCTGAGGATTGATCGTCCATGGAGCATTGCACTCTGCCTTCAACTCCTCATACCGCTCGGAACCTATGCGATAAACTCTCCATGCTTGCAAACAACACCGAATCGTTCCCATGATATGTGTGATGACCTTCTCCTTAGGTTTCGCGATGTCCACATCCACTAGTGACCGCAAAAACGCTTCTTGCTCCGCCTCCCCATCCTCGAGATAACGATCGCTGCTCTTGCAAGTTTGCCTTGCGAGTTTGCACCTGAGCTTGTTTGATGGTTTCCGAAAGTCCATCACTACCTCGCTATCGCTTTTGGACAATGGAACCCCACATGCCCGCTTTTTGAATCACCGAATCCACACATCGTTCGCTACAAATGTTTCACTCAGTGGCTTGGGGTGGAAAGAGCATCTCTCATTACCCATCCTTCCGTGCCGGTTCGGCAATCGGTGATTCATCGCGAGGTTGAGCCGTGCTGACCCTGCTTTCATCCGCTGCAAACAAACCTCGGCGGCGCAATGTCGGCGATCGTATTTGTCCTCTTCCTCCATGCCTCGAACTTCCCGGACTCCGCTTCATAGCTGCATAGAGGTTCACGTTTCTTGGAGTGTGGGGAACACACCGAGGAAGTCTTGGTGATGTTTGCGTGCGCCTCCTCCAGCCTGTAGAAGTCATCTCACAGATTGATCAGCAAGCCACATGGTTTGTCTACAATTCCAGTTCCTATGAAGTGCGTCGGTGTAGCGGCGAATCCGAACCCAATGGTTGGTCGACGCGAATTGGCAACAAAGACACAATGGCCCTGCCAGATGGCTTCTCCGCCTACAAGACAAGAAGTGTGATCATTTGTCCGACCATCATCGTTGTTCCTCCACGGTTGTCAAGGGGCGAAAATCGACCGGGACGAACTTTTGAGAAGTTGAGCAAGAAAGGCTGAAGTCGATTTCTCCTAAGTATAAACCCTATAAACCTTCCTCCAATTACTGTAAACGATCTAGGCTCGAAACTGCTAAAATGTGCCCTCGTGAATTTTTTGTTTTTTTGCCGAGTGGTGTGAAAATAAGTCGACGATTTTAGTTGAGGATATTCATAGTAAAATGTCCTTGGCCTATGGAGTTCTTTTTGTTTTATTGCCTAGGTTAGATAATAAATGGTCGGAAACTTGTTCCTTGGCCCATGGACCTCGATATCCACTACAAGGTCTATATATGCGGTAGGGGTGGTTATTTGGGGTTTGTCCCTAAGTTAGGTCGACCCACGGCCAGAGTGAATGAGGGGTGTGGATCAAGGGCAGGCGGTCGAGAAGACAACCGGTGGGGGAAGCCAAACTTAACCCTAAGGAAACCGTAGGGTGACCAGAGCTGCTCAAACGCGGAGCGCAATGCCACCGGAGCGAGGAGGAGTGGAGCGCAACGGGCCGGAGCGTGAGGTCGCCGAGGAGCCGCATTCGAG
>VJWM01000284.1:0-130487 GCA_010909165.1 Anthoceros angustus
GCTGCGATCGAGGTAAGCACCCGCACCTCACCATGGAAGGAGGGGCCAACAAGGAGTCACGGGCGATCGGGAGCAGTGGAAGGACTTGAGGAGAGCCACGGAGGAGTCCGTGAGGGAGGAAACCCGGGTGGGCGTGAGTCCGGACTTTGTCCGGACCCCAGAGGGGAGGTCAAGTCGGACCAAGTCCGGACCACGAGGTCCGGACCCGAGGTCCGGACCCTGACAAGGTCGGACCTAGCCACGACAGAATAAGCCGGACTCAAGTTCTGTGAGTCGAGACAGACCTCGAGGACCGACCGGCAAGAAGGAGGAGCCCCTTCGACTTACGCTAGGGGAGCAGATAGCGGTGGCCCCACCGCCAAGGAGGAGGCCGAGGGAGGCCGAGGGAGGATGACGCCGTGGTAACGGCGGCTGCCGCATCGAGCCCAACCCGGCTGTGATTCCGGGAGAGGAGGGCCCGCCTCACGGATCATCCGATTGCGCCACAACCGCTGACGGGGATTGGACCACCCATCCGGCGGGGCCGGACCTTCCCACACAACCGAAGGAGATAGGGGAGGAAATAGGATGGTAGGCGGCCGATTAGGGTATACCGAAATGGCTATCACCGTAATAGGGGTGTAATAAAGACGCCTTGGGCGCGATATAAGAGGGCCGAGGTCGCCTAGTAAAGCATCTTTCTCTTGGTGTTGATGCGTTCTTGCAGACCCTTGCGTCTTCTTGCTACGCGAGTCCCGAGTCGAAAGGTGCACGACGACCCGGGAGATCGATCAAGGTCCCGTGACGGACTTAGCGTGTGGTGGTGTGTGGGAGGACGATCGAGGACCCTTGTTCGTCGAGGCGGCGGCCCAAGCGTCAGGAGCGTGTGGAGGTACTTTGGGAGGGTGTCTGAGCCGGACGGAGGCCCGAGCAACGAGGAGGTCCCGACTGTAGCCGGCTTTTCCAAGGTTGATAAGTGTAGAGAGAGCGAGAGGAACGGATCAAGAAACGAGTGAGAACGGACGCAAACGGGTCTCAAACGCTTGGCCACCTGGGCTGTTCGGTGAGCGTTATAAATAGCCGGGTGTAAACGAAGATTGAGTGTGTTAAGGTGAAGTGGACCCGAAGAAAGGTGAGAATCCAAACGCAAACGGAGCTATCATTCTCTTGGGAACGGACTCCATACTACAACGACACGGGATTGTGCGCGCCCGGCTGTCCATCAGCGAAAGACCCGCCACAAGATTGCACACCATTTTATTCGTCAAGTAGCTGACAACAAGGAGGTATATGTCGAGTATGTCCCCACAGGTGAGACTGTAGCTGATTTACTCACTAAAGCACTTCCCAAGCTTGTCCATGAGAAGCATACTCTAGCTGCTAGTGTTGAGATCGGCAAGAGCAAAAATGGAACGCTCAGGGTTTAGTAGATTTGCTAGATCTATCGAGAGATGCACTCGTGTTCAAGACATTAGAGCCCTTGACTCCCTCATGCTCCCTACCTTTCAACCTCATAGCTGTAGATGCAATTGGTCACCAATATTGCCTTTGGGGACTCTAGCTTTTCACTTGCTGCCGTCATGAGTCATCCAGGTCTAGAGGAGTTTATATTCTGACTCAAGAGGATGATCTAAGCTGAAAACTTTGGAGGAGAAGAGGACTTGATGACTGCAAGCTCGAGATCATTCACACTTGGAGTTCAGTTTTTCGTTCGAGTGGAGGGAGCTGTTTCGTTTCATCTTTGTGGTTTCTTTGAGTTGCAAGTGCAATTTCCTTCCTCTCTTCAGTACTAGAAGATTTTCAATCATATTTTGGAAGACATCATCTGCAGACTACACTAGAACTAAGTGGGAGTAATGGTAGACTGTAATTTACCTGGCGGTTTGAGCAGTTTAGTAGTTGCTACTGTAGGCCGCACGGTTATGCCATGACAGTTACAATTTCCTGTACAAATACTTGTGTTCATAATCAAGTTATCATCATTGGAAACTGTCAGCTTGCTTCTGCATCTTGTGCCTTTGCTTCTAGTCAGTCACGGCTTGCACATCTGCCCTTGTAGATGGCAGCCCCTGGATACTTTTATTATCTTACCCCCTTGATTCACCTCCTCCCGTAGATGTGCCTCTAGCACTTTAGCGCTCGACTAGGGAGCGGACCCTCAACATGAAGGCTCTTGAGAACCTTGAACAACCACAAGGTACTTCCAACAAACAGGCTACCAGCGTTGCCATTTCCAATCCTTTTCAAGTTTCGCAGTCTACCTCCGATATTGCTGAGCCCTCTAACCTTAAAGCTGCTCTGTCTGGGCCGCGAGCAGTTGAATGAAAGAAGGCTGTGGATGATGAGTTTTAGTCCTTGCAAGACAACAAAACTTGGTGCCTTTGTGACTTGCCACCCAGCTGCTCCGCAGTAGGAAGCAAGTGGACTTTCAAGATCAAGTACATCGCTGACGGCGCCATCGACTGCTAAAAGGCATGACTCGTGGCACAAGGTTATATCCAACGGGCTGGCAATAACTATGATGCAGATAATCTCTTCTCCCTTGTTGTCTGGACTAGCTCTCTTCGAGTCATTCTTGCTTGCGCTACCTTTCATGATTGGGGAAACATTCAACTTGACGTGAAGACGGCTTTTCTATATGGAAAATTACAAGAAGAGATATACATGCGTCAGTTGAGGAGAACGAGGAGAAAGGCAAGGAGTATCTTATATGCTTCCTCCAATGTAGCATCTATGGTCTCAAGCAATCTGCCAAGAATTGGAATGTCTACATGGATGACTTCCTCCTTGCTTGCATATTCCTTAAGTGCCCATCCGACAGTAATGTCTATATCCTCTGGTCCGGGGATGCTCTTGTTATCCTCGCCCTATACGTGGATGACTGCATCCTTGCCAGCAACGATAAGCATGGGCTGCTAGCTTAGACCATCCTTATGCTTAAACCTAAGTTCAGCATGGCAGATTTAGGTGATATTCATTATTGTATTGGGATGAAGGTTATTCGTGATCACCCACTTAGAACTTTGTATCTCACTCAGATCCAATACATTAAGAACACGCTAATTTGCTTCAACATGCTAGATTGCAAGCTTGCACCCACTCCGCTTACCGTCGGAGCACCCTTGTCTTTTGACTAGGCACTCAAGACCAACGAGGAGCGCAAGTACATGGAATCTATTCCATATCAGGAAGTAGTATCAATTGGATATGTACTACAATGTGCCCCGATATTGGCCATCCTGTCCAAGTGCTTGCCCAACAGATGGCCAACCCCAGGCCCGCACATTGGTTTGCCCTCAAGCGTACTTTGCGCTACCTCAAGGGCACCATGGCTTATGGGCTCCATACCATGGGCCCTCGGTCGGGGATACAGCTTCGGTCTCCTTCGCTCAACTCTCCGCTTACACTGATGCTGATTGGGGGGGAGATGTAGACTCGAAGAAATCAACATCAAGATTTGCCTTGATGCTCTATGACGCTGCTATTGATTAGGGGTCTAAGTGGCGACATGTACCATCGCTTCCTCTGCTCACCGAGTCGGAGTACATGGCTTCTACACTTCTCATACCCAAGGCCATGGATCACATCGTGCCCTCTTGGATGAACTTGGTATGACATAGTAGAAGTCCGTCCTCATCAAGATTGATAATCAATCTGCTCTTGTCCTTGTCAGCACCCAAAGTTTAGCTCTAGGTCTAAGCACATGGACCTTCAATATCACTAAGTGCGTGAGCAATGTGCCATAGGTAGAGCCGACTTGAGTACTACCCCATAGAGCTCATGGGAGCCGACATCTTGATGAAGAGTCTACCACGCGACAAGCAAATGTCTTGTGTAGCCCTGTTAGGTGTACATGCAATCACTAGCCAAGATGGTTAGCCCATTAGCGTAAGATATCTAGTATGAAGGGGAGTATTGAAATATATTAGTCAGCTAGATACTAAGGCATCTGAGCCCAAGGGTCACACCCCTTGGTGTAAGGGTACTTAAGTCCTTTTGGACACAACTTAATTCACTTATCATTTTCCTCCTTGTTGATAGCTTGTCCTACCTTATGTACTAGTTTCAATAGGGGGGAGGAAAGAGTTAAGGGATCCTAGAAAATAGGGATAAATAAAACCTTTATGAGGCACCTTCTAAAGCAAAAGCAATGGAAGAAAGGAGGAAGAAAAGTAAAAGTGAAAGAAAAAACAGGAAAAGAATATGACGGAAAATCTCTCTTTCTCTGTGAGATTTTAAAGATGCAAGTAATGAGGAGGTCGGTGAAAGGGGAAAAATAAGGTAATTCAGAAAAGACACGTAACTGAAAAGGGAGTATTGGTGGAAAACGGTAAAATGAATGGGAGAAGCGATAAGCAATGCTTGGGCATGAATGTTGTTGAAGAAGGCACGATAGTGCTCCGACCCCAACATACTCTGCGAAAAGAAACCCTGATTGCAGAGAGCCTAAAGAAGAATTGAGCCCCTCGACACGCAAGGATCTTGTTCCAAGCTCCTCCCGCCGACGACTGCCTTGGTTCGTGAAGCAGTCCCTGTTGAAGAAGGCACGATAGTGCTCCGACCCCAACATACTCTGCGAAAAGAAACCCTGATTGCAGAGAGCCTAAAGAAGAATTGAGCCCCTCGACACGCAAGGATCTTGTTCCAAGCTCCTCCGACGCCTTGGTTCGGTAAAGCCAGCAACGCCTTGGTTCGTGGAAGGTCCACAGTGTTGAGCACAAACCATGACCGTTGTACCTTGATCCCTATATTAGTAGAGGAGGAAGGCGAGGGGTAAGATGGTTAATTGTTTCTTCCTCCCAAAAAAGGTCAACCACTTTGAATGCCTGCCGAAGGAATGCCCTCATCTCCATTGGATGATCATCAATCAGCTGTGGCCATGTGGTAGGATGTTCGAATAAGATGGAGAAGTGAGAATGAAGGGGGGCAAAACACTGCATTCTGCGATATGCACCTCATCATCCACCGCACCTTTATGACATCGAAGGCAAACAAACCCGCCGGAGACTAAAGCACCTCATCATCCACCGCACCTTTATGACATCGAAGGCAAACAAACTCGCTGGAGACTAAGTGTCCCTTGTGGATAACGTGCAGATTTTGAATTCAGGTGGAGGGTAGTTCTTCTGCACAAAAGGAGTGATACAAGAGTGGAACTTGACGCGTTTCTCATTGGTGTGATCGATGGAGCATGGCCTATACAGGGATCGAACCTGTGACCTTCGCGTTATTAGCACGACGCTCTAACCAACTGAGCTAATAGGCCACGACAGCAACGATGTGTACATACCCAATTTATTAAATTAAAAAAAGATATCTCTCCCTCAAATGGTTCCCGAAATTCAGACAGATCATGGCTACCTTGTCCAAAGCCGCATCGGTGCCCTGTCCGCCGGCATCTCTGGACATGTGCTTGTCCCTTTTCTGCAATCCCGTTCTCAGCAGTATTCCATGGACAGCTTCTACACGCAGCATTGCTCCGAGGGCCAGGAGAAAATGGATTTGGGTGCGCCCATTTACGGGGGACAGCACGACAGTCACGTACAGGCCTGGAGCTGTGCTGCGGGAAGCTCAACCCAATTCCATTGCTGCCCCAGTTCAGAGTATTGCAGGCCAGCTTGGTGCCCAGTTAGGAGCGCTTCAAGTGACCGTCCCGCCCTGCAAGCAGCGTCAAAAAGGGGGCATTAGGCGGCCGCTGGGTTACCCTAGAGTGCCAGGCTTCACACCCAGGTTGAGACCGGAGAGGGGGAATCCCTTTTCCGTGGAAGCTGTGGCTGGTATTTTCTTGTCACCAATTTGAACACGTCAGACCATCATGTGATCTCCGCTGCTGCTGTGACAAATTATGTCGTTTTGCTTGTAGATCATGGTGGACAGAGCGCAGTCATTGACGGGTCCCCCTCTGAGTCGCCGAGGTGTAGCCAGGATGTGGTGGAAGCAGGTGGATTGGGAGGGCAGGGAGGCATGGGAAGTGAGGAGCAGCCCAGCTCCAGGGCAAAATGGTTCCCGTACTTGGACGAGTTCAGGCTGAATGAAGAGTCTCCCATTCTGAGCAGCAAGGTGATTCTGGAGATGCTGGAACCGTTCCTGGTCGATGGCCGTAGGCAAAGAATTGAGGGTGTGGTGGCCAATCGAACCTACACAGTCTGCCCTGTGGTGGAGGGATTGCTAGACCCCGGCAACGTGGCGGCTGTGTTCAGATCAGCTGATGCTCTGGGATATCAGTCTGTCCATGTCGTTTCAAACCGAGTAAACAAAAGGTTGGGCTTGTGGGGAATGGTCCCGGACTTCATAGGTATTTTCAATGCTCCATTTCTGTTGCTTGCATGGATGTGCAGTGACTTTTGTTGCGGAGGAGACTGAGGGGACGGCAAATGCCTGTCTTGCGCTCAGGTACAGGAAAAACAGACGAGTGAGTGTTGGAGCTGAGAAATGGTTGGACGTTGAGAGCTGGGCTCGCACAGCTTCCTGCGTGGAAGCACTCCGGGCTCGTGGATATCGCATCGCTGTGACACATATTGCTTCTGATACTGTGAGAGTTCGGTTTGATGTTGCTACTGTTGTACTATCTGCGGAGTTGAACTGTATTGATGCCTTGTGACTGCCTTGCACAGATTTCTATTCATGACATGGATTGGACCATTCCAACAGCTGTGATATTCGGAAACGAGGACGAGTGAGTACTGGCATCCCCCACTTCCCACTCCCATCTCCCTTCCCCTCCCATTTGTGACCTTCATCACCTGGACTTGCAGGGGCATATCTCAGGAAGCAATATCCCTCTCCGATGTGCGCTGCAGCATCCCTATGACTGGCATGGTGGATTCTTTTAACGTGTCTGTTGCAGCCGGCATCCTGATGCACTATGCTGCCTTCGACAGAGTTTCACGACTGGTAAGCACAGTCGGGTATTCCCAAGTTGTACAAGCCTTCACCACTGCAGAGCATCAGCTGACCCTGAGCTGTTTTGTTGGGTCTTATCAGGGCTGTCACGGGGATCTGCTTCCCGCGGAGCAGCAAATCCTGACCGCTGAGTTCTGCATGCGTCACAGCCACCACATTCCAGGCATAATAGACCGTCTTCTTGACAAGAGCTACAGTTCTAGACGGGGCTCGTTGAGCTCCCTCCTCAAGGGAGAGCTGGAGGCAGGCATCGAGGATCCGGAATGCGTATCATGCTCAGCAACCGGACTTTAAAAGAGCCATTCGTACCATCTCCCAGGGATCATGCTATGTGGCAGGTAGAGAACAGACAATGCGCTTAAACAATGGTAGATATGTAGCTTGTGTCCTTATCTATATGTAGACTAACACAAGGTATGGATGACAATTGTAGATATGTGGCTTGTGTCCTTATCTATATGTAGACTAACACAAGGTATGGATGCTGTGTTCGTCCACATCGACACGTCTCGTATATCATTCAGAGTCGTGGTAATAGGCTATACATATAAACCTGATTCTGCTACATCTGTGCAAGCTCTGCTGCTGTGGCCACAGCAGAGTGTTGCCCTGTCTGTGTGATCGGTCTCCTGCCGCTACACCAGACGCTCCATCTTTGCCGGATGAACATCCCTCGTAGAAACAGAGACAAGGCTGCTTGCCACATGTTATTCACTGGACGGTGAGGTGAGATCACTCAGCCGTCTTGGCGCACTCGGCGGGAACGGGCGTCGCAGTTGATGCGCCCGGGAGCTGCACTCCCGGCCAGGACTTGCACATGCAGTGCTTGCCCTGCGGAATTCCCTTGTACACGCTCTCCACATGCCGGCCGCATCCCTGCCAGCTGGTGTTGCCGCACTTGGTGCAGTGAACCGCGAAACACATTTTGCCGAGCTTGGGATGGTAGCTGCTGCACCTGCGCACGCGCACAAGAAGGCCGATTGAGGAGGCGGGAAGGAAGGAAGGGCAGAGCGTGAAATCAAGAGCAGAAGCGGGCGTGTCCGTGTGTACGAGAGGCGCAGGTGAGCTGCTGGCTTGGCTGCCGTCAGTGAGAGGAGCGAGTGAGTGAGCGAGTACGAGAGTGATGAATCTGCGCGAATCGGGAGGTGGGTTATGTAGGACCGGCAGGCAAGTCCTCCACAACTGCTGGCCTGGCTTCTTTCGCCGCCCTGCCACGTTCGTTGCCGCCTAGACTTGGCAGGCCGGAGGAGCTGACAACTGAGGTTCACGAAGATAAACAACTTGGACGAGGCTGGGCTGTTCTTGGATGCTTGCGGCCTTGCTGCCGGCTGCTTCGCCTTCGGGAGGCGCAACTCTTATCTTTCCCTGCGATCCCACAGCAGGAGAGCTAAACACATTATCCGTTACAACCGGCAAAATTGGCAGCTTGTGCTGAGTGGGGCCACTCCACTTCGACATGTCGGCCGTCATTGTGGAGGAGTTTCGGACAGACCGTGCCCGGCCTGTGCGGACTGCACTCCTCGACCCCAACACTCTCCGCTTCAAAGTCTTCCGGTGACATCTCCTACGCTCTCTCCTTGGCTTCTCCTGGGGAAGTGGGCTCTGTGTGTGGCACATCGTGTGAACGGACATGTCTTCTCCTGTAACGGTGAAATTTCTGCACTCTCGGGCTGTACTTGCGGTGATGTAGGGAAGGGAGACAATCTTTCAGTGCTCTGGACAGCTTACGAGCTGCATTTCTCCCCGAGGCAAGGCTTCTCTACTAAATATATCAATCCGCCTCTGTTCTGGTATGAATTGCGCCTCACTTTCTTCTCTTTGTCTGCTTGGTGCAGGGGTTTCCCAACAGTGTGACTGCCGACTATTTGTCCTTTCAGACGTGGGATACTTTACAGGTGATTTGAGAGAAGGTCAAATTCAGGCCCAGTTTTGATGTGGTCATTGTAGCCTATGTTTTGACGGATCCCACGTCCTGTTGACAGGGTGTCTCCACTTACATTCGGAGCATGCTTTCTACACAGGTAAAACGCTGCCTACAGGTCCAGCTCTACAGGTTCAATATTTTCTACTCTGCACAGAAACCGGATCATGCTTTCTAGACATTTGTCAGTCTCTTGAGGTACACTTTTTTGCGTTTGTAGGCTCTCCTGGGCGCCTTAGGTGTTGGAGAGACAAAGGCCACTGTTGTCGGAGCAACATTTCAGGTACTTGCTCAGATATCGTTTCCAGCTAATCGTTTAGGGTAAACAGCTGACAGTTTCGGCTGCATGCAGTGGTTTCTCCGGGACTTCACGGGCATGTTGGGAGGGATTCTGTTCACTCTATATCAGGTCTCATCACCTTTTTGCATGCAATGGTGCATCGCTTCGAGTGCTGTCAAGTCATGACCTCCTGATCCATGTTAGTAGGGTTCAAATCTTGATAGCAGTGCAAAACAATGGCGACTTGCTGCAGACTTTATGAATGACGTTGGTGAGTACCTAAAGTGCTTCAGATGCTTATGCTCCTACTTCAATGAGCAAGAGTGGTTTAGGTTTGACTTTTGCTTCTGACACAGCTTTCCTATCCTGTTTGTAGGCATGCTGATGGACTTGATTTCACCGTTATTTCCTCGTGTCTTTGTGGCACTCCTTTGCTTGGGAAGTGCTGCACGAGCAGTAAGTAAGGACACAATGTGGCTTGGAGCAATAAGTGTGTCTTCATAGTGTGGTGCTGATCGGTTTTGTATGTTCAGATCTTAACGTCTGCCCTCGTTTGGTGTAGCTGGCGTTGCTAGTGGAGCCACAAGGGCTGCATTAACTCAACATTTTGCACTTCAGAAGAATGCAGCCGATGTTTCAGCCAAGGCAGGGAAATCAATTGTTTGCAATGCTTGCAAAAGCAGTTCGAGGTCCTGCAGAATCTCCCTGACATCTTTCGATATGCAGGAAGGTAGCCAAGAGACGGCTGCAACTCTCGTAGGCATGATATTTGGCTTGCTTCTCGCCCGTGTCACAGCTGGACACGCTGTGGCAGTCTGGATATTCTTTCTGCTTCTGACAGTCTTTCACATGTATGGTGAGTTTTAGAAGCGAACAGTCTCTGCCTCCTGTTTGTTTGCTGCTCGATCGCTAAACACCATCTTCTTATTTTCCTGTCGTGAAATTGTTTTGGCATTTCCTTACAGTCCCTTTGTTGGATGAGCAGCAAATTTTAGAGCTGTACGCTGCCTCTGTCTGACGAGCTTGAATGCTGAGAGGTTGACTAAAATCCTTCAGCGCTACATTCGTGATGGAAGAGGTGTGTCGGCAATGCATCCGTCTTCATTTGTATTTGCCAAACTGGCATTGATTAAGTCTAGAATGTAATCGTACTTTTTACCGACTCATAACCTCGTATTACATCAGTGCCGTCACCAAGTCAAGTCTCTGCTGTTGAGGAGGTGTTGCCCCATCCCAGGATAAAATGGTGGAAGGACTTGCGACGTGGTGGTATGACAGGGAAGGACGTTATATTTGGAGCACGAGTCTCTTCGGTGGCGGCCCTCACAGGGTACCGAAATTCTCTGTGGTTCTTCTTTGTGAAAATTCCACCACATTGCCTCCTCAGTGTCAGCACATAACCACATTCTCATCCATTGCAGGTCCGACTCGTTCCATGCTTTGATTCGGAGATACGGAAAAGGTTGTATGCTCTTGGGATCACTGCAGCGTGCTGATTTTTCTTTTGAGCTTGTTGTAGCCCTTCAGTCTGTGTATCTGCTGAGCTTGTACTTTTTTTTCAGGGCGGTATCTCATAGCTGTCCAGAAGGATATTCAAGTCGTCCTTCATAAGGATGCAACTGCCCGGGATCTCTTTATAGCCTACGTGCACGCTTCAGTGCTGGGTCAGACATTGCAATCGAGGGGGAGTGGTTCCACAGGAACTGACGATGCCGAGTTTGAGTGCCTTACTTGGATGCACCAGGAGTTTCCAGCGTTCGTCGACAATGTAAGCAAGCAATTTCTTAAGTTGGGGAGGGAGGAATATTGACTTTTTGGTTGTTTGTAATTGAATGTCTTTGACTTTCCAGCTCACTGCTTCGGGGTGGGCGACGGACCGTATTCTCGTCGCTGCAACAGAATGGCGCGCGGACTGGCTCTTGGACGGTGCTGAAAAGTAGCCATGGAAGTATAATTATTACGTTAAGTACGGAGGATAATTGTTAAATTAAACCAATGCGACCAAGACAATGCACCTAGCGTATCCGTTCCCCCTACAAATCATAACTACCTGTCTATATATATGTGTAGCGCAACACGGAGAAACTTGCGCAGTTGTCTCCAATGGCCGCCATGGACGATGTAATGCAGAGTGTTTTCGGAGAGTCGGACACGGACGACGAAGGGCAGGAAGATCCCTCCTCGGCTGCGCAGCAAATGGTCAGTGGAAATTTCCTTGTTGATGGCGCTTTTTCGCAGGAACGGTTGCTTCCAAGCCCTGAACTGGGATCATGTGTAGCCTTGTTAGGGGGACGGATTTGACTGTGTAGTTCAGGTTGGATCCTGACTGGCGTTGAGGCGCATTGAGTTCAGTTGTTCCTGATTGTGGTGATCTAGATCGCCATTGAGGACGAGGAGAGTAAGTGGCAGAGGATCGAGCAGGTTGCTGGTCTTTCCGTCTGTAGAAACTTCCTGTCGGACATGGAGCAAGACGCCCTGCTTAGGGCCATCTATGAAGGTCTGGCTGGACGCTGGCACAATGTTGCAAACTTGAGAGCTTATTTATTGAGTGTGAGCCTGGAAGCAGGCTGTCTGATTCCTCCCGGGTTGTGCTTGCCAATGTAGAGAAATGGTTTGGTGATCCCACACAAAATCAGGTATGTTCGTTGAGAGGCATCTTCGTAAACATCATTATCGACGTTTTATTTACTTTGGTTGCAACGAGCAGGCAATGAGATTCGGAGACCTACCGTGGTGGGCTTCGAACTTGAGTGACATGATCAAGGCAAGTCTCGTCACCGCTCCCTTGTATCCCGGAAGCGAAGGTGAGCGGGGCCCCTTTCCCACGGCCATTCTGGAGCGGGAGCCGCTGTTTGACCAGATGATAGTTAACTCCTACCAGCCTGGCGAGGTGGGTTCGTCACTCTTTCCTGACGTACGTCTGGCACGTCTGGCCCAGCAAGGCGTGGCAATTACCTGCTGCCGGTGATGGCAGGGGATCAAAGCGCATGTGGACCTGCTACGGTTCGAAGACGGCATAGCCATAGTGTCCCTGCTATCAGCCTGCGTGATGTGCTTCAATGAATGCGAAGGTGGGCGGGATGGAGAGCAGCAGCAGGTACCGGTGCTACTCATGCCAGGTGACTTGGTGGTGATGGCTGGAGAGGCCCGGTACAAATGGAGTCATGAAATCAACCGAGCGGAAGGGCATCAGGTGTGGCAAGGACAGCACATCCGGCAGGACAGACGCATTTCGGTCACCCTGCGCTGCCTGTGTCGGAACTGATGATGCCCATGCCATTGCCGAGGAGGTGAAGTCACGCATGATGCCCCCATCCTCCGTGCCATGGAGAGCACGCTACGCGGGCGTGGCCTGTTAGCTGTAGCAGGTATGTCCGTCCGCGCCCTGAGCTCGGCCTTCGTGCCGCTTGTGTCATCCATCCATGTCGCGTTGAGCAGATAGGACCGGAGTACTTACAATGATGCAGACAAGATTGCAGCAAATTGGCGTGCACCATCATTTGCTGTGCTGGTTAGGGCCCTGTGCCGCGCCAGAGAGATGGCAGGAGCTGCTCCGACCCATGACATCATGCCCACACCGTTTACCCGACGCAAAGACGGCATGCTGGCGTCTTCAAATGCCGGGACATGATATTAAAGTACAATCAGTATATGTGTTCAGTAATTCCCGTGAAGCGTAAACGGCAATCCGCAGGGAATGTACTGCACTGTATCGTACACATGATAGGGCCGCGCGTAAGCTCGGCTGCCATTCACATCTCACCGGGCGCAGGAATCCTGCTCAGATTCTGGAGCAGCAACCAGCCCAACCCCCACCAAACTAAATCCCATCCGTAACCTGTTTGCCAAGTGTCGTAGACTACATTAGGAGGCAGTGTATAATCAAATCCTCAAGATCGTCTTAGTTGGAACCCATTGTAAACAAGGTTGAAGCTTCGCTGGTCGCTGACTTTGGCGATTACAGCTGACAGCAGAATGAAGCTATATTTAAGCTTGCTAAGGCGGATGATCGGAGTACGCTATGGCGTTGTGTGTCTTTAGACGAGAACGGTGTGGCTGGATTAGCGGCTGGCGATGCTGTTACCGTGCCGTGACGTGGGCCTTCCTGCGCGAAGCATTCGCATTTCCGCAAAAGCCGGGCCGTCTTTTGCTCTCCCGTCTTGTTTTCTCGTACGTGGAGCAAAGCTGTTCCAGCAAAGTTGTCCGGCTTTGTCCAAAAGTTAGGTGTGGCTTTGTAGGACGCGGAAAGCTCTTTGGCTAGCAACGCAAGACGGTGGTCAGACGCGTTAAGAGGAAACGGATGAGATGATTTGAGTTACCACTTAAAGTTAAAGGTTAAAGTTGAGTGAAGAAGATGTATGCAAAACATGTACAGTACATCTCCACATTTACATTTACATTTACATTTACAGTGGTACATATGTACAAAACGCTCCTGCTTCAAGTCGCCACCCTTCCCCTTCCCCTTCCCCCGACTGCCAAAACACGTGTCCGTAGTTGTACCCGGAAGCGGCCCTGGCCCTTTATGAGAGGCAGCACGAGCGGGGCAGCCTTTACTGTACAAAACGTAAGAAGCGTAGTGCGTAGGGTGTATGTCCTTGGGTGGGCGCCTACGCCTAGATGCGCCGAGGCCGAGTGTGGTGAGCGACGCTGGCAGCGGCGCCTAAGTAAACGCTTTTTACGCCTCCCCTTTCCCGCTCCTCGAAGCAGCTCGAGGGCCCCGCGGCCTGCCTGCCTGCCTGCCCGCGCGCCTCTCTGGCAGCAGCGAGCTCGCCTTGCATTCCATTTTCGTGCTTCCCTCGCCGCTGGAAATCGCGGGCCGCTGCAGCGCAGGGGCTGAGTCAGTCAGTGCAGTCAGCTCACCTCTGCACATCCAAGATTGATTCTCCTCCAACTGCGCGGATTTGTGTGCCCGTCTCTGCCTCGGCCCCGCCCCCGGCCCCGGCCCCGGCCCCGGCCCCTGCAGCCTGCCTCTGCCTTGCCCAGCCCGCACCCGTGTGGACCACACCACGCAGCCTCGTTTCTGCTTCTCTTCTTCAACATTCCCGCTGCAGGCTGCCGCCATCTCCTCCCGCGCTACCTGCGCCTTCGTCTCATGCCTGCCGTCCCAGCAGCTGCTCGCATTTTTGTGTCAGGCGTTTGAATGTGGACAGCCTGGGCCGCCTTTAATTCCATCTCCTCCTCGCCTCTCCGGGTGGCTGCATTCCTGCTCTCCTTTCAGGCAAGGATGCGGGCTGGGGCTCTCTCACCAATTTCCGACACTAGCTCTTGAACCTGTTTCTCGCTTCCTGGACTACCGGCCCGACCATGGCCTCTGTTTGCGATCTTCAGATTCAGATCAACGGGGAGGAGACCTTCTTTCTCAACTCGGTAATGTGTGGGACGCTTGGTGCTGTGTGCAATGCGTGGGATCCTGAGGTCGTGGCTGTGGGTGAGATCTTTGGCTCACGGGCTTGGTCTGTTGTTGCAGGATCTTCTTCATCGTAGTGCGCTGCTCGTGAGGCTTGTGAGGACCTCGTGCAAGGCGGACAGAACCAGCTCGGTCACGGGATTGCCGGAGCCTGTCCTCATTGCGCTGGACAATGTGCCTGGAGGTCCAGAGGCGTTTGAGCTCGCCACTAGGTTTTGTTACAGCAACGGGGACATTATCATCACCTCCGCTAATGTGGCGCGGCTGCGCTGCATTGCTGAGGTGCTGGATATGACGGAAGAGCAGGGGAAGGCGAATCTGCTGAGGAGGACGGAATCGTTTCTCAAGAATGTGGTGGTGTTGAGCTGGCACGAGAGCATCACGGTGCTCAGGAGCTGCGAGTCTCTGCTTTGTTTTCCTGAGAGCGCGCCGCTGGTGCAAAGATGCGTGGAGTCGTTGGCCAGAAAGGTTATCGAGGCCTCCAGTGCCTGCGCAGGTGGATCCGGAGGTCCTGGGAATACCAGTCCCACAGCTTCTCACAAGTCGTTCGAGTCTCATCGCTTGTCCGCGGCAAGCGATAGCAGCTTCGGTTCCGTTCCTCCCAAGAAGTATTGGTGGTTTCAGGATTTGTGTTCCTTGCCTGTTTATCTGGTGGAGAAGGTGGTGAAGGTGCTGGCTTCCAACCGGATGGATCACAAGCTGCTCTCCAGATTTCTCCTGCACTACATTCGCAAGTCTTTGCCTGTGCTGGGATGCAACACGGTTTCTCCCCTCGTTGCCTTCAGCGGATCCCTCTGCCCATCTCCCAAGAAGAAGCCCACGGAAGAGCCAGCTGTGCTGGCTAGCTACTCGCAGGCAGTCCAGTGCGACATTTTGGAGATTGTGGTCAGCTTGCTCTCGTCTTTGGAAGAAGGATCTACCTCCTGCAAGACTCTGTTTGGGCTACTCAGGGTGGCTTTTGTGCTGGATGCCACCGATGCTTGCAAAAAGCAACTGGAGCTGAAGATTGGGACTCAGTTGGATGCGGCCACCCTCGACAATATTCTGGTCCCTACGCTTCCCCCGCGCAATTGCGCGCCCCTGTATGACGTGGACCTGGTTTTGCGATTGGTGGATTGTTTCCTCAAGGATCGGGAGGCTTTGTTGGAGGCTTCCATGCTGGCTGCTGAGAAGAAACAGGAAAATGGGTTCCTTGCTTGGTTGTTCGACACCCATAAGGACAATTCCAGGATGTTGGATGAACATATTGGTCCCTTCGGAGTGCAGAAGGCCTTGTACGCGGTGGGGGATCTTTTGGACAAATACTTGAGTGAAATCGCTGCGGATGTGCACCTGAACGCCCCTAAGTTTGAAGCACTTGCTGGAGCACTTCCAGACTTTGCGAGGTGTTGTCATGATGGACTGTACAGAGCCATCGATATTTATCTCGAGGTAATGTCACTTCATTCCATCATCCTGTCAATGCTTCCAACCAGTTCAGACAATCCTGGATGGGAAGTGCCTTTTCATTGTTATGCTCTTGTTGAGACTCTCTGCTGACGACTGTGCTTCCTATGTTTTTGCAGGCGCATCCCAACGTTGATGAGTCCGAAGCAGTGAGCCTGTGTGGGGTCCTCAACTACCAGAAGCTATCCATGGACACTTGCAAGCATCTTACCAAGAACAAAACTTTTCCGCCTTGCGTGAGTTTGCAAGTATTACTGGCACAACAGATTCAGCTAAGGTCAGCAGTTGCAGCTGTTTACACAAGGAAGAAGAAAAAGGTGGCCCGGGGCAACAGCAGTGGACTGGTGGGCAAGATTTTCGATTCTGGTAACCTTGTTCCCGACGGAGGTGCAGAGTCCACAGACACGAGAGATGTCTGTCAGCAAAACGACGACTTGAAGCTCAATTTGAGGCAAGTGCAATCCAGGGTTGATGAGCTGGAGAAGCTGTGCAAGAGAATGCGTCTGGAGATGGCCAAACACACGAAGGCCAGGAGGCGACTTATCTGCTGAAGTTCTCCAGAGTCTGCTTTTTCGGATTTGCGGAAGCACACACATTTAGCTGCGGCTATGTACATACATTTGAGCTGACGATAGGATCGACATGCTTCTGAAAAGTAGGTCGTAGGTCCTGTGCTGACAAATGTTACAGCACTCCTTGTAAGATATGTAGATATCAGGCACCTTGCCATCACAAAGAATTTTCCGCATAACTCCGTGTTTTGTTTTAGGTAGTACTTGACAGGCTCTTGCCGTATGAACGGAGTGACGTGTAGCTGCAGAGATATGTTCGCGGTTTTTTGTCCACGAGAAAGATACGAAAAGACTTTGTTCAGCCTAACTGTTTTAGGTTAACAGTGGTCAGAAGCTGGCATGATGTTGCCCAGGCCAGAAAGGAGCTCATCTCATGCAGACTGCATGGCTGACAAAAGCAGTGTGACATTCGCTCGGGGAATCTACATCAACGAAAGCGTCTTAATATAGACTCTCTTCTCCTCCATCCAAAGGGATAGGAACGGCCTTTGGAAGCGCATGAAAGGACAAATGCTGGGCTTTAAGGTGCATACATATGTGTAGAGACCTGATGCTGTTCCACTTGCAACTGGAGCCTCGGAAAACTCCCCTCGTGCGTGTGACTTTCAAGAAGTGTCAGGCCATGTTGTGTTGGGATGAAAGGGTCCCGGTTGACCGACAGGTCTACCAGTCTTCTCATCATCCCTGTGGCACCATCTATAAGGAGGACTGTGTTCGGCAGGCCACTGGCAGTTCAGAAATGCGTTCCAAGAGTACCTTGGATCAGCAGGCCCCCGCCTTGTCATGCTGCAAAATTTCCTCCAATTGCGAGCTGGGTTGGCATGAAAAATCGGTGACCAGTGTGCTTATGAACAGATTCCCAGATTCCACCTCTATGTGGTCGATGGAGTACTACTATGGAGACGACAGCCGCTTCCGGTGGAAGAGAGAACTTGAAGATGGAGTCAGGCACCCTCCATAGAGGAGTGTGATCCGTCAGAAGTAGGAGGCCCACTGGCAGTTAAAGGAGAGTTCCAAGAATGTGCAAGCCAGAGCGTCACCTCAGGCAATCGCATTTGCAGCGTCAGCAGTACGTGATCAGCGTGCACCCATTCCCTTCTTCTTGTCAGCCAAGCACAGACAAGCTCCAAACTGGATTGCGTACAAACTTCAAAGCTGGAATTGGGTAGTGTGCTGATGAACAAGCTCGCGTTTGATGGTTTGATGGGTGACCTGTAGACGCTTCCAATGGGAGACAGAAGGCGGAGGTTAGGTCTTCACCTGGATTCTTGTTTCTCTGCACAGTTATCTTTTGAAACACTGCCCTAATAGCTGTCCCTCGCCACCAGACTTCTAGTTGGAGCTGAATAACTACCCATTTCACGTGAACTTGGTCACCAAAGGACATTACTAAAGAGCTGGCGGTGTTCAAAGCATCCTTGAACGATTTCTCCTCATGGGTCCCGATCCCCTACAGTGCCGACATTCTCCAGGTTTTGGAAGCTGGTACAAACTCGCACTGTTCAGTCAGCATTCCTTGTATGCAACCAGGGCGAGACTTCTCGTCAACAACGCTGCTGATCAAGTGTGGGAAGCAATACAAGTGCTCAATTCCATCTCCACCAAATGTGCACTGCTGAAACGAAAACGCAGCGAGGTGGACAGTGAAGGGTCGAATCGGTGTTCTTGATCATGAATTTGCAGCATGGATGGCTGAGCTCCCTTGCATCATGGCTTTTGGATAGCCTAGACAACATGCTACTGGCCAATGCTGGATGCTAGAAGCTGCAGCACCTAGTAGTCTGTGCTTTCTAGCACATACTGCACCGAAGTGGAGCAGAGATACAATGTGCAACCATAAGTTATGCGTGGAATTGGTTTGAGATGAAAGCAGGGGGGCTGGGGGGACGTGCCTACATTGCAAATTACCGGACCAGGTCCGACTCGATGTTGTTTGAGGGCCTGCGGTTAGATGCTGCAGAGAGGGCTTTGAAGGCCGCGCGCCGCTGACAAATCATAAGTTGAAGTATCAAGTGCACCTTATAATTCCTCTGCAGGCGACCATGGCGGGGGCAGCCAAGAGAGCTGCTAACATAGCCAAAGAGAGAATGGTTGAGCTTGAATACAAATTCACACATCTCCAGTTATGCTCAAAGGCATACCACACAGCCGCAGAGATCAAGATCCAGAGAAACAGGACGGCCATCAGAGCAGCCAAGATCGAGAATCGGCAGCTACGAGCCGCATTGAATGCCCTGTTGGAAGCTGAGCGATGCAGCTTCGGGGTTAGCGACATGAACAGGATGATTGAACGAGTGAAGCTACTGCGTAGAGTTTACGACGAGCAGAAGGATCTGGTAATGAACAAGCAGAATCAACTCGAGAGCCAGATCACAGAGGCGAACTGCGCGGACCTTGATTTGAAGGGAATTGAACAGGACAGGGGCCCAATCAGTAGGTTTGAGGCGCTCCTTACTTTCATTCACAACAAGATCAAGGCATCTCAGGATTTGCGCAAGAGCTACACGGGCACAGTGACTCCGATGCGGCAAGACCGCGCTGCATTTGAGCTGCAAATGGCAGCGCTGGAGACGACTTTGAAGAGAAAAGAGTACCAGCTGACACAGCTCATTCTTATGTACTGCGACTCGGAAAGGGCTCGCAATGCATCCAAGATCGAGCTTGATGAGCTGCTGCTAGGCTACTGCTTCTCAGAGAAGCGGGTGCCCGACACTCGGGCGGAGCAGAAGGAGATGGATGTGGAGATCTCCAAGATCGTCAAAGAGTTCAACGAACCGAACATGAGGGAGGTGTTTTTGCAGCTCCTGGAGCAGGAGAAGAGGTCGCAGTACTACGCCAAGATGTACAAGGAGTTGATGGAGCTGCAAATGAACCCAAATCTCACAGCGGAGCAGAGACGGTTGATGAGGAGGAACATCGCGGGATTCCAAGTGATGGATGATGTGATGGGAATCGAGCCCGGCAGCAAGGGGCCCTTCTATGCCGCCACATTGGCGTCCACGGTGTCGCACACTCAGGAGACGATCCACAGGATAGACCGGGACGTGGCCCTGAAGAGAGCCAGGCACTCCGGGAACCTTATCTCCATGCTCACCGGCACCAAGCGGCTGGTGGACAAAATTCTGCTCGGGGAATTCACAGGCGTGGACGAGAACTCTCCCGAGAGAGTGTTGCTGAGGTGCAAGAGGGCGCTGGTGGTCCTGCTGAAGGAGGTGTACAACAAGGTGAAAGCGACCAAGGCCGAGAAGGATAAGAGAGAGATAGTGGAGAAGGCACGCGAGGAACGGTACAACCAGCCGCGGGAATTCGACCCTCACCGTGCAGAAATCGAGGCCGAAGTGCACAGTTGGCTCAACCTGGTTGAGAAGAGGCACTCGGAAATGCAAGAAGGAGGCTTAGGGCTGGAGGCTCTTGGCCTGCCACCACCAACCTGATCAATGAACATAGCGGGAAGTAGGCTGTGGACAGGAGAATTGAGAATTACCCTGTACGATTGCTGCACCTGGATTCATGACAGAGATCGAATGTTTGGTGCAGTATGTAACTGACACAAGCCAGTTGCGTGATGCTTCCGAGCGGAGGACAAAGGAGAGATATTCTATTGCGCTAGCGAAGTGACCCACCATTTCATATTCTATCAGAAGGTTTGGATATCCCTCAAAGGGGTCCACAAAACTTTGTAAGTACAGTACGCTGAGATCACGGAGATTGCAGCCTGACACTTTCCTATGTGACACTCTACACCAGAGTGTGTGCTGGTCACTCTTTTACGCTAGCCACTGACAGCTGCTGCAGGCAGCAGATGTGATGTTACCTTCTCCCTCCAGCCTACAGAAGTTGCTTGGGTCCAGGCTTGCCATTCACAAAGTCCCAGTGCTCGTAAATTCCATTCACGAAGTCGTAATATGCACCGTGAAGTTGCACACTGCCGTCTTCGAGAGCCTTGGTAAGGAATGGGTAAGTAAGCAAGTTGGCGAGCGACAGATTCACCGCTTCCTGCCACACACCAAAACACAAGGCCAGCGGATGAGAGCTTGTGATGAGGCATCCTGAGCCGTATCATGTCGACTTGCAACTATACTGGTACTGGTACCGGTACCCACCCTTTCTGCGAACCGCAGCTTTTCGTCCTTGGGAGCATCCTTGAGCTCCTCCTCCGTCTTGGTGTAGACGTCGGCGGCAATGTTGGTCCAATCCTCAACAAATTCGTGACTGATGCACCAGCAGGCCAAAAGTCAGTGAGAGCAGACCCCCTGGCGTTTGAAGCATGGTCAGTCGACTGAGCTGAAAGCAACAGCACTTACTTGCAGTTGGCCTTGCCTCCCTGCGTGTGTAGGAGATTGGCGATGCCCCCACAGCTGTGGTGTCCATTCACTATGATGTGCTGCACCTGGAGATTGATAACAGGATAACAGGAGGAGGGGAAGGAGGATCAGCAGCAAGGACAGAGAGAGTTGCTGACGAGCTTCATCGCATTTGAAGACTGTTCTCACCTTGAGGTGCTTGACAGCGTATTCGAGAGCAGAACCGACGCTGGGGTATCCGCCCTGCAAAACCCAATCAAAGCCCCGTTTGTGTGTGAGTTGCTAGCAAGGAAGCAGGGGGCTAGCTCAGCTAAAAATTCTCACACACCTTCTCGTAAGCGGGAACCAGGTTGGCGACATTGCGGATGACGAAAGCTTCCCCAGGCTCCAGCCCCAGGATGGTGGCAGGGGCCACACGGGAGTCTGCGCACGTGATGATCATGAACTGAAGGCAGACAGACAGTACAAACATGTCTTTAGAACATGGGCCGCCCGTATCGTATCGATCGCACAATCAAGAACGTCTGTAGTATGTACTTCGCAGCAGTTTCTCACCTTGGGCCACTGCCCCGTCTTCAAAGTCTGGTACCTGTCCTCCTTCCTGAAAGGACACAGCAACACCGCCAAGTCCAAGGGCAGCTGATGAGTCACCTTCACCAATGCACCAGTGCTAGCAACACCAGCTCACATCGAATGAAACGGCAGTAACTTTGTACAACAACACGTACGAGAACTTCTCTGTCTTGAACTTGCTGAAGGCCGCCGCCAGGTCCCCAATCGGGTGCTTGGATTCGGTTTCCGCGGGGGCCGGGGCAGTCTCCGCCTCCAAGCTTTCAGCAACTGCCAGAAGCTTCTTCGCTGCCACATCCTGCAGATGAGGGGCCGCCCTGCATTCCACCCCAACAAATTGCTGAGCTCTGAGACTCCCGCATTCCGCCCCACGTGCAACAGCAACAAACCACCCGAGGCAGGCATCGCCACCCGCAATCGCACACCACAAATTCAGCGATGGTGGCACTGCAGTGCTTACTTGATGCGGGAGAAGATGCGGGCCTGAGCGTCGAAGAAGGAGTCGGAGCCCGCCATTGCCGTAGTAGCGCTGCCCCGGAGCCGCGAAATCTGCGAGAGCCAAACCAAGATCAGAAGGCGATTTCACACTCCCACGACACGACACCGCAGCTGCTGCCGCTCCTGCTCCGACGATCCCTCTAGGTCGGAACATTCCGGGATGCGAACAACCGGGCTCCTCGGGCACCGCGAAGAGCCCGCACTCAGAGACAAGCAGAAACTGAGGCTGCACCGATTGAAGCCGACGGAACCCATCGGCCATACGGCCGTGGGCTCGGTCAGCCTTCCGTCCGGCAAGACTGTCAGTCTCATCAGTCACTCACTCACTACAGTCAGCCAGCCACTCAGTGAAGTCAGGCAGGCACGCAGTCAACAACGGCGATGGCAATGCCTGGCTGCGCAAGAGCAGAGGGGAAACGCGGCAGCTCGGAGGCTGGATTTGGAACGCAGCTGGTGCAGCTGGTGCAGCTGGAATTGGGTGCAGATGAATCACCTGGCGAGGCGAGGGCAAGCAGCGCAGCACAGCACAGCTGAGCAGCAAGAGGCAGAGGCAGAGGAAGAGGCAGAAGGCAGAGGCCTGAGTCACAAGTGATGAAAGCCAGGGGAGGCCGGGTCCTTTTGTCCTGCCAGCCCGTCCATCGTCTATCCCGACCGGTTGCACATGTGGCCCCACGGTCGTGCCGCTCGTTCCGCGACAATGAAGCTCGATTATGGATTACCCATCCCGTTCGCTCCAAGCGCCAGACTGCCGCCAGATTACATCAAAGGGAAACGCAGCGTGATCCGCTTAAAATGGTATCCGACGTTAGTGGCGGGTGGATGTCCTGGTATCCTGACGTGCCGCCTCAATCGCGCCACTTTCACCACCCCTCTTTTCTTAGCCACTTCTGCTGATGTTACGGTACTGCCACTGCCACCCACTTGCTGGCTCACGTGAACTCCTCCATCCCTCCATCGCTTCGGAGATAGGGACTATCACACTTTCCTTACACTTATCTTCTTACCCCGCTGCCCCCAGCCCGCGGCCTATCCACCGCTTTCGCTGTAATCATACGTAGACTATGTTTGGCAGTCTTTTTATCACCTAGGTCCTCTATGTATGTGAGGCCGCGTTCGAATTTCCAGTCTCTAGATTTGGTTAAGCTTTACTTAAATTATTCATATTTTTATTACGGTGTATCTCAAGATTTTGTTAAATTTTACTTAAATTATTCATAATTTTATTACAGTATATCTCTAGATTTAGTTAAATTTTACTTTAATTACTCATAATTTTATTACGGTGTGTTTTTAGAGAGCGGGCTACCATTGCAAATGCCAAGTCCAAGAGAGTCTCCTCGCACCATATTAGGCAAGTCTACACTCTTACGTAAAAGAAGAAAACAAAGAACGCTATTCAAGTCCGCTAAGAACAAAGCATTCAATTTTAGACACATTGGTCCTCGGAACTTCTCAATGCTTAAGTATTGGAATTGTGACTTTTGGATCAATCCATCATTCCAGTAATTACATCATAGTTCTTAAATTATCCTTTAAAGTTAGATAATAATAATTATCTATGTACATAAAAATTTTCTATCGATAGAATATAGAATATTTTAGGGTTTAGTGATGTAGAATCAATATACCATATAGAATGAATGGTATTGTTGTGTGTTACTTTGCGTAAGAAGAATTTCCTTAAACAGGGTGGTCCATTCTCTATATAAGGGTTCAGCTCATATTGTGTTACTATATTGCTTGTCTTATATTTACTCGTTATTCAAGCAATACCAACATCAAGTAAGACCATCTCGTGTAGTATGTACTTCAATTGACAATCCTATTTACACTTTTTTTACTTAAATATTTTATGGTAAAAAATGGAAGCTAATACTACCAACATACATACACGCCTTTTCGCTTCCAATAAAATGGTTAAGGATGAATGTATTTTAAGTTAAAATACGAAGTGGTTGACATTATTGGCATGGGTGCATGCGCCATGGTTTATAAATGCATTCATAAATGCACAAGGCGAGTATGCATGTAAAGTGATAAAAAGATGTCGAAAAAATTATCTACTATGTCAAGAAGTAGACAACCTATTAGCCCTTCCCAAATGCGCTAATATTCTGGAAACAAAACGTGTCTATGAAGGTGACACCCAAATATTTATTGTGATGGAATATTTTAAATGTGGAAGTCTACATGACTATTTGCAAGAACGAGGACCTTGCAATGAGAAACAAGCAAAGTGTGTGATGCGCAACATTATGGAAGCTATTGCATTTTGTCACAAGAATAATATGATTCATCGTGATATAAAAGCACATAATATTATGCTTCTAAAGCATGGACAAATAAAATTAATAGATTTTGGCATCGCAGTTTCTCGTTTCGAAAATGGAAGAAAAAAAATTTACACGGGGTCGACAGGATGTGGGGTACTCGACCATATATAGCTCCAGAAATAGTAGCTAAGTCAAACTATGGAGCTAAAGTTGATGTATGGAGTGCAGGCGTCACTTTTTATGAGTTATTGTTCGGAACTCCTTATTATAAAAACAATATTTGCGTGATATTATGCAAACCGAAACAAACTTGGAGTTTACAAATGATATCTCACAAGATTTCTGGGCAGCGTTTATTACTGGATGTTACACCCTAATAGCAACCGGAGACCAAATGCTCAACAAGTTTTGGAACATCCATGGTTTACGATATAATGGTATAGATTTTATACCCTACCAAATTATATTATCGTACATCCATAATGTTTATATTTAGGAGTCTTCTTATGCACTCAAAGGCACGAAGAGGACCTATATCCCTAAATGCTCATTGTGTTGGGAGAATTTTTTCTAATTAATTAATAAATATATTTTAATTCATTATGTCTCGATTCTCTCACAAATCGTAGAACTAGTAGCTCACGTTCTTCTAGTCGTGAACTAGAGAGAAAATTATTTTGCTTTGAAGCGAATTAAACCGACTTGTATAATAGGCTTGCAAATCGATACTCGATGGCCATTAATGTTGGCTCGTATGATCGGAGTGCCATATCATAATTCATAGGGACAGGATAGACGGAGAACTAGAAGCACAAAACTCCACGCGGCTTTTGGTGATAAGAAGAAGAAGAAGAATTCTATCAAGATCGCACTTGCCTTCTCATATGCGCAGTTCACGCTAATACAAACCCTAATCGATCTGCAGGTTCTCATCTACCGCATGGTTCCTAGTTTTATAAACCCTAATCAGTACGGTTCTCATCTCGCATGGTTCTTGGTATTGCAAACCCTAATCAAGATCGCACGATTCTCATATGTGCATGGTTCCGTGTTTTGCACCCATTTGGAAGTTATCTCCATAAGTAGAGAAAGGAAGGAAAGAACATGGTTCTCATCGTACGCATTGTTCTGGTTTTCGCCGCTAGTTCAAAGCTATCTCCATAAGTAGAAAAGGAGGCAAAACATTTGGTGTGCACCCATCCGGACGTGTCATGCATGGCGGTGTTGTTAGTTAGTATATTATTAATTAATTATTCAATAAATAATAATTATATCTTTTTCCTCTAAGAATTGCTTTATCCTTCCCTTTGTGCTTCACAATGTCAATACTCCACGGTGCTAGGCTATCCGTTCTGTCTGGTCTTAACTCTAGATGCTCGCCATAATATTACACGCCTCCGTGCGGTATAGCCATAGCACTTCAAATGTGCTCTTGTCTCCTCCAAATGAGAAAGAGCACTTTCTAGCCTTGCATTGGACTCCACATCCAAACATTTGTCATCCAAGATGTTAATTGTTGCATTGCTACTGGTTCTTCCAAAACCTCTTGTTGATCCGGGTGCGAACTATCGCAAGAGCCTTCTCCACGCCAATGGTTGCCGGGTCTACGAGTCGCTCAACAAACAATTTGGTGTAAGCCACCTGGTCCATCTTCTCAGAATTGCGATGCATCCTTCAACATGTCTTGTTGCTCTAGCGTGCCCCACAATTGCATAATCACCTTCCGCACATGCGTCGAGCTACGATGGTCCACATTTGTCGTGTTGTGCGGTGGCGTGTTTATGCGACACGCCATCGCACGCGACGGTGCACGTGACCATTTGTCGGCGCTTCACCGCAGAGTTTCGATGTGGATTGGGCTATCTACCATCGATAGAGAACACCTTGAAACTCATGCATCTCTACTTATATATACCTTATTGACAGCCGATGCCCCTGACCTCCTTGCGCAACGAGGCCTCCACGGGAGCATCGGCCACAACGGAGAGAATGGGGACATCAATCGCATTGGCAACAGTGGGGTAGGGACATCCACCGTGCTCTCGAGGCGAGCATATAGGAACGGGGATCCCACGGTTAGGAACGGCACATGCTTAGGCGCACACGGTTGACAAGGGATGGATGTACCCGAGGAGGTTGTCCTCATGATGATGTGGCCATATAGGCCTTGCCTGCTGCCTTGATGGCCATCGGGCATTGGTGGGAAAGCATATCATAAGGTGCCTTTACCTCAAAAGGAATATCTAATGCGCTTTGGACTTGTGAGCATGTTATGCTTAATGCATGTTATCGGTCTTGGTGTCCCGGTCCAAATTGAAACGGTGTTGCGCAGCAAAAATAGAGCGGATTATTTCGAAATAAAATAAATATTTTTTAGCATGAAAATCCATATTTCAGTTTCCATAACAAAGGAAATTTACGGTTCGTGGAACAGATTCCGAAAACCAACAGGCTTGGCCAGTGATGGATCGGCCACGGCCCCAGTAATGCCAAACAGACCTCGCAAAGGAGGGCCCGTGCCGTAGGGACTTCGTTTTCCGCAGTCGCTAGGTCCCTCGGGATACTGTGGCACCCAAGACCCGAACGAGCGTAGAAAAGAATGAAAAGAATATTAGGTACAGGAAAAACAAGATTTGCCAGTCAGTGCGCAAAGTGGCATGCATCGCAGTGTGCTACTAGGTAGGTAGTTACTCAAGCAATTAGACTAGGTAGTTCTTTATTCAACTTAACCAAAACACTTGGCGGGTTTGGTTGTCAGCACATAGCATCCCGCCGGGCCCAAGGAGTTACCGTTCCGCAGAATGGTCACTGTAAGATAGATGGGCACAGTCTTGCAACCGGATCCGTTGTGGCCGCAACAAATTGGTACGTTTTGGGTGGTTCGACCAGCAGCTCCTCACGTCACTTTAGGGAGTCATGTGCCGACAAACAACCAAACCTTGAGGTGCAGCAACGTAAGAGACCCAGCAATTCCGGGAAAGCGTGTGACTGGGGAACGATTTTCCAGCGATGGTCGTCGCCAGGAGCAGGAGTTGTTGTGGCGAAATTTTTTCTGGACCCTTCCATGTGGTGGGATAACAGACGAGATAAGAAGAGCTCCCGTTCGCCTGACTTTAGGCGTAAGAGGACTGGCGAGGTCCTCTGGCTTGACAACATTTCCAGGCCAGCTTGGGTGGATGAGCAGCTCGTATTTTGGATTTGCAAATGGGTCACGGTGCGTCTCCTTGCAAGTCGAGCGTTTTGGATAAGCCTGAGCTTGGCAGGCGTGCTGGATCGGAAATGGGGGTAGCGGCTCTAAATGTGAGCACGTTATGTCGGCAGGGAAGCTTACTGAGGCCGTTGCATTCCTGGAATATCTTGCGCAGACAGACTGTCCTATTTCTCAGTCTCTATTTTACACAGTGCTAAAGCTGTGTTCAGCTAAGAAGGATCTGGCTGTGGGGCGACGAGTTCATGATCTCGTTGTAAAACTTGGGTTTGAGTCAAATACATACTTGGGGAACCATATCTTGCGCATGTATGCATGTGCAGGTAGGGTGGAAGAGGCCATGGATGTGTTCACCAGGGTGCACAAACCAGATGCCTTCATGTGGTCCTCCATAATCTCTGCATATTCTAAACATGGGAAACCGAATGAGGCCATACAACTGTACCATGAGATGCGTAGGTCAGGTGTGAAGGCGGATGCTCACGTCTTTGTAGCTGCCATTCAAGCTTGTGCGTTTGCCTCCGACATGGAATCTGGCAGAAAAGTGCACTCTGATGTGATGCACAGTGGTGTTCCTCCTGACTTGTTTGTTGGCAACTCCTGGTGCACATGTATGCAAAATGTGGGGCAGTGGAAGATGCACGTTGGGTTTTGACAGCTTGGCTAGAAAGGATGTGGTGACATGGAATGCCTTGATTGCTGGGTATGCAGATCATGGGTTCAGTCAAGAGGCGCTTGTCCTGTATGGACGAATGGAGCAGGAGGGCCTGATTGTGGCTGACCATGTCACTTTTGCTTCCCTTCTGAAGGCTTGCGCAAGTGCTGGTGCCTTACAGAATGGCAGGCAGCTGCACTCGCAGATTGTGGAAAGAGGACAGCTGGATAACATATTGTTGGGTACCTGCCTGATAGACATGTATGCTAAATGTGGTGAACTGGAAGATGCACGCCAGGTTTTGACAGCTTGGCCACAAAGGATGTGGTGACATGGACGGCCCTGATTGCTGGGTGTGGTACTTGTGATGAAGGTCACAACGCTATAGCTTGTTTTGGGAGATGTTAGTTGCTGGTGTTCAGCCCAATGAAGCTACATTTACGAACCTTTTAGTAGCATGCAGTCATGATGGGCTGGTGAATGAAGGCTGTAAGCACTTTGATTCCATGGTTGAACAGCATGGCATCAAACCTACTATTGAGCATTACAATTGCATGATTGACCTTCTTGGACGTGCAGGTCATCTAGATGAGGCAGAAAACATGCTATTGTCATGTGAGAGCCAAAGCAATGTTGTAGGGTTGATATCGTTGCTGAATGCCTGCAAAAGTCATGGGGATATAGAGAGGGCGACACTGTGTTTTCAAAGTCTTGTTAGATTGGACCCTCAGCAGGCGTCCGCATATGTGCTCATGGCCAATGTCTATGCAGATGCAGGTAGGTGGACCGATGTAGAGGATTGAAGCGCAGAGAATGGTAGCAGGAGCTAGCAAGAAACCTGCTGTGGCGGACATTGAGGTGAACAGGCAGGTACATACATTTGTGGTGGGTGAAAGTAGAGATGATCCTTCACTCAAGGTGGAGAGCATGAATGTACGTCTGAAGGAAGAAGGGGCCACGTACCACAGACAAAGTTGGTGCTGAAGCCACTTTCGGAGAAGGAAAAGGAAGATGTGCTTTGCGGTCATGCAGAGAAGCTAGCTCTGGCGTTTGGTCTCTTGAACACTCCGAGTGGCACCCTCTGTTGGTAACAAAGAATCTACGCATGTGCAGTGACTGCCACAGTTCTACCGAGATCTTGTCCAGGGTTGAAAAGAGAGATTGTCGTAAGGGATGGGTATCGTGTGCATCGATTTGAAGCTGGTTGTTGCAGTTGTAAGGGCCGACCATGAGAATGAAGAGAATCTCACCAGTGCTCAGCGTTCTGGGGGCAAAGGAAGCTTATGGAGGCTGTTGGAGCCCTGGAATGTGTTGGGCAGGCAAAGCCTCCTATCTCTCCGTCTCTGTTTTATACTGTGCTACAACTGTCTCCAGCTAAAAGGATCTGGTTGTGGGGACGAATTCATAATCTCACAGACAAACGTGGGTACGAGTCAAATGCACACTTGAGCATCCACGGCCTTGTAACCTACCTTGCGCATGTATGTATGTGCAGGTAGGTTACAAGGCCGGATGTGCTCAACAGTCTAGGCAAACTAGATGCCTTCATGTGGTCTTCATAATCTCCGCGTACTAACCATGGGAAACCGAATGAGGCCATGGAACTGTACCATGAGATGTATAGTTCAGGGTGAAGGCAGATGCCCACGTCTTTGTGGCCGCTATTTTAGCTTGTGCATTTGCCTGCTGACTTGGAATCTGGCAGAGAAGTGCACTGTGATGTGCTGCAAAGTGGCACTCCTCCTGGCTTGTTTCTTGGGAACTGCCTGGTGCACATGTATGCAAAATGTGGGGCATAGGAAGATGCACGCTGGGCTTTGCTGTGCATACCAGCAATCAGGGCTGCCCACGGCACCACGTCATTCTGGCCAAGCTGTGAAAGGGTTTGGTCATTAGGTACGTGTTTTCTTTGGACAAAGTGAGCCGGAGGGCCTCGTTGTCGCTGATCATGTTACTTTTTCTTGCCTTCTGAAGGCCTTTGCAAGCGCAGGTGCCTTGCAGAAGGGCAGGAGTTGCATTATACTGCTGGCAACTGTCTAGTGGACATGTATACAAAATGTGGCAAACTGACAGATGGACGGCGGGTTTTCAACAGCTTGGGCACTAAAGGATGTGGTGACATGGAATTCCCTGATTGATTGCTGGGTATGCGCAGCAAGGGCTGAGTCAAGCCGCGCTTGTCCTGTATGGACAAATGGAGCAGGAGGGCCTGATTGTGGCTGACCATGTCACTTTTGCTTCCCTTCTGAAGGCTTGCGCAAGTGCTGGTGCCTTACAGAATGGCAGGCAGCTGCACTCGCAGATTGTGGAAAGAGGACAGCTGGATAACATATTGTTGGGTACCTGCCTGATAGACATGTATGCTAAATGTGGTGAACTGGAAGATGCACGCCGGGTTTTGACAGCTTGGCCACAAAGGATGTGGTGACATGGACGGCCCTGATTGCTGGGTGTGGTACTTGTGATGAAGGTCACAACGCTATAGCTTGTTTTGGGAGATGTTAGTTGCTGGTGTTCAGCCCAATGAAGCTACATTTACGAACCTTTTAGTAGCATGCAGTCATGATGGGCTGGTGAATGAAGGCTGTAAGCACTTCGATTCCATGGTTGAACAGCATGGCATCAAACCTACTATTGAGCATTACAATTGCATGATTGACCTTCTTGGACGTGCAGGTCATCTAGATGAGGCAGAAAACATGCTATTGTCATGTGAGAGCCAAAGCAATGTTGTAGGGTTGATATCGTTGCTGAATGCCTGCAAAAGTCATGGGGATATAGAGAGGGCGACACTGTGTTTTCAAAGTCTTGTTAGATTGGACCCTCAGCAGGCGTCCGCATATGTGCTCATGGCCAATGTCTATGCAGATGCAGGTAGGTGGACCGATGTAGAGAGGATTGAAGCGCAGAGAATGGTAGCAGGAGCTAGCAAGAAACCTGCTGTGGCGGACATTGAGGTGAACAGGCAGGTACATACATTTGTGGTGGGTGAAAGTAGAGATGATCCTTCACTCAAGGTGGAGAGCATGAATGTACGTCTGAAGGAAGAAGGGGCCACGTACCACAGACAAAGTTGGTGCTGAAGCCACTTTCGGAGAAGGAAAAGGAAGATGTGCTTTGCGGTCATGCAGAGAAGCTAGCTCTGGCGTTTGGTCTCTTGAACACTCCAGTGGCACCCCTCTGTTGGTAACAAAGAATCTACGCATGTGCAGTGACTGCCACAGTTCTACCGAGATCTTGTCCAGGGTTGAAAAGAGAGAGATTGTCGTAAGGGATGGGTATCGTGTGCATCGATTTGAAGCTGGTTGTTGCAGTTGTAAGGGCCGACCATGAGAATGAAGAGAATCTCACCAGTGCTCAGCGTTCTGGGGGCAAAGGAAGCTTATGGAGGCTGTTGGAGCCCTGGAATGTGTTGGGCAGGCAAAGCCTCCTATCTCTCCGTCTCTGTTTTATACTGTGCTACAACTGTCTCCAGCTAAAAGGATCTGGTTGTGGGGACGAATTCATAATCTCACAGACAAACGTGGGTACGAGTCAAATCGCACACTTGAGCATCCACGGCCTTGTAACCTACCTTGCGCGCATGTATGTGCAGGTAGGTTACAAGGCCGTGATGCTCAACAGTCTAGGCAAACTAGATGCCTTCATGTGGTCTTCATAATCTCCGCGTACTAACCATGGGAAACCGAATGAGGCCATGGAACTGTACCATGAGATGTATAGTTCAGGGTGAAGGCAGATGCCCACGTCTTTGTGGCCGCTATTTTAGCTTGTGCATTTGCCTGCTGACTTGGAATCTGGCAGAGAAGTGCACTGTGATGTGCTGCAAAGTGGCACTCCTCCTGGCTTGTTTCTTGGGAACTGCCTGGTGCACATGTATGCAAAATGTGGGGCATAGGAAGATGCACGCTGGGCTTTGCTGTGCATACCAGCAATCAGGGCTGCCCACGGCACCACGTCATTCTGGCCAAGCTGTGAAAGGGTTTGGTCATTAGGTACGTGTTTTCTTTGGACAAAGTGAGCCGGAGGGCCTCGTTGTCGCTGATCATGTTACTTTTTCTTGCCTTCTGAAGGCCTTTGCAAGCGCAGGTGCCTTGCAGAAGGGCAGGAGTTACATTATACTGCTGGCAACTGTCTAGTGGACATGTATACAAAATGTGGCAAACTGACAGATGGACGGCGGGTTTTCAACAGCTTGGGCACTAAAGGATGTGGTGACATGGAATTCCCTGATTGATTGCTGGGTATGCGCAGCAAGGGCTGAGTCAAGCCGCGCTTGTCCTGTCTGGAAAAGTGGAGCAGGCGGGCCTGATCGAGGCTGACGAGGTTACTTTTGCTTGCTTTAAGAAGGCCTGTGCAAGCGCAGATGCCTTCCAGAAGGACAGGCAGTGGCACTCTCTGATTGAGGAAAGAGGACAGCCAGTTAGCATACTGTTGGGCACGTGCCTGGTGGACATGTTCGCAAAATGTGGCAAACAAGAGACGGTTGTCTAGTTTTTGACAGCTTGGCCACAAAGGAGGTGGTTACATGGAATGCTCTGATTGCTGGATATGCACAGCAGGACTTGGGCGAGAGTTGATTGCTCTGTCTAGGCAAATGGAGCAAGAGGGCCTCGTTGTGGCTGACCACGTTACTTTTGGTTGCCTTCTGAAGCCCTGTGCAAGTGTGGTGTCCCTAGAGAAGGGCAGGCAGTTGCACTCTCAGATTGTGGAAACAGGATAGCTAAATAATATACTGCTGGGCAACTGTGTGGTGGATTAAAAGATGCACGCCGAGTTTTTGACAGTTTGGCCACCAAGGATGTGGTGACAACAAGACGATTTTGCTCTCTATGGACAAAAGGAACAGGAGGGCCTGATTGTAGTTCACCATGTTACTTTTGCTTGCCTTGTCAAGACCTGTGCAAGTGCTGGTGCCTTACGGAAGGGCAGGCGGCACTCACAGATTGTGGAAAGGGACAGCTGAATATAATACTTCTGGGAACCTTCCCGGTAGACATGTATGCAAAATGTGGCGAAGTGGAAGATGCACAGCGGGTTTTTGATAGCGTGGCCAAAAGGCTGTGGTGACATGGATGGCCCTGATAGCTGAATATGGTACTTATGATGAAGGTCACCATGCACTAGCTTGAGGAGATGTTAGTTGCTGCTGTCCAGCCTGCTGATCCTACTGTTACTTGCCTTGTAGTAGCTTGCAGTCATTCGAGACGGTTGAATGATGTTCGCGACTCGCAATCACTTCAATTCCATGTTTGAACAGCATGACATGCCACCTGCTAGTGAGCACTACAAGTGCATGGTTGATTTCCTTGGGCGTGCAGGCTATCTAGATGAGGCAGAAAACACGCTATTATCATGTAAGGGTCAACGCAATGTTGTGGGGTTGGCATCTTGGGCGCTTTCGTGATTGCAACGCTGCGATCATTCTCTCTAGGTCATTGTATAAATATTTATTATGACGGTGAAGGCGCTTTCAAAAGCCCATGAAGCACAAATGGGGACGGTGACTTAAGGGCTCCGGTGACTCAAGGGCTTTTGACGACGAAGACAAAATGGCTTACGCAATCACTGTAGGGTGCGAAAATATAGGGAATGACTATTTTATTCATCTTTCATTTGTCTTTGGATTGGTAAATTGTCCCTTAACGCCCAGCTTACAGCGCTGTTTGTATGTGCGGGATCCATAAATGTATATGTTTTTATATAGAAGAAGAAGAAGAATTTTATTTAAGTCCACTAAGGACGGATTTCCGTCATAGGACTTGGTACTTAACAACTTGTACCATGGTGTGCCTAAACTACTTGCACCAAGGGCATCCACTCCCTTTAGGCGCCCCATCTAAGTACCTATCTAAGCTCATGATGCTTAATCACAGCGTACTTATAAATGTGTGTCCATTTGGCCTAAGCCATTTGGACACACATTAGAACCTACGTGATCAGTTCGCGTCTAGTGGATGTCGAGTTGCGACCTTCCAATCGGGATTGCGCTTTCGTGATTGCACCATATGTTTGGGCCTCGTTGGCATCTGAATCATCGTAGGTTAGCAAATGGATTTGGGGGAGAGAGCGGAGGGAGCCGGGGCAGCAGGGAGGGGTAGGGGGTAGGGGGATGGGGGCGAGGGAGGGTTTGGTGGGGGTACTTTGGGCAGTTTGGAGTTTGGGGTTCTGCCTTTTGCGGGCCATTATATGGCCAGCCTTTCACGGGTTGTGCGCGGGCATGTAGTACATGAGGCGCGCAAGATCGGAGCTCGCCTCTTCTAAGTGACGCTTCCCTTTCCCCTTTCCTTGCATAGGGTCAGCAAGGGATATGTTTGATGCGAGGGAGGCTGCTTGGTACTGAAAGGATTGGGGGGATTGGGGGGATAAGGGAGTTTTGGGAGCCGTTTCACCAAAACAGGATGGGGTTTCATCTTGGAAGGTTGACTATCTTTGTTTGTCCAGATAAAGGTTGGCGGGATGCCCGAACGTATGGGGACTCGAACATGTACGATGGGGTGGGACTCAAACCATGAGCCTCTTTTCAAACATATTCCTAGTTGATTCGTGCTTGTAATGCCTTTGTCACCGTTGATCTAATTTCCTTGAGTACTTTTGCCAACGGCAGCAGCAAGTACATCCCCAAATGTTCCCATAGCGCGTCGCTGAGTCAATCGCTCCAGTCGCAAAGGCAGGCTACTCGCAAGGATGCTCGGGCGCTTGAAGAGACAACGCCAGAGAGCGGGATGTCTTAGCGCGAGAGACTGCGAAAACCGCCGCGTGGTTGCTTGAAAGAATGACCCTGGCTCGGTGTGGCGGCGTCGAGAGTAACCGAAGCGCGGATGGGCGTCCCTTCGCTGCCCGTAACGCTCAGAATCGCCGAGGCGCATAGCTTACTCTAGCCTTACGCCGCCGCTTACTCTAGCCTTACACCGCCGCTTACTCTAGCCTTACACCGCGTACAGCATTCTAGTCTTCGCCAGCGCGAGTCTTTACATCGCGCCTGCACGGGCGTGAATACCTGCCTATAATGGCCACTGGCAACCCTATGGTCTGATGTGCATGCCCACCTCTCAAGACCGCCCACGTGGCCGGCTCGCCAAAATACGCTCCCAACTCCCAAGTTACTTTACTTGGCGTACTTATCCCGTCTTACTCCGGAGTGTAGTCCGGACTTACTGATGTACTCAAGGGTGTATCTACTCCCGAGTGTCGTCCAGAGTGGCCCGAGTGCGGTTTGGAGCCCCTCGCCTACTCGAGTGCGGTTTGGAGCCCCTCGCCTACTCCGAGTCGGTCAGATCTCACCTTATTTCTCCCTTTCCGCCTTATTTTCTACTCCACACCTACGAAAAAAACAAAACCTAGCTCATTTCCTACCCAAGGGAAGAGTCCGTGGCCCACACTCCTCATCCTCAAATCAGCCGTGCTAATGCCCGTCGCCTGGAGTATTATAGAAGAAACCCTCTGAAGGCACAACAGAAGGAAGAATTGCGGTCAGTGCAGGTAGAAGAGGACGAGAGATTGATAAACCAAATTGATTTCACAGAAAGACCATTTGCACTCGAAAGACTCAGCCTGAAGTTGGACAGTATCGAAGTGCTCGTGGTTCGCCAATTTGTTCAGACGCAACCTAGACTTGGGCAGATCACTTCCAGTTTGGAATCATTCCAGCCGAGGTCACGATTTAGTAACGCCTCTCAACTCGAGCCGCCACCCTGCGCCCACATCACCGCTGCCTTTGCTACTTTATACCTTGATTCTCTTGTGCCCACACGTGAGGGAGCAAGCTCGGAGGCATCGCAGCGGGCAAACCCCAAGATTTGATCAGGCGCAGGTGCGCGGTGGTGGAGGCACAGTGCAGGATTGCGAGACGTGCGTCGTCGCAGCCTGCACCTGGATCTCAATCGGCACTATTCCTCAGGTTGACGGTTGGTGGCTCTTGCCACCTGTCGAGTTTTGTCCTTTCACATGCACCTGCTCATGTCAGATGGCAGCGCATTACATCTCTGGGAAACCCTAATACAATCATACCTGAAGTTCTTGAAACGACACTTACCCGTTCATGTCGTTTCGTAGCCACTCATGTCGTTTGGCTTAAGTTGGTTTTTTGGAGACTCAGATAGTGACATTGATGAAGATGTCGATACTGAGTCAGCTTTCCTGCAATCTTTGAACGCACAATTCCCTGGATTCGTCCCTCCTATAGGTCTTATTCCCCCGATGGGTAGCACTGGAGGTACTATTACGTCTACCTCTGTTGGGTCCTCCTACTCTGGGGATGGTTTGATGGAAAGCAAATTAGATTTGAAAGCTAGAAAGCTAGAATGAAGGCAAACCTGAACGCCAGAGATGTTTGGGAGTTTGTTGACGGCTCACAGCCTAATCCTCACACACTCCCTTCAACTGCAACTCAACCAACACCTGATCAGATTGCGAAATGGGATAAAGGAAAAAAAGTGGCCTATCAGGGCTGGATGAGACAACAGTTACCGAAGTTGAGTTCCTGGATACTGCAGCTGATATCTGGAATCAACTCAAAGAAACCTATCAAGTACAAAACGTTTGCACCTTGATCTATGTAAGAAGTGACTTCCATAGTATCAGGATGAAGGAAGGGGATCCAATTGGACCATATGTGACGAAGGTTAATTACATGACGCAGCTAGGAACCAAGATCACTGAGATCAAGCAGTTCAATCGCCACGGCTTGCCTCCATCCTATCAGACATTCATCTCAGGATAGAATGCCACTTTGGGAGCTGCTTACAAGGCTGCAGCTGCTAATCAACCTTATGTTCTCAACCTGAATGAAATTGTTGGTGCCCTTCTGCAAGAGGAACAAAGCCGACATAAACCAGGTCAGGGCTCTCGTGCTCGTGGAGAGAAGGTGTTATATGCTGCCAAGGGCAAGCGTTTTGTGAAGGGAAGGGGGAAAGGTAAGAAGCAAAATCCAAATACTAACCAGCTATCTGGCTCTGCTTCAACTCCCTCCAAAAAAAGGCAAGGTACTTGTAATTGGTGTCAAATCTCAGGACACTGGGAGAGGGACTGTCGCAAGAAAAAGGCTGGCGAGCCGAAGAAGGAGCCCCAAACTGAAGCACATGTTGCTGCCAAGGACAAGGGTCCTTCAACTCACAAGAGTAGCTCAACAGTACTATCTGTGTGTCTCTCCTCAACTTCTGAGTGCTCATCTTCGTGGTTCATAGATTCAGGAGCAACATCACATGTTTGTAATAACAGGGACTTATTTTCCACACTCACCACAACGTGTCTCCACATTCAGTTTATGTGGGGGACTCTAGAGGTGTAGATGTTAAGGGATTAGGTTTAGTGTCCATTACCTTATTTGATGGGTCTGAAATCTTGCTGGAAGATGTCTTGTTTGTCCCTGCCATGTCCAAGAACCTCTTATCAGTCAGGGCAGCAACTCAGTCGGGGAGATATGGTTTCACCTTTGAGCTTGGCTGCTGCTGCTGCTTATATGATCTGTCTAGACCTGGAATTTGCATTGCCAAGTGTCAGCTTGTGAATGATCTCTACCGACTTAACATGTCAGCACCTATAGCTGAGGCCTATGTTACCTCAACAGTAGCCGAAGCTAATTTGTGGCATGCTAGGCTTGGGCATGTAAACAGAGAGAAACTGAATTTGATGTCTTCTCTAGACTGTTTTAGGGAAAAACTCCCTTCATGCTTCAAGCAACTACCTGTTTTCTCTTCCTGTGTCTTGTCAAAACAGAAGGAACTCCCCTTTAAGAACAAGCAGGCATAGAGGGCACAGGCTGTATTGGAATTAGTTCACGCTGACATTGCTGGAAAACTTCAGGTCAAGTCTTTAGGGGAGCTGAGTACTATCTCACCTTAATAGATGACTACTCCAGATTTACATGGATCTATCCACTTAGGCTTAAAAGTGATGCTTTTGAGTGTATTGAATCCTGGATATCTATGGTGCAAAGACAAACATGAAATCTTGTGAAATGCTTTCGCACTGACAATGGTGGCGAATTCATTGGAGGCAAGTATGATGTTTTGTTTGAGGCACATGGAATTATTAGACAGCTTTCAATCCCATACACCCAGCAACAAAACGGTGTGGCTGATTTCAAGAATCAGACACTCATGGGAATGACCAGAAGCATGCTGGGATGGTCAGGACTACCCAAGCACTATTGGGCAGAAGCCCTATCTACAGCGGCCGATATCCTGAACAAGGTTACTACAACTTCTATACCTGGAAAAACTCCCTATGAAGCATTCTGGAAGCGAAAGCCAAGTCTTTTGCATATGAGAGTCTTTGGCTCCCCATCCTATGCGTATGTACCAGCGACGCAAGAAGTTAGATAATAGGGCCAAGCGATATATTTTCCTTGGCTATTCAGAAGTTTCTAAGGCATACAAGTTGTACGAACCTTCAACTCAGCGTGTCGTGTTAGCTTGCAGTGTGACGTTCGATGAACTCACTGCCCCTAGGAACCCACCAACTGTTGATTTACGGGTACCTAACGATCCTTTTGAGGATCTTGGCGCTCAAGATGATCTCGAGACCCTTACGCTCACCGTGTCAGATTCACACAAGGCCCACCAGTTATTCCTACAGCTGTTCCAGCACCTTTAATCCAGCAACCACCAGTTGATTATCCTGAATCTAATGGGGAACAAGGTGCTCTAGAACCCTTATCAGATGCTGACATGGGTCCTGCAGAGGAGGATGAGCCTGCTGTACATGGATTCTTTGACATATTTGGAGATGCTCGGTCATACTCTACAGGCTCAGTAGGGGAAGAAGCGGCCCATTTTTCAGATGATGAGGATGTTGCTGCTACCCATGCTGCTGCTTATGATGAACCTGATGAGCCTGCTCCTCGCTATCCTACAAGGGACAGACGACCACGTGAACAGTGGGATGAACCTCCATATCAAGCTATTGACTTTAGACGGACTTCAATTGTTGAAGAGTATGCATCCCTCATTAAAAATAACACCTGGGAGCTTGTGGATCTACCAGCTGGAAGGAAACCCATCAGTTGCAAATGGGTATTTAAAACAAAACTCAAAGCAGATGGCACCATTGCCAGGTACAAATCACGCTTAGTAGCTAGGGGCTTTAGCCAGATTCCGGGTATCGACTACGGTGACACGTTTTCTCCAGTCGTTAAACCTCCATCAATTCGTATCTTGCTGGCCATGGCTGCTGAGTTCGGCTTGGAGGTCCACCAGATGGACGTGTGCACAGCCTTTTTGCACGGAGAGCTAGAAGAAACCCTGTACATGCAACAGCCACAAGGGTTTGTCAGTATAAAATGGGCCAAGAAGGTATGCAAACTTCTCAAGACGATCTACAGGTTAAAACAAAGAAGGAGATCCTTAAACAGTTCCATCTTGATGAAGCTAGACCTGGAATCTGTACCCGTCCTGATATAAGCTACGCTGTTAGTCAAGCATCTCAGTTCCTTAAGCAGCTAGGAAGACTACACTGGGCTGCTGTAAAACGGATATACAGATACCTTAAAGGCACTATCTCATATGGCCTACAATATGCTGCAAGTGGGAACAAGACTCTGGAACTTATCTCTTATGCCGATGCTGACTGGGCATCACATGCAGATACTTGTCGGAGTCTCTCTTTCTACTGTTTTATCCTTGCTTCTGGCTCCGTTAGCTAGAGTTGCAAGAAACAGACTTCTCTAGCTTTGTCTTCCACCGAAGTAGAATACAAGGCGCTTACAGATGCCTGCAAAGAAGCTGAGTGGCAGAGGCAATTCCTGGAGTCAGTACAGCAGACACAGCATGGGCCGACAACTTTGCACTGTGACAACATGAGCGCTATTGCCCTTGTCTCCAATCAATTTCACACGAGGACAAAGCACATAGAGCTCTATCATCATTATATATGAGATGTAGCAGAGAGAGGCTCTATCAAGGTCGAGTACGTGAGCACACATCAAAACACAGCCGACATATTCACAAAAGGGCTTCCCAAAGCCAAATACTTTCAGCACATGGCTGCACTTGGACTTAAACAGTTCAGCTATGCTACAGGTAATAGCTAACTATGTCTCTGTGCAGGGCTAAAGCTAGTGCTGGTGTTCACACACTGTCCTATCCACACAATAGGTTCTGCACCTTAGTGGCCCTTGCCACTTCTCCTCTGCAGACTGGTATCACTTACGGGGGACAGCACCAGGCTCATAGCCATCCTGCACAGGAGAATAGGTTTAGTGTTAGCCTGTCCATCAATTTTGTCCAGTGGATGAATCACAACAGTGTCTATCTAAACGTGGGCAGAAATTGCTACTTAGTGAACAGACTCCTCACCTCATACAGCTTCTTTCCACACAGGGGGCATAGCCTGCTACGATAAGCACACACATTGCAGTCACGTCCCACACGTCTTGCCTTTCGTACTCCCATGTCCTCGAAGGCCTTGTCTGCGGCAGCTGTAGCTCTCTCAACAGATTCTTGAACCAGAGCTGCCTGCTGCTTAGCCACCTCGGCCCTCTTCACGTCCAGTAGCTTCTCCATTTCAGCAAGCATTGCGAAGACAGCTTCTACCTGTTCAGTTAGCATGGGAGCTGTGGAAGGTCCTCCGAGAGCCCTGGCTCTGCGACGAGGGACGCTCTCCACTTCGTCATCCGTGGAAGTGGGAATTGGGTCTAAATCTGTCAAGCTAGGCCCGGATGCTTTGGAGGAATCAGAAGATTCCAGCTCTATCACTGGGTAATTGCAAGGGCTGCGAGGAGGCACAGCAGGAGCAGGGGCTGCTGCATCACCACCGCCATGCAAAGCACCTGACCGTGTCTTCATCCTCGCTCTCGTCACTGCACTACCAAGCAGGAGGCGTACAAAGCTTAAGAAGAGCGCTATCAGGAGCTCCATGTGTTCAACGTACGAGGTTCGAGAGTAGCTGGGGCGTATGCGACTATTGATTACGTGATGATGCCCTATCCAGTACTTATGCTGTATAAACCTATGTTAGGTTTAGTGGGGGTGTTGGGATATTAACCCAACATAGTTTATTTAGTTATATCATAGGTAGCTATAGGTTACTTAGTTAACTCAACAGACATAAACAATTTTGTATGTAAGACACTCCTTGTTCTACATAATTAATTCTGCTTATTTGCATAAGCACGCTTCCGCATTTATGAGCACAAAGGACATGAGAATGGAAAGCAGGTACTGACAAAATATATCAAGTTCTAATGCCTCCATCTAGCTTAAGCTGATGGTCTAGTTAGTCTTGTCCAAATTTTGGACACTGCTGTAGTCACTCGTCACACTGGCCAGATTTCCTTCGTGACCAAACTTCTCGAAGGAATTCATGCTCTCGCTCCATTTCCTATTGAGGAGCAGGAGCATGTGCTGGAAAGCTCTAGACCAGTTCTTCTGGAAAATCTACGAAGATTACTTGAAAGATAAGTATGCATTGCTACCTTGTCACACTACCCTTTCCTTGTTGTAGGGGTTTGGTGGGAGCCGGGGGCATTGGGAGCCGTTTCACCAAAACGGGATGGGGTTTCATTTTGGAAGGTTGATTATAATTGTTTGTCTAGAGAAAAGCTGGACAAGCTGTGTGAATAATCGAGAACGTATCAGCTATTAGCGTTGGCAAAAGTAAACTTTATATTTGAGATTAACCATTGGAAGAGTCTTGAAGATGAGCAGCGTGCAATCGCTGACAAGGATTTGAGAGAAGAAATGCATATGTTTACTGTTCCACGGTCTGAGAAAGAATGTGACTATCAGGTGGAAAAACGAAACATTATGTAGATGCGGGGATTCCTTCGGACACGGGCTTACACCCTACTAGTTATGGATGTCCCAGGAGGCTTTGACATTGGTCCCATGGACAGACGGCTGGACGCAGGCATGATGAGCACATTTTTCCAAAGCTTCCAAGAGAAGACAACGGTGGAAATTCAGGCGCATTGTCATGCACGAAGTGGAAGAAGCTCACCTGGTGAGAGAGTGCCTGCGGAGATTATGTGGCAAGGGTAGTATGGTATCCTTCGTTTGGGACAAAACGAACATGAGTAATGACAAGGGTGGATTTGAGATAGTGGAGTCAGGGGACTTTTAACAATGGACGATCCGTCATTGCAAATGACACTGTGGTGACACATGACACATGACACTCAAGACAAGTTGGTGGTGTGCCCGTACCAAAGACCTCTCGGATTGATGATGAAGTTCATCAAAACTTTCTCCAAAGAAGGAGATTGGATTCTGGATTGTTGCGCAGGAAGTGGGACTACAACACTGGCAGCATTGCTTTCTGGACGCAATTTTATTGCCATAGAAGCTGATCTCCGCTGTGCTGGTTATATCCCACAACGCATCCATGGTTTTGAGGTTTTTCCAGACTGGAAAGAGGAGCTCACATTCGACGCCCACCAGAGAGGAGCAACACAGTTCTGGGCCAAAGAGGTTTGTATGAGCGAAAAAAATTGTTTGAAGGCTCAGGTTGTTCCACTTAGTGCAAGGAGGATGAAAACGCAAACAGGGGACTTGCTGGAGGAAGGACAACAAACACTAGACACTGTATGGCAGTCTGCGAGTGGTGGCAACAAGGAGGAAGGAGACAACGAAGAAGATGAAGATGCGAAGGCTCTGGCCGAAACTGACAACTTCCACGCAGTAGAATTGGAACGCATGCGCAACCTGGCAGTTGTTTTAGATTCAGAAGCCACCCAAGCCCAATGTGAGTCTCAGATTAGTCCGCATGAGGGATCTTTGTAGAGGGAAGACTTTTTTGGAGGGATAGAGGAGGTTTTTGAAACTGTGAGATCATGATTTCCTTTCAGTACTTGTAAGAAACCATAGCCGTGGGCAAGGAAGTTTCCGGACTGGCGCCGGTCAACCGGCACCAACAAAGACCTTTCTGTTTCATGGATTGTTGATTCTGTAGTTTTCCGAGAAAAAGGGTTTTTAGCATGGTGCAGTTGACTGTGGATTCGCCATAACGCGCATTTCCGGAACGGTGTCTTTTTTGTGAAGGGGGTTTCGAAAGTGTGGAAGAGGGTTCGTATATGAACCCCCTTCCAAGATTATCATGTTCTATATTGTTATTGTCTTGCAGACTAGAAGATAAAGGAGTGTTAGTACTAGCTTTCAAGTTTGGGATGTGTTTAAGGGCTAATTCTAATGCCTTGATGTGGGTTAGGCTAAAAACTTATGGCAAATCACGTTTAGCTAGCTTAATAAACTTTCCTTGATGTAGGTTGGAGATTAAGATAGATGCAATGAAGTTTGCTATATAAGAAGGGGTTTCTTCTATCTCTCCCTCTATAGCTTGTTGTCTTCTATTGCTTCTATGTGTTGGGCTCCTAATTTGTTCTTATTGTCTTGCAGGACTATCTCTCTTCTTAACTCTATGCCTCCTCCTTGCAAGGGAACACAAATCCAGGGAGAAAAAACAAAGAATTAGAGCATAGAAGCATTGTTAGAAGAGAAATGTTAGCATGGGAAGAATGCATTCAAAGATAGCAATTCTAGGATAAACACAATCCATCTAGGTAGATGCTAGATTAGAAAGTGCCTCCCAGATTAGCTCCTTGGATGCATGAGGATGCACAAGCAAACAAAGAGCAAGTGTGCTCTGATACCATGATGAGAATCATACACTAGCTCAAGCAATGTGTGTTGCATTAATTGATAATAGAAAGTACATGCCTTTATATAGGCAAGGTTGTTGTAACTGTTAAGTGGCTGTAACAATTAACCAATTAAATAACTACTAAAAAAAACTACCTAGTGCCCTAACGAATAAATAAATAAATAAATAAGTCCTAGGTGCCCTAGTGAAGAGTGCCCTAAAAGTAAGCTATTTCATCATGTCTAACATAGGACCACTTCAGAGCTGTCTTGGGATTCACATCCAGAGGAATAGAAAGACTAAAGTTATGATATTAACCTAGCCATGTTACCTTCAAAATAGTGCTGAACAGCTCGGTTTGAAAGATGCAAAGCCTGAAGGAACGCCCCTGCCAAGCAAACTTAAGCTCAGTAAGAGCATGTCACTAGTAATTCAATCGAACAAGGAACAAATGTCAAAGATTCCTTACCGGCAAGGAGTGGGCAAGCTTATTTACGCAGCAAACACTACTCGACGAGAAGTTGCTTATGCCACAAGCGTCCTCTCATAGTTTCTTGAAAACCCTTGTCAGGAATACTGGACGTGTGTTAAAAGAGTCTTTAGATATCTTAAAGGCACACAACACAGAGGCATCAAGTATTGTTACCAGAAGGGAATAGCACTTGATCTTGATGTGTACACGGATTCAGATTATGCTGGTGATGTGGATACCATAAAGTCAGTTTTTTGGTATGTCGTCAGTATTACACGATGGCCGATGTGCTGGCCTAGTAAGAAGCAACCTACAGTTGCACTATCCATCACTGAAGCTGAACATAGGGTTCTCACTGTAGCAACTAAAGAGATTATTTGGTGCAGGCTCTTGGTTCAGGAACTTGGGCTATCTCTACCAACCTGCACAACAATAAAAACGGACAATCAAGGCTTTATAGCTCTAGCTAAAAATCCCGTTTTTCACTCACGGACAAAGCATGTAGAAGTTTCGAGACCATGGCCAAAAGAACATCGATCATGGACATCATAAAAACATGCTAAAATGGCGTTTCATGTATGTGTCATTTCTCTCCAATTCTACCAAAAGGGGGTTTGTATATTATATTGCTTCAAAAATTATGTTGTTATGGATGAAGCTTAGACGTCTTGCTGGAAAACTTGCTTTAACCCTATTGCAAACCTCACATGCAGACACTACTTTCCATCCATGACATCCATCATTTCATTCCAGTGATAATTGTTCTTAAGTAAACTAAGTGCCCTCTTTATTCCTTGAAATTTAAAGTGCCAAAGCTCTTCATGAATTTTGCATATAAAGCTGGCCTATTCCTATCTTAGGAATTAGGCACAACTCTGGCCTATTCCTATCTTAGGAATTAGGCACAACTCTAATGTTGTCTACAAATACCAACTTAGCATCTACCCAATGATCTATACCTTCTGCTCTTTTTTTGTTACCCTTCATTTCCTTCGACGTCAAAACATAATCTTACTCCTATCAGTTTGTATTCTTTCCAATATTACATATTCTTATCCTTCCAAATATCTGCACTATGTGCTCGAAAGAGTATCTCAATTAAATTCACTAAATATGAGCTTGGTGTCCATCTAGATACCACTAAATTACGTTCAAGTACATTCTTGTACTACTTTCCATGTAAGGATGTACACTCCATAACTCTGTTATTCCAAAGCTAAAGCTAACCTTGAATTTCTTAATGGAAGCAGCTCCACATACAAGCCATTTCCATGATTGTGGATGAATCCATTGCCTCATATATTTAGTTGAAAACTAAAAATGTAAATTGATCACAGTTGAATTTTGTTTTTCGGAAAAATAACCGTTTGACAGCGGCTGTCAAAACCATAAGCCTCTACGAAAGAAGGCTGTGCAAGGTCTCTTAAAGTATGATCATGGCAATGATTAGTGAAATAAAACTAATAATAAAAAATAAAATACTTTTCATAATAGAGATACTCCACTACTGGGAAGAAGGTGACCACAATAAAAAAGAAAAAGAAGTTTGTGTTTTATTGAGGGAAAAAACGATGGGGAAAAACCTATCCAGCACGGGACAATGAAGGCGGACCTCGGGGATCAAGGTCAAAAAGAGCGACTAAGCCCTTACCTAAAGTAATAAAAAAGAAATAGAATGCACATCCTATATAGTGTAGCTTTGCTCTCGACCTCGACAATAATGATGCTATCACTAGCTTCCTTAAGCACCTCTGCCATTTTCATCTTGCCCTAGGCTCAAGAATAATATTTTATATTTTGATAATATATTAAATACGTAGGATAATATATCTATCTATTTATTTTATAATACCTCATAAACCATAAATAGATAGTTGTAAGAAAGCCACAAATGGGTTTGATGGTTTCGTTTTTTTTATTTTAGTTAACATCGCGGGTCTCGCAGCTGCTGGAGCTTGACAGAAATAGCTGCAATATCAATTGCGAGATAAACACCTGGAACGTTGCAATAGCGCTACGAGATCACTTGCTCCAGGGCGGCAATAGCAGCTATGAGATCAGCTGTTGGAGTGCCGCAACAGCAGCTATAAGATTAGCTGTTGGAGCGCGGTAACATCACTTGCGAGATCACTTGCTGGAGCGCTGCAACAGCAGCTGTGAGATTAGCTGTTGGAGTGCGGCAACAGCAGCTGTGAGATCAGCTGTTGGAGCGCGGCAACAGCAGCTGTGAGATCAGTTGTTGGAGCGCGGCAACAGCAGCTGTGAGATCAGTCGTTGGAGCGACATCACTTGTGAGATCACTTGTTGGAGAGCGGCAACAGCACTTGCGAGATCCCATGAGCATGTCGCTCATGAGGCAAGGGATTGCTGCACCCCGAGCGCCTGCGTGTTGCAGCTTCATGACTCGTCCTTAATCTTTTGCACGCAAGATGCAGATGAAAAGCTAGCAGGCTTGCTTGTGAGTGTTTGATCGGCACGGACTTAACTTGTATAATCCGCCCATCATGGGCGAGGAGGACCATCTGCTAATTCCATACAGCCCTTCAAAATATGCCACAACGTCGCCCAAGTTACCCCTGAAGAAGCCCTAAAATTTTGTCCCGCAGGAAGGTTCAATGACGCATAAGCTTCGTCGTCGTCAGGTTTGCAGGTAGCAAGGCACAAGATAATGTTCACAGGGGAGGGCGGGCTTGGTGACCTTAATTTGTTTCTTTGCTGTTCTTTTTTTTGGAAAGGACTGTAAGGGGTTGGTCAGCTAGGCTTCAGGGTTTGTACTAAAATATGTGGATGTGTGGTTTGCTGTTTAGGTTTAGCTGACTCCATCGAAGAGGACCTGAACGACAAGGTTTTACAACTCCAAACTACTTTGGCAAGGGTAGAGCAAGAGAAAAAACACTCTGACGCACAATTCCAGACTACTTTGGCAAGGCTAGAGCTAGAGTTGGCAAGGCTAGTGCAAGAAAAAAAAACACTCGGACGGTGTCTTGGCAAGGCTACAATAAAAAGACTGGTGCTGCTGAGATCACCGAATCACTACATTGTAGGGGACCTCATGCTAAAATGTCTTTGATGCCACCAAGATGGCCTCTCAAAGTTTGTGGAACAGCTCTGGTCGAAAGTTTTTCTACAAGCCAGATGAGGACTATGATTTCAGGTACTGGGTGAGAACAACACCTGCAGTCACGATCAACATTTCGGAGTTGGAGCTCTCTTAGGTTCTTGGGTCCAACAGCTTGCACCTGACAGCAGAAGTGTTGCGACTCATCTCTCAGTCCCGTGGAGCATATGCTCTATCAGGCAGCGAGACACGCCATGCAGTTTCCTCAGCTCGCATGGCCCAGAGTTGCTTCGACCCATCAACCTATGAGGAGAGAGTCAGGTTTGTGAAGGACTTCTATAGGCAATTTTTCCATGGGTTTTTCGACAGAGAGGCGGCAACAGTTGCGCAGGAGGTAGCAACCAATCCAGGTAGCCCGGAAGCTACTGTAATTCTGCGAACACAGTAATCTAGATGCATCTATCCACTGTAAACTTCGTGCCTCGTGTGCCTCGGTTGTTCCTGCCTCTTCTTTTAGGAGTCTTTTGAATAGCGGTGGTTGGATTATGAAGTCTGTGGGTCTCTTGATTTGAGAATGAAGGTAGTGTGTTGTTGTTCTTGGTTGGTGAAGTTCAGTTGTTTGTGCGTGGATGTGTGACTGAGTTGACTGGTAGATAGTGCGGGGCAGTGTAGGGTTGACGCTACCGGGTGTGCCAAACTTTTCGGGTAGTTTTGTGTAGAGCATCTAGTGCCGAAACGTGAACAAGCGTGACAGCTGCGGTGCATCACATGTGGTTGCGCCACGACAGCCTGCTTGATATGTTTGCCTTTATTAGCGTCGGGCCCTATGCATCAAGTGCATTCGCTGTCAAGTTGGGCCCTCAGCATCACGTGCATTCACTAGTACAACGGCAAGCACTTGATTTGGATCCCGACATGGTGGAAAAGCATGCAGTATCACAAATTGAGGCGGTGACATTGTCTGCAAGCAAACGTGATGCAAATAGTGGAAGCAGCGCTGAGTCAAGCATCCAGATGAAGTGAAAACTCTCGCCATGAGAGAGTTTAAAGGAGACACAACACTGGACATCAGTGGATTCATTACTGAGACTTGGAACCATAATCCAGAGTCAGACATCTCTTCTTTGGACTAAGCCGAACAGGGTTTTGCATACTGCAGTATACGAGTCGACCCAAATGGCTTAAGAATTGCACCAGCATAATAAGTTACTGTTGGTGATCGAGGTTCTTCTTCTGTTAAATTAGATTGTACTACCAAGTTCCTTGTTAAATTGCCTGCACATGTCGCTAATTTACCGCTATACTATCATTAAATTCAGTGTAGGAGGTGAGTGAGAAGATCAGCTGCAGTCACGATCAACATTTCGGAGTTGGAGCTCTCTTAGGTTCTTGGGTCCAACAGCTTGCACCTGACAGCAGAAGTGTTGCGACTCATCTCTCAGTCCCGTGGAGCATATGCTCTATCAGGCAGCGAGACACGCCATGCAGTTTCCTCAGCTCGCATGGCCCAGAGTTGCTTCGACCCATCAACCTATGAGGAGAGAGTCAGGTTTGTGAAGGACTTCTATAGGCAATTTTTCCATGGGTTTTTCGACAGAGAGGCGGCAACAGTTGCGCAGGAGGTAGCAACCAATCCAGGTAGCCCGGAAGCTACTGTAATTCTGCGAACACAGTAATCTAGATGCATCTATCCACTGTAAACTTCGTGCCTCGTGTGCCTCGGTTGTTCCTGCCTCTTCTTTTAGGAGTCTTTTGAATAGCGGTGGTTGGATTATGAAGTCTGTGGGTCTCTTGATTTGAGAATGAAGGTAGTGTGTTGTTGTTCTTGGTTGGTGAAGTTCAGTTGTTTGTGCGTGGATGTGTGACTGAGTTGACTGGTAGATAGTGCGGGGCAGTGTAGGGTTGACGCTACCGGGTGTGCCAAACTTTTTCGGGTAGTTTTGTGTAGAGCATCTAGTGCCGAAACGTGAACAAGCGTGACAGCTGCGGTGCATCACATGTGGTTGCGCCACGACAGCCTGCTTGATATGTTTGCCTTTATTAGCGTCGGGCCCTATGCATCAAGTGCATTCGCTGTCAAGTTGGGCCCTCAGCATCACGTGCATTCACTAGTACAACGGCAAGCACTTGATTTGGATCCCGACATGGTGGAAAAGCATGCAGTATCACAAATTGAGGCGGTGACATTGTCTGCAAGCAAACGTGATGCAAATAGTGGAAGCAGCGCTGAGTCCAAGCATCCAGATGAAGTGAAAACTCTCGCCATGAGAGAGTTTAAAGGAGACACAACACTGGACATCAGTGGATTCATTACTGAGACTTGGAACCATAATCCAGAGTCAGACATCTCTTCTTTGGACTAAGCCGAACAGGGTTTTGCATACTGCAGTATACGAGTCGACCCAAATGGCTTAAGAATTGCACCAGCATAATAAGTTACTGTTGGTGATCGAGGTTCTTCTTCTGTTAAATTAGATTGTACTACCAAGTTCCTTGTTAAATTGCCTGCACATGTCGCTAATTTACCGCTTGGCATACTATCATTAAATTCAGTGTAGGAGGTGAGTGAGAAGATCAGCTCATCTAGAGAGAATCTTAATTGTGAGTGTGTAAAATGCCCTCCTTGAGCTGAAGGCTTAGTAACTTTTCTCAATCCAGCTCTGGGCAGGTCCTTTCACGCATCTTGCTCTCCCTTACCCTATGCAACTCCGTTGCATGTTCAGAGATGCCAGCGGCAGCATAGGTCTGTGACATCAATAGATATGTGTGGCGGCATCCTTAGCGTGCAGATGTACTGCACATTCAAACGCCTGGTCTTCCAGAACTGCGTTATGGACACCCACCCAACAAACACAACCACAAGGCCCGATTAGGCTGCATTGGCATTGTGGCGATTAGACTAACATTGTCTTCGACCTACCTAGTAACGTCTCACTTCAATTAATCAATGCGAAGAGTCAAACAAGATGAATTGATTAAGATTCTATATTTTCATGCGTATTTTCGAAATTGTTTTGTTAGCCTGACATACAAGTACAAAATGGGTTTGCGATGCAGTGAATGTAGTCGCATGGAAAGGCTGAGCAGGGTAGCACAATTGCAGGCAGAAATAATTGAGACAGGCGAGGGGTGGAAATGCGGGCTGCTGTAGTGTTCCCATCTCCAGTTTGCGGTGGGGTGATCTCGTTATCGTGCGCCCGGGCTCGTTTGTGCATTCTCGGCGGTCACCGAACGCCGTTGCTGCAGGTGCCTTCCTGGAGGAGTCCTCCGCCCCAAGCGGCCCGCATTCCACCTGCGGCTGTTTTGTGGCGGACATCGAAGGCGGCGGTCGGAAGGGGCTTGGTTGTCATGGCTGCAGTGGCGGAGCCCTTAGAGGTGCTGGTGAAGGCAGCTTCCGGCCAGCCGGATCAGCTCGGGGACTGTAAGCTCACCTCGTCCTCTGCTTCCTCATTTGCTTGATTCCAAGCTCACTTTGCTGGCTGACTGCATTCTACAAATTCAGCATGGGTTCATCCCATGTCGGGACGGGACTGCGCGTACTCGCAACGGCAATTTCGTATGGTTGGCCGAAAGCGCAATGTTGCGTGATGGCTGACCTAATTCTTATCTCTGTACCGCAGGCCCGTTCTCGCAGCGTGTGCTGCTCACTCTTGAAGAGAAAGGCATTTCCTACAATGCCAGATACGTGGACACGGAAAACAAACCAGAATGGTCGGACTCTGTTTGTACGCCGAGTGCGGCTTGACAAGTGGTATTTGTGTGGTGTGAAGCTTGTGGTGATTGTTATGGCTACGCTGTGTGGATGGATTCAGGTTTTTGGAGGCCAACCCCGAGGGCAAAGTCCCGGTAATTAAGCACGAAGGCAGCTGGGTTGCGGACTCTGACGTGATCACCGCGCTGCTGGAGGAGAAGTACCCCGAACCCTCGCTTGCGGTAAGCGAGGATAAGGCGGCAGTGTAAGCAGCAGCATCCATCCATCCATCCATCCATCCATCCTTTCTTGCTTCCTTCCATCCATGTATCCGTCCGTCCGTCCGTCCATGTATCTGTGTGAAGGTAGCAGCCAGCTGCAAGGGTTTAGGTTGCCGCGGCGGCGGGTGTGGTGATGGTTTGTGCTGGTGCTGGTGCTGGTGCTGGTGCTGCTGCAGGGGATCAAAGCTGTTCGGAGCATTCGTAAGATTCCTGAAGAGCAAGGACCCCGCAGACGGCACTGAGGCGGCTTTGGTGGATGAGCTGAAAGCTTTGAACGACTTCCTCGAGCAGAACGTAAGTGTGCAGGAAAGAGGGGGGAAGTGCAAAGGGAGGGCAATTATCCAGCAGTGTGGATTTGTGTAACTTTGGTGACGCGTGCATTGCAGGGGCCTTACGTGGGTGGAGACAAGATTTCAGCCGTGGACTTGAGCCTGGCCCCAAAGCTGTACCACTTGAAGATCAGCTTGGATCACTTCAAGAAGTGGGCCATCCCGGGGGACCTCACATACCTTCTGGACTACATCAAGGTACGTTTGGAATGGGATCCGTGTCCACGTCCGCCGGTGGTGGTGGTGGTGGTGGTAGTGGAGCCGCGCGTCCCGAGTAGTCGCTGGCGTCTAACCCTAGGCTGGTGTGGCGTGGGCGCAGGATCTGCACAGCCGGGAGAGCTTTGAGAAGACGGCCGCACCCGCGCCTGTTGTGGTGAAGGGCTGGTCGAAGCACGTCGGAGCTTGACGATCTTTGCGGGCTTTGTTCACACATGGACAGGATAGGACAGGACAGGACTGGGCTCTCGCTTTAAGGAGGAAGTACATTCCCTGGCTTTCTGGCATGCCGGGCCGCGGCCTGCGTGTGTGTGAATGCGGAGTGATGGGAGAGTATGTAGTAGTTATTGCTCCTGTGGCATCCCTGGTACTAGAATACAAGCTGGATTGCAGGAAGCGGTTACTCGTGTGGGTGGTCACATGAGGTGCATAAATATCCGGGCGCTGCCCATACGTACCGTATTGAGGGCGCATGGTCCCGTAGGTGTAGGTGCTCCCCGGTAGTACGCCCTCGCGCAGCAGCGGAGGCGCGGTGTGTACTATTAATCTAGTAGTAGGTGTACAGTGCAGCGAGTGGTTGCAAGTTGCCGGAGCTGGTTGCCGCTTGCCGCTTGCCGCTTTGAGGGCCCGCCACTCCGGCTGGAGGCTGGAGCCTGGGCTGTCGTGTCGCTGGCGCATTGTAATTTGTGGAAAAGCAGGAGCGGTGGTGGGTACGCCAGGGCAGCGCCGCCACAGGGATATGCTGAACTGGAGGCCCGCGCGCCGGTTTCGCCTTTCGCCTTTCGCCTTTCGCCGTTTGCCGGCAGGCGCGGCGCAGGGAGGAGGGGGCTGAAGGAGATGGCCGCCCTTGTCATTGGATTGTTGGACTCATTATGTCGCAGCGGCATAATGATGGTGTGACTGGAGGCGCGCGCGCCTTGCAACTTGCATTAAATAACGTGCTTGGCCGGAGGGCAAGGACTCGGAGTCGGAGGCCGGAGGTCGGGCGACAGGGAGCGCGGTCTTTGGACGGGAAGGCCTGGACTACATACTACATGGAAGGGCCAAGGCAGTGTGAGCATGGATGCCACCTGCAGCTCGCAGCCCCCAGCCCCCAGCCCCAGCCCGCTGTTTCGCCCTCAAGACTCGAGAGAACGGCCCTTAAATGCGACCGCGGCAGCTGCTCCTCGGGCAGAGCGCAGAGCGCAGAGCGCAGAGCCAGAGCGGAGTGGCCTTTTACCGGGGACTTGGCCCTGTCCGGCCTGGCCTGGCCTGGCCTGGCCTGGCCTGGCCTTGCCCCTGGCCTGGCTGCCTGGCCCCGGTCCCCGGCACCTGGGGCCCGCCCACCGTGCCCAATTATCACCCTCTCGTCTCATAATAGCTCGGAGCGCTCTGCGCTCCCATGTGTGAAACATGTACTTTCCCTGTCTCCTTGGATTCATGGACCCCACCCACTCGCTTTACGTAAGTGTGCAGGAAAGAGGGGAAGTGCAAAGGGAGGCAATTATCCAGCAGTGTGGATTTGTGTAACTTTGGTGACGCGTGCATTGCAGGGGCCTTACGTGGGTGGAGACAAGATTTCAGCCGTGGACTTGAGCCTGGCCCCAAAGCTGTACCACTTGAAGATCAGCTTGGATCACTTCAAGAAGTGGGCCATCCCGGGGGACCTCACATACCTTCTGGACTACATCAAGGTACGTTTGGAATGGGATCCGTGTCCACGTCCGCCGGTGGTGGTGGTGGTGGTGGTGGTAGTGGAGCCGCGCGTCCCGAGTAGTCGCTGGCGTCTAACCCTAGGCTGGTGTGGCGTGGGCGCAGGATCTGCACAGCCGGGAGAGCTTTGAGAAGACGGCCGCACCCGCGCCTGTTGTGGTGAAGGGCTGGTCGAAGCACGTCGGAGCTTGACGATCTTTGCGGGCTTTGTTCACACATGGACAGGATAGGACAGGACAGGACTGGGCTCTCGCTTTAAGGAGGGAAGTACATTCCCTGGCTTTCTGGCATGCCCGGGCCGCGGCCTGCGTGTGTGTGAATGCGGAGTGATGGGAGAGTATGTAGTAGTTATTGCTCCTGTGGCATCCCTGGTACTAGAATACAAGCTGGATTGCAGGAAGCGGTTACTCGTGTGGGTGGTCACATGAGGTGCATAAATATCCGGGCGCTGCCCATACGTACCGTATTGAGGGCGCATGGTCCCGTAGGTGTAGGTGCTCCCCGGTAGTACGCCCTCGCGCAGCAGCGGAGGCGCGGTGTGTACTATTAATCTAGTAGTAGGTGTACAGTGCAGCGAGTGGTTGCAAGTTGCCGGAGCCGGGTTGCCGCTTGCCGCTTGCCGCTTTGAGGGCCCGCCACTCCGGCTGGAGGCTGGAGCCTGGGCTGTCGTGTCGCTGGCGCATTGTAATTTGTGGAAAAAGCAGGAGCGGTGGTGGGTACGCCAGGGCAGCGCCGCCACAGGGATATGCTGAACTGGAGGCCCGCGCGCCGGTTTCGCCTTTCGCCTTTCGCCTTTCGCCGTTTGCCGGCAGGCGCGGCGCAGGGAGGAGGGGGGGCTGAAGGGAGATGGCCGCCCTTGTCATTGGATTGTTGGACTCATTATGTCGCAGCGGCATAATGATGGTGTGGACTGTGGAGGCGCGCGCGCCTTGCAACTTGCATTAAATAACGTGCTTGGCCGGAGGGCAAGGACTCGGAGTCGGAGGCCGGAGGTCGGGCGACAGGGAGCGCGGTCTTTGGACGGGAAGGCCTGGACTACATACTACATGGAAGGGCCAAGGCAGTGAGCATGGATGCCAATTCCGCAGCTCGCAGCCCCCCAGCCCCCCAGCCCCCAGCCCGCTGTTTCGCCCTCAAGACTCGAGAGAACGGCCCTTAAATGCGACCGCGGCAGCGCCTGCTCCTCGGGCAGAGCGCAGAGCGCAGAGCGCAGAGCCAGAGCGGAGTGGCCCTTTTACCGGGGACTTGGCCCCGTCCGGCCCGGCCCGGCCCGGCCCGGCCTGGCCCGGCCTTGCCCCTGGCCTGGCTGCCTGGGCCCCGGTCCCCGGCACCCGGGGCCCGCCCACTCCGTGCCCAATTATCACCCTCTCGTCTCATAATAGCTCGGAGCGCTCTGCGCTCCCATGTGTGAAACATGTACTTTCCCTGTCTCCTTGGATTCATGGACCCCACCCACTCGCTTTAATTCACCCGCCTCCCGCCCCGACACTCCGAAACTGGGTATAGTATGTACTACATACATATCGGACCAATGATAATTCTGTAGCCACACACACTCACAAACACATCCAATCCAAATACAACAAGTTTTATGATATGTATATATAAAAACAAAGAAAAAAGAAAAAAAGCAAAAAGAAAAAAAAAAGAAAAAAGAAAAAAGAAAAAGAAGAAGAAAAAACTCACCCGTGCGGTTGGGTGGATGGATTGAAGTTTTGTACATTGGTTGTGCAAAAAAATTTTGTACATTGTTGTTCGTGTGGGACATAATATCGTGTTTAATACAACAAATAACAAACTGCTGTATGTATCGTGGTCCATTCCAAAGATGTGTACAATGTAGAATGAAGGAAGAAAGATAAGATTCTATTCATGCACAATGCGTACACTATCGTGTCTAGGGGATGAAAAAAATGGGGGCATGCTTAGAGGGATGAAAAACTGGGGCTTATTGAAACAAGTCGGAAGTACGTACCTAGGTCCATTTGGAATAGCACGTTTTCGGAGGATGAAAACGTGAGGCTTATTGGAACATATCAGAAAGTACGTACTTTGGTCCATTTGGATTAGAACAGAGGAAGAAGCATAAGATGCTGTATGAATAGGGAAAGCGCGTGTATTGACTACTAATCTTTGAGGATAAATATGTAGGATTCAGAATATATAGAAAGTACATACCTTGATCTTTCCAATATATTGTATGTAGTATGTTGTATATTTGTATATAATAAACATGGTTTGGAACAAGGGTGGATGCGAGTTAAACAAATAAGGTAATGATTTGAGAATATAACAAATAGCAAACGAGAAAAAAATTAACATATCTATCCTAGAGATTGTACATCATAATCACATCTATGATATCAAAGTGTGGTGAAAATTTTCCTTTTGGAGTATATGATATTTTCTTGACATTGGCCACATATGCCGGAGAAAGAACTGGCTTTACTCTGAAGTTAAAAGTTTTTTAATTTTAAAAAAAATTATATATCCATTTTTAAAGGCTTTTAAAATTATTCTCTAATATATTTTAATAATAAAATATAATATTTAGTTGAGTATGATATTGGTAATATGGTATATACTAGCTAGACGATTCTACGGAAATCTCGTAGCTAGATTGTGGGCCAGATACATACATGGAATGACTTGCTCTGCCGTCAACTTACATGCAAATCTGGCTGCCAAATAAAAAAAATTGGGCGGCCAGTACTACAGTACCAACGCAAATCGACCAGCCCTGTGGTCCGGGCCCCGGCCCATGCCCTACGGAAGCCGAAGCCGAAGCCGAAGCCGAAGCCGAAGGTTTAGTAACAGAGACCGGAGGGTGGAGGTGGCGTGAGGTAACCACTCCGTGAATGAAATGCAATGCAGATGTATCAGTCGAGTTGCCGCCTCCGGCTGCGAAGACGACGCCTCCTGCTCCTGCTCCTCCTCCTCCTCCTGCTTCTGCTCCTGCCGCCAGGCCAGGCCTTTTCTCTCTCTCGACTGTCTGACTCCCACTCGCCACTCGCCTCACCTGGAGGCTAGGCGGCTAGGCCTGGGCCTGGGCCTGGGCCTAGTACTAGTACTGCGCCAGCCCCTCTCCGGCCCTGGCCTCTGCGCCTCTGCCTTCAACTTCTGCGCGCCCGCCTTCCTGGTCTGTGCCTGTGCCTCTGCCTCTGCCACACCTGCTGCCAGCAGCACCAGCATTGCTTTGTTCTTGCCTCTCCTCCTTTTCCTTCAAGCCTCTCACGTAGCGCCTGCGGAACGCGGACCCGCGCCGACCCGACTCTGCTTCATCAGCTGCCTGCGGGTGAGCATCTGCATCTCCTTCTGCTTCTGCTTCTGTCGTTTCGTTGCGCATCTGCCAATTTCTCATCTCCGCTGTCGCTCTGTTACCGCCTGTGCTGCTCAAGTCTGTCGCTCTGGATCTGCCACAAATTTTTAATCCTGTCTCCTGACTGGTCCCTGCTTGCAATGTGTGCGCCTCCTGGCCTCTGCTGTCTCAATGCGTGCATGATTCCCTGCCGCCTCTGCATTTCGCGCTCCAATTTGTGCCACTCTGCTTGGCTCTTGTCCCTTGCTCCCCCGCTTACCAGTTCCTCTCCTGTGCTGCTCTTCTTCTCGTTTTCCTTCTTTTCAGTACCTCCGCTGCTCAGCTCTTCTGTGAGCCGGAAGGGGGTGGAATGTGCGCCAACCCCGCGCTCTCCGTCTGCAACTCGCCTTCTCGGGCTTTCAATCTGACTTCCTGGCTCTCCGCCTCTTTGTCCGCGCGTGTGCAGGTCCACTGCACCTTGCCTACAGGTCTCCTGTGTCTGTGTCCTCGCGGCCTCGCAGCAGCTTTTTTCGGGCGATTCTGTCATCTGCCCGCGCGGCGCTATGGCTCGCAGAAAGAGATCGACGAAGAAGAAAGGGGGCAACCGTGATCATAAGCATGCTGACTGCACAGGCGCGGAGGAGGCTCCCATGGATGAGAGATTGTGGAGTAATCTTCCCAAAGATTTACTGGAACGAGTCATCTCTCGCCTACCTCTGCATGTTCTGTTTCAGGCTCGCACTATCTCCAAAGCCTGGAATCAGACTATACTGTCCCCCAGCTTCGTCACGACTTCTGCCGAGGCTCCCACCCGCGGCTCTTATGTTCCTATGTACATATCGAGAGGCGCTGAGAGGGAGTGCCTCGCTTATGACTTCACTCTCAGCAGATGGCAGAAGCTGCCGTCATTGTCATTTCTTCCTCGCCAGGTTGCCTCATATTGGGTCTCCACTGGAGCTGGTGGCCTTCTGTGCTTCAACTATGTGTCCGAGACCTTGAACCGTGAAGGCCAGATTGTTTGCAACCCCCTCACAGGGATGTGGAGGGAGTTGCCCAGAATGGTTCCTGATCCTGGTATGTCCCCTCTGGTTTTCCATATGCTTGTGGAGCGATCGTCCAACTCGTATAAGGTCATTGTCTCTCCGGACACTCAAAGTCAGAATCCTTATCAAATGCCTAATTCTTCCCTGGCCAACACGCAAGTTTATGACTCCAAGCTTGGCATTTGGACTATCACTGGGAGGCCCCCTGCGACTCAGCTATCATCATGGAGTGCATACTGCAACGGCTTCCTCTACTGTGTGGCGGTTGACAACAAGATTCAGTCATTGCCTCTGGGAGTGGTGTCTTACGATACCAGAACTGGAACTTGGAGTGATGCTGTAGCCACCGTTCCCAAAGGTTTCCAGATCCTCAAGATCATGGAGTGCGGATCGAATGTTTTCCTCGTCACAGACCTGCACGCCAAGGTGAACAAGTTTGTCAGCATTCATATCTTCAAAGGGACCCGGCTACTTCCGAGTTCCTTCCTTTGCGGAAATGCCTCAGAAATTGTTCTTACAGTCCAAGTTCGACAAGGAGTTCTATGATTGTGTCGGCGAAGACTATACTATATGCTTCACCAATTTCAAGCGCCAGCCCACACCTGTCTACAACCTGGCCTGAAACACTTGGAGCAACTTACCCAGTCGTCCTTACTTGGGGAATGGGGATGTCTATGACCTCTTTCGGTTTTGTTTCCAGCCCAGCCTGGATGCCCGGGTATGACATGGAAACTTGCACTACTTTCGCAGCCTTTCTCATTCTCAGGCCATTAGTTTCGACTCTTTGGATAGCTGGCGTCTGCGTGTATGGGGAGTTCAGTGTTTGTGACACGTCCTTGGGCGGCAAACATCCTGCTCACATACAAGCTAACCCGGATACGGCGAGCTCTGATGGAGTCTTACACTGCTTTAGGGATTCTCCTTTCTCTTCTACTTGAGAGCAGCAATTTTGCCTCTCAGCAGCTTTTTCGGGCGATTCTGTCATCTGCCCGCGCGGCGCTATGGCTCGCAGAAAGAGATCGACGAAGAAGAAAGGGGCAACCGTGATCATAAGCATGCTGACTGCACAGGCGCGGAGGAGGCTCCCATGGATGAGAGATTGTGGAGTAATCTTCCCAAAGATTTACTGGAACGAGTCATCTCTCGCCTACCTCTGCATGTTCTGTTTCAGGCTCGCACTATCTCCAAAGCCTGGAATCAGACTATACTGTCCCCAGCTTCGTCACGACTTCTGCCGAGGCTCCCACCCGCGGCTCTTATGTTCCTATGTACATATCGAGAGGCGCTGAGAGGAGTGCCTCGCTTATGACTTCACTCTCAGCAGATGGCAGAAGCTGCCGTCATTGTCATTTCTTCCTCGCCAGGTTGCCTCATATTGGGTCTCCACTGGAGCTGGTGGCCTTCTGTGCTTCAACTATGTGTCCGAGACCTTGAACCGTGAAGGCCAGATTGTTTGCAACCCCTCACAGGGATGTGGAGGGAGTTGCCCAGAATGGTTCCTGATCCTGGTATGTCCCTCTGGTTTTCCATATGCTTGTGGAGCGATCGTCCAACTCGTATAAGGTCATTGTCTCTCCGGACACTCAAAGTCAGAATCCTTATCAAATGCCTAATTCTTCCCTGGCCAACACGCAAGTTTATGACTCCAAGCTTGGCATTTGGACTATCACTGGGAGGCCCCCTGCGACTCAGCTATCATCATGGAGTGCATACTGCAACGGCTTCCTCTACTGTGTGGCGGTTGACAACAAGATTCAGTCATTGCCTCTGGGAGTGGTGTCTTACGATACCAGAACTGGAACTTGGAGTGATGCTGTAGCCACCGTTCCCAAAGGTTTCCAGATCCTCAAGATCATGGAGTGCGGATCGAATGTTTTCCTCGTCACAGACCTGCACGCCAAGGTGAACAAGTTTGTCAGCATTCATATCTTCAAAAGGGACCCGGCTACTTCCGAGTTCCTTCCTTTTGCGGAAATGCCTCAGAAATTGTTCTTACAGTCCAAGTTCGACAAGGAGTTCTATGATTGTGTCGGCGAAGACTATACTATATGCTTCACCAATTTCAAGCGCCAGCCCACACCTGTCTACAACCTGGCCCGAAACACTTGGAGCAACTTACCCAGTCGTCCTTACTTGGGGAATGGGGATGTCTATGACCTCTTTCGGTTTTGTTTCCAGCCCAGCCTGGATGCCCGGGTATGACATGGAAACTTGCACTACTTTCGCAGCCTTTCTCATTCTCGGGCCATTAGTTTCGACTCTTTGGATAGCTGGCGTCTGCGTGTATGGGGAGTTCAGTGTTTGTGACACGTCCTTGGGCGGCAAACATCCTGCTCACATACAAGCTAACCCGGATACGGCGAGCTCTGATGGAGTCTTACACTGCTTTAGGGATTCTCCTTTTCTCTTTCTACTTGAGAGCAGCAATTTTGCCTCTCAGAGATAGTCAATTTTTTTGGACCCTTTGCGTCCATAGCTGCAGTTGCACGTTTCCACCAGAAGCTTTGGTGTAAAGAGTGGAGAACAACAGACGAACAAAGCCAGTCTTCCAGGCATCTCACTGTAGGAGTAACTTTTCTGCTGCTCACTGTAGGACTGATGTTTCTGCTGCTACCTTCGCGTGCATTTGAGGGTTTTGTAAAACTAGTTGGTGACCATCCTGCCAAGCAAGTGACTGGATTACTTACTGGTCAATTTACGTATGAAGCCATCTCGTGTAAGGGATTGTTTCGAACACGCTCGCTACATGGGCAGACTTTTCTGTAGTGTCGTCGTATTGGCGTGGTTTTATCAGGCTCGCAAGTTTCTAATCACGGTTAAGACCGTGCAGTTCATGAACAGCTGGTCAAACATCGAATGGCCTGTTGAACTGGAGATTAAATACGTTCGCTTGCTGGAACGATCCGACGGAAAACACCGTGGTTCTCAGCCGTGACCAAGAACCATTTCCCCGGATGGCAGTTGGGAGGAAACCAATCACCGCTACAGGGTACATTAATATTTGCACAATATGCATACATCATCGACATCGCAATGGAACATGGGACAACTGACTTAAGTTCACATCAGATGCTAAGCACACTCCCTTCTCTTACAACAACCTCCTATTACAACTGCTTGCTGACATTACCCCGACTCCCGCATAACACCAGGTGAGTACTCGTTACTCTTCCTTCATTCTCACGGCCGACCCTTATAACTGCAACAACCAGCTTCAAATCAACGCCACGGTACCCATCCGGTGACAACAATCTCTCTTCTCAACTCTGGACACGATCGGTGCACCCGTGGCAGTCACTGCACATGCGTAGATTCCTCGTTACCAGAAGAAGGCTACAACTCGAAGTGTTAAAGAGACCAAACGCCTGAGGTATCTCCCGGAATGCCCGCAACGCATATCTCCCTTCCCCTTCTCAGACAGTAGTTTCAACACCAACTTTGTCTGTAGTACGTGGCTCCTTCCTCCTTCGGATGTCCACTCATTCTCTCTACCTTGAGCGTGTTTTACCTCTACAAACGTACATACCTTCTTCTGCACCTCCACGCCCGGCACTGCAGATTTCTCGTTAGCTCCTGCTACGCTTCTCTGTGTTTCAATCTCCTCTACATTGCTCCACTTACATGTATCTGCATTGATATCTTCAAAGGGACCCGGCTACTTCCGAGTTCCTTCCTTTGCGGAAATGCCTCAGAAATTGTTCTTACAGTCCAAGTTCGACAAGGAGTTCTATGATTGTGTCGGCGAAGACTATACTATATGCTTCACCAATTTCAAGCGCCAGCCCACACCTGTCTACAACCTGGCCTGAAACACTTGAGCAACTTACCCAGTCGTCCTTACTTGGGGAATGGGGATGTCTATGACCTCTTTCGGTTTTGTTTCCAGCCCAGCCTGGATGCCCGGGTATGACATGGAAACTTGCACTACTTTCGCAGCCTTTCTCATTCTCAGGCCATTAGTTTCGACTCTTTGGATAGCTGGCGTCTGCGTGTATGGGGAGTTCAGTGTTTGTGACACGTCCTTGGGCGGCAAACATCCTGCTCACATACAAGCTAACCCGGATACGGCGAGCTCTGATGGAGTCTTACACTGCTTTAGGGATTCTCCTTCTCTTTCTACTTGAGAGCAGCAATTTTGCCTCTCAGAGATAGTCAATTTTTGGACCCTTTGCGTCCATAGCTGCAGTTGCACGTTTCACCAGAAGCTTTGGTGTAAAGAGTGGAGAACAACAGACGAACAAAGCCAGTCTTCCAGGCATCTCACTGTAGGAGTAACTTTTCTGCTGCTCACTGTAGGACTGATGTTTCTGCTGCTACCTTCGCGTGCATTTGAGGGTTTTGTAAAACTAGTTGGTGACCATCCTGCCAAGCAAGTGACTGGATTACTTACTGGTCAATTTACGTATGAAGCCATCTCGTGTAAGGGATTGTTTCGAACACGCTCGCTACATGGGCAGACTTTTCTGTAGTGTCGTCGTATTGGCGTGGTTTTATCAGGCTCGCAAGTTTCTAATCACGGTTAAGACCGTGCAGTCTATGAACAGCTGGTCAAACATCGAATGGCCTGTTGAACTGGAGATTAAATACGTTCGCTTGCTGGAACGATCCGACGGAAAACACCGTGGTTCTCAGCCGTGACCAAGAACCATTTCCCCGGATGGCAGTTGGGAGGAAACCAATCACCGCTACAGGGTACATTAATATTTGCACAATATGCATACATCATCGACATCGCAATGGAACATGGGACAACTGACTTAAGTTCACATCAGATGCTAAGCACACTCCCTTCTCTTACAACAACCTCCTATTACAACTGCTTGCTGACATTACCCTGACTCCGCATAACACCAGGTGAGTACTCGTTACTCTTCCTTCATTCTCACGGCCGACCCTTATAACTGCAACAACCAGCTTCAAATCAACGCCACGGTACCCATCCGGTGACAACAATCTCTCTTCTCAACTCTGGACACGATCGGTGCACCCGTGGCAGTCACTGCACATGCGTAGATTCCTCGTTACCAGAAGAAGGCTACAACTCGAAGTGTTAAAGAGACCAAACGCCTGAGGTATCTCCCGGAATGCCCGCAACGCATATCTCCCTTCCCCTTCTCAGACAGTAGTTTCAACACCAACTTTGTCTGTAGTACGTGGCTCCTTCCTCCTTCGGATGTCCACTCATTCTCTCTACCTTGAGCGTGTTTTACCTCTACAAACGTACATACCTTCTTCTGCACCTCCACGCCCGGCACTGCAGATTTCTCGTTAGCTCCTGCTACGCTTCTCTGTGTTTCAATCTCCTCTACATTGCTCCACTTACATGTATCTGCATTGATATTGGCCATGAGGGGGTATGCGGACACCTGCTGATAGTCCAATCAACAGAGCTTTTCAGAACATCGGATCACCCTCTCAATATCCCCGTGACTTTCGAGGGCATTCAGCATATCGATTTGCTTTGCGCTGACATAAAAATAGCATGTTCTCTGCCGCATCTGAATGGCCTGCACTTGTCATGCTCCATGGTCGGTTGATGCCATGCTACCATAGAATCGAAGTACTTGCGACCCTGTTTCATCAGTCCCTCATGACGGCATGCTGCTAAAAGGCAAGTGAAAGTAGCATGCTAGCATTTGGCTGAACGCCAGGGACTAACATATCCTCTATAGCAAGCTAGAGTGTCGTGATCTTCAACACAGGTACCACACCCAGCAATCAGGACCGTCCATATCACCCACATCCCTAGAGGCCAATCTGTCAAAAACTTGGGATGAATCTTCCAGTTCGGCACATTTCGAATTCCCAACACCGCTACAGTGTCGTGATCTTCAACACATGTCCCGCACCCAGCAATCAGAACCGTCCATGTTACCCACATCCTTAGAGGCCAATCTGTCAAAAACTTGGCATGAATCTTCCAGTTTGGCATATTTCGAATTCCCATACATGTTCACCAGGCAGGTGCCCAACAGTATGCTATCTAGCTGCCTTCTTTCCACAATCTGCGAGTGCAGCTGCCTGCCCCATCTGTAAGGCACCGGCACTTGCACAGGGCTTCAGAACGCAACCTCTAAAGTCATGGGGCGGCCACAACAAGGCCTTCCTGCTCCATTGTCCGTAATGAAGAAACGCCTCTTGGCCGAGCCCTTGCTGTGTGCATACCCAGCAAGCAGCACGATCGTGTCACAACATTCCTTATCGCCATAAATAACCCGGCATGAACCGTCCAGTTCGCCTCATCTTGCAGACATGTTCACTAGGCAGTTGGCCACCTAGTGACAAGGCCGTCCACCTCCCCTGGAAGCAGCTGCCAGCCCTTCTGTCAGGTGCCAGCCCTTGCATAGGGCTTCGGCAAGTAAGCATATGTGACATGATCAAGCACAATCAGGCCTTGTTGCTACATTGGTCGGTACAGAACAAGCGCCTCTTGATCGAACCCATGAAACACAGATCTTCATTCCATGTCACCACATCCTTCGCGGCCGAGCTGCCAAAAGCCCAGCGTGCATCTTCCAGTTCGCCACCTAAAATTTCCACACTTGTGCACTAGGCAATTGGCAATAACCACGTCAGGAAGAGTGCTACTGTGCAACGCATCACAGTGCATGTCTTTCAGCCAGATTCCAATTTGGCAGCAAATGCACAAGCTTGAAGGGCCACACCTGAGATACGCATCTCCTGGTATCAGTGGTACGGCCTCCTTTGGTTTTTCATGGTTAGAATGTGCCAAGACTGTGGAAGGCATTTGGTTTCACACCCTGGTGAACACCTCCATGGCGTCTTGTAACCTACATCCACATGAATACATGCGCAAGATATGGTTCCCCGAAAATGTACGACTCGTACCCCAAGTTTGACAACAAGATCCGACCTCGTCGCTACTGACCCAGATTGCTCTACCTGCATAGGGTCTTAGCAGAGTGAAAAACAGAGACTGAGAAACAGGGCAGTCTGTCTGCGCCGGAAATTCTAGGTCTCTAATGGCCTCAGTAAGCTTCACACCGTGACATAACGTGCTCACGGTTACAGCCGTTACTCCCATTTCCCGACCTATGCCTGCCAGGCTCACGCCTATCTGAAAGGTCGACTTGGGCGGAGGGGCACCATAGGGCATAGGGAGACCTCGAGGTTGTACTCTGTAGCCTTCAGCTGCCATCACCTCTGCGACAAGCAAGAGACAGTGCAGGTAGTCAACCATCCATCCAGGCACCCAGCATGGATCTTTCATCCCGACGAACCGCCGCTGCTGGATGGAAAAAAGAGCGGTGCACACCAAAATCCAGACCAAGAAAAGTAAGAATACTGGCCTTTAGAAGTATTACATGAGACCCCACGCGGGAATTGGCATGGCCCTTGAGCACGCCGCTGATGTTGACGGCAAACATCCTATCCACAGCTGCAAAGCATGCCGGCAGCACATTCACAGCCTCCGAAACCTTCCCACACACTGTGCTTAATATCATTCCACATTATCCCACAGTGAGCCGAATGCTTCATCAACTTCCTTCACTAGTTCACTGCAACGGTGCTATTGGAGCAGATTGGCGTCATCTCAACTTTGCTGGCAAACTGGCGTCATCTCAAATTTGCTCATGAAGCCTCTGGTGCAGACATTTGTCATCCTCCACGGCCTGGTTTGCCCGTTCTGCAGACAAGTCGTATCATTGTTAGAATATGAAGATAAACCTAGAATAACTGGGAACGGAGACGTTATAGATTTGCAGAGATTGGAAACTCCCATCTACACCGAGGGAGTGGGGAAGAACCCACTCAAGGCCCAAGGCCAAGGGGGACTAGCCCCCGCGAATTAGGGTATTCTTATATTACTCCACCAAGGAAGTATACATGACACCTGCAAACACTAGCATGGCTATCTACAAGCTATTAGTGCGTGTGTGTCATCAGAGTCTAACTTGCTCTGGTGGTAGTGAGGTTATTCACCTAACCTAGTAGGCCATTGGCCTTGGGGACCATCTATCTACTAGTGCTGGAGTAGCATATGGTTGAATCTCTAACATCATCGGAAGGAGGATGATATAGGAATCGGTCTAAGGTGTCAAAGATCTGCCGCCACGAGGTGGTATGCAAACCTCAAGTGGAGAGAGGTGGAAGGTGAGGACATGTGAAGGTTTTAGTTCAAATTGACAGCAAGATGATGAGAGCTGCTGCTGCTGCCATGATACCTGTTCGATTGCACCAGTCCAAGGGTAAAAACCCTTCTGCTACATTTGAACTGCTCACAGACAGATAGGGAAACACATTCAACACCAGTTCTGCTGTATCCGGTTTGTCGTTTGTCGTTTGTGTCTGAACATCATCAGAGACAAATCGGATGCAGCAAAACTATCAATTCGATTTGTTGTAGTGTTCTATGGACCAACGCCAGGCCAGCACTTGCTTTGATCCAAGTGGAAAGAGGAACTGAAGCTGCCAGTGGATCGTCCGTAGCCCCGCCGTCTGAAGAGCAACACACACCATTGCCAAAAGCCACAATTGTGCGAGCTCCCAGGTACGCCATGGTGAACACCTCCATGGCGTCTTGTAACCTACATCCACATGAATACATGCGCAAGATATGGTTCCCGAAAATGTACGACTCGTACCCCAAGTTTGACAACAAGATCCGACCTCGTCGCTACTGACCCAGATTGCTCTACCTGCATAGGGTCTTAGCAGAGTGAAAACAGAGACTGAGAAACAGGGCAGTCTGTCTGCGCCGGAAATTCTAGGTCTCTAATGGCCTCAGTAAGCTTCACACCGTGACATAACGTGCTCACGGTTACAGCCGTTACTCCCATTTCCCGACCTATGCCTGCCAGGCTCACGCCTATCTGAAAGGTCGACTTGGGCGGAGGGCACCATAGGGCATAGGGAGACCTCGAGGTTGTACTCTGTAGCCTTCAGCTGCCATCACCTCTGCGACAAGCAAGAGACAGTGCAGGTAGTCAACCATCCATCCAGGCACCCAGCATGGATCTTTCATCCCGACGAACCGCCGCTGCTGGATGGAAAAAGAGCGGTGCACACCAAAATCCAGACCAAGAAAAGTAAGAATACTGGCCTTTAGAAGTATTACATGAGACCCCACGCGGAATTGGCATGGCCCTTGAGCACGCCGCTGATGTTGACGGCAAACATCCTATCCACAGCTGCAAAGCATGCCGGCAGCACATTCACAGCCTCCGAAACCTTCCCACACACTGTGCTTAATATCATTCCACATTATCCCACAGTGAGCCGAATGCTTCATCAACTTCCTTCACTAGTTCACTGCAACGGTGCTATTGGAGCAGATTGGCGTCATCTCAACTTTGCTGGCAAACTGGCGTCATCTCAAATTTGCTCATGAAGCCTCTGGTGCAGACATTTGTCATCCTCCACGGCCTGGTTTGCCCGTTCTGCAGACAAGTCGTATCATTGTTAGAATATGAAGATAAACCTAGAATAACTGGGAACGGAGACGTTATAGATTTGCAGAGATTGGAAACTCCCATCTACACCGAGGGAGTGGGGAAGAACCCACTCAAGGCCCAAGGCCAAGGGGGACTAGCCCCCGCGAATTAGGGTATTCTTATATTACTCCACCAAGGAAGTATACATGACACCTGCAAACACTAGCATGGCTATCTACAAGCTATTAGTGCGTGTGTGTCATCAGAGTCTAACTTGCTCTGGTGGTAGTGAGGTTATTCACCTAACCTAGTAGGCCATTGGCCTTGGGGACCATCTATCTACTAGTGCTGGAGTAGCATATGGTTGAATCTCTAACATCATCGGAAGGAGGATGATATAGGAATCGGTCTAAGGTGTCAAAGATCTGCCGCCACGAGGTGGTATGCAAACCTCAAGTGGAGAGAGGTGGAAGGTGAGGACATGTGAAGGTTTTAGTTCAAATTGACAGCAAGATGATGAGAGCTGCTGCTGCTGCCATGATACCTGTTCGATTGCACCAGTCCAAGGGTAAAAACCCTTCTGCTACATTTGAACTGCTCACAGACAGATAGGGAAACACATTCAACACCAGTTCTGCTGTATCCGGTTTGTCGTTTGTCGTTTGTGTCTGAACATCATCAGAGACAAATCGGATGCAGCAAAACTATCAATTCGATTTGTTGTAGTGTTCTATGGACCAACGCCAGGCCAGCACTTGCTTTGATCCAAGTGGAAAGAGGAACTGAAGCTGCCAGTGGATCGTCCGTAGCCCCCGCCGTCTGAAGAGCAACACACACCATTGCCAAAGCCACAATTGTGCGAGCTCCCAGGTACGCCATGGGCTGGCGCCGTAACCTGAATTCCAAGGAGGAGATCAGCGATCTTCAAGCCTGAAGCTTGCGATTTCAAGACTGTCGATGTCCAGCAGCGCTCGATGAGGGTACTCACGCAGAGGGCGGCAATCGAGCTGGAATCTTGAACTGGACGACATGCGATTGATCGATGATGACAGAAGTGTCGCTGCACAGGCCCACTTATACAGGGATTCTGGACTGGAGTCCGAGTACGCATGCTCACTTTGAAGAGCGCTTCCGTGCATCCAGTCGTCCCAAGTCTCCAGTTTCTTTGGCCGGGAGGCCACGAGCAAATCGCACTGGCATTTTGTGGTGATCATGACTTAAGTAAAGAGGCGGGCACAGTTTGTCCAGCCCGCGCCACTTTTCCTCGCATTTTAGATGCCCACAACCATGCTGTTGGTGTTGGGATCATTACGGATGAAAAGTTGTTAGACATCAAATTGATATGAACTAAAAACTTATTCCTCTAAATGGTTTAAAAATTAAAAAAAATTAAAAAGTATTTGAGATAAGATATATAGATATATAAAACTAAAGATATTGAGATATCCTGAAGTAAAAGATCGAGATACCAGACGGTTATACGCTATATATGTGAGCAGAGGTCAAGTGATTTTATGTAGTTTGTGGTACCATGGAACCAAAGAGAGATATCATCATGTTTGCTAGGTGTTTATTATTATTGACTTGCTTGTCATTAATTAGGGATGCTAATGCATTCTCGGTGGCTAATATTATCTTACCATTTGTTGAATCGCACAATGTACTGTGTTTCTGCACCTATGGATGTGACTTTTCTATTGGATTGCCTCCAACTGTTTTTGATTTGTTGAAGAATGAACCTAGATTCATAGTAGTATACTAATTTTTTCATAGCTCTTCACATGACCCTGTTGCAGCTTTCAGATGGCTCTATAGTGGATTGCGTCAATGTTGAAAATCAAGTCACCTTACAAGATCCACGTTTTCAAGATCACGTTATTGATGTAATTTAAGGCTTTTAATATTTATGGATATATTTAGCTTTCATTTCCAACATCTTTTAATCTTTCATGTTCACTACATGCAGAAACCATCACCACCAACGGTACACATAGAAGATGTAGACGATGCAAATCCACCAGTTCAATTGTATAAAAAGGAAGTAGGTTCTTGTCCCGAAGGTACCATTCCTATTCTGCGCATGTCGAAAGAAGAAATTCAGAAAATACTAGAGCTCGAGAGGATATCAAAAAGACCCGAGGGCTTGACCCATCATCCACATAACCCTTCAATTACTTCTTCATCTACAGGAACAATTCAGGTATGCAAAATTTCGCATTTTTGTTAATGTGAGTCTTGCAATTTTCATATATACTAAGTATTATAAAGATTGTTACTATTGTTATCTTTCAGTATGTGATAGCAAACCTTCAGGGAGAATATCACGGGGGAGGAGTACATATCAGTCTTTGGAAACCCACAACACCTCAAACAGATTTTACAACCTCCCAAATGTGGGTGATCAATCAGAAAACAAAAGACCTTAACTCTGCTGAAGCGGGATGGCATGTAAGGCATTTCAGAACTGGCATTTCATTTCTGTATCTTTAAGTTTTGCCTATGGTTTACTGTAAACATTATGCATTTGATATCTAGGTCCATTTTTTATCAATTTTTTCGTGTGAGACGACCCATTATTAATTTGAATTGAATTTACTGTACACAGGTGTATCCATCACACTATGCGAGAAGTACGGATCCTCGTTTGTTTGTTTATTGGACGGTATGTGCTACATAAGTCCTTGCATGGTTTTGATAACTTTAATAGTTTTTTTTGTGTTCTATGATTAACTGGAGTTTTATGTGTTTGTTTGTTTATTGGGCGGTACGTGTTACATAAGTCCTTGCATCACTATTCACCAAAAATAAATCCTTGCATAGTTTTAATAACTTTAATAGTTTTTTTTTGTGTTCTATGATTAACTAGAGTTTTTTGTGTTGCGCAGTCAGATGGTTATCATTCTATAGGTTGTTATAATCTTTTATGCTCAGGATTTGTCCAAACTTCTTCAGAATATTTATTAGGTGGAACTTTTACCGGTAACTATGAGGGCACAAGTTTACTATTCACAATCTACAAAGTATATCCCCCTCTTATCTTTGTTTTCTCAAAATTTCTTAAATCATTTGATTCTTAGTTCCATAGTAAAATATAATTTTTGTACATTTAAACTTCTAATTTATTTATTTTCCTTGATGCATGTCTAAATTGAAGAGCAACATTTCGGATAATTGGTGGCTGTATATTGATAATAAGCCGGTAGGTTATTGGCCTTTCTCCATCTACTCACCAGATTCTCTTCAACAATTCACATCAGATATTATATTTGGAGGCAAGGTGTATCGATCACCTCTAGACTCACCGGTAGCAATGGGAAATGGACGATTTGGTTCTACAGCAAGAGGTCCAGTACCTTGTGGTGAGACTGATACTCCAGCACATCTTGCCGATTTGTTTTATTTAACGGCGAATGAGGCTAATAATTTAATTACACATAAAGTTGAGAATTCTGGGGATCTGAAAATATTGGAATCACATCCGGAAAACTATAATTCGAAGATTTTTTTTCATCAGCCATATGGTCCATGTTTTGCTGGAGGTACTTGTCTATTTTATGGTGGTCCTGGTGTTTAGAGATCTTCTTGGAACGGATGGAAACCGAGGCCTATTCATATGATGGCTACATTATGTCATCATAACTAGCTCTATGTAATAGTTAGGATGAACATAGTGAGTAATCTTTTTTTATCTATTTTATTTTGTTAATCATACGGTAAACATGTCTCTAAGTGAAAAGCTCAAAACGGGACTAGCGTCCTCCTTTCAAGGAGTGACATCCAGACATGAGTTCAATAGAACTCCACACTTAAGACGGATCAGTTCTTCGATAGGGTGCTGCGCATCCCCAGCTATAAACATCATGCCCTTGTCTCTGCAGTGTGCGGAGCCGCTAGTTGTTCATGTCCTATGGGGTTTCACCCTACGGGTTACTCTAGTTGTTAATGCCCTACGGAGTTACTCCAAACTAAATTCGAGGGCGAACTTCGATGTATACTTCTATATACCTATATAATGTCTCTAAAGTCACTAGAAAAAAATGGAGCTGGCCCTTCGGAGGTTGTAGCCGGCTTGTGTGTGCTATGAGGGATTTAATCTTTCGAATGCATCCTTAGGTGGCCAACGGCCTGTTTGTCATGGTTATTTATGTTTAACCTAGCCATTGGTTAATTAAGTGACCTTTAGGGTTGATTGTTTATAATGTATATAAACTTGACATTCCTATAATTTAATTCTCTTGCACACATATTGTAGAGTTTCTTGTCTTCCGCTAAATTGACATAGTATCAGAGCCACAATAGCTGTTGTGTCTGATTGCTAGCGCTGGCGAGGTTGATATGCACATGACTCACATCCCTCACACATGGAGGGATGTATAATTGTATGCCTATACTTTAGCCAAAGCCTGCACTCCAGATTCAGTTAGTGCTTTCTAGTTCTAATTCTAGGAAAATGCACTAATGATCCTACATAGGCAATTGACATGGCTAGAAGGGGAGGATGCCATCCGGAGGAGCTGCTGTCTCAATCACTTGTAAGGTAGTACAGTAATCAACAAATTCAGGCTTCTTGAAGGTGCTCTTGTAGACTTTCTCCACCACCGCTCAAGAGATCTGATTTGGTGAACAGACGTGGAGCTTCTCCTCCTCCCCATTGCTACTGCAATTGTCATATGCAGCAACACAGTCAGGATTCCTCCTTCAGACCTCTTCAAGAGACAGGATTGAACTCTGACCAATTGGTGCAGACATTCTCGATTCGACTTCGATCTTTGGAGGCTCGAATTCAGTCCTTTGAGGAACTGGTCCAGCGCATGTTTGCCCATCAAGTTGACAAGTTTGAGGCAATTGATCTTTCATTTACATATCTGGACATGGAGCAGTTCATGATCCAGCCACTCACTTGGGACGAACCAAAATTGGGCATTCTGCAAGGGATCTTTTGGTTGCTGCATATCTTCCTACGCTGACACCAACCCATGAGCAACGAGAGATATCATCACAGTAATTGCTCAGATCTGAAGCGACGGCTGAAGTTGCTACATGCATCACGCGGCTTGATCCTATGCTGGCGTTGTGGCTGCCTTCTCCAGCTTACTCACAACGGACTACTCAGCTTGAATTGGACGTGACTACTCAGCTTCTATCCAGCCTGCCGGCTTCATACCAGAACTTTGTTTCTAGTCATAACTATGCTCTTCGGGACTCCTGTAAGGCTGTTGCTGCTGGTCAGCCTTCCACAATCAGCCGGAATGAAGTTGTTGGCGCCCTCCTGCAAGAGAAGCAGAGCCGTTCAAAGTCAGGAGCAGGCTCTCGTCTAAAGGGCAAATGAGTCCTTTTCGCTACAAGAGGAAAAGGATTCGGAAAGGGGAAGGATAAAGAAAAGACGAACATCCACACTTCTAACTCACCTCCTCCTTCGTCCACTAAGCGCCAGGGGAACCACAACTGGTGTCTTATTCCAGGTCACTGGGAACGTGACTATCATGAAAAGAAGGCCGGAGAACCTAAGAGAGATAATTTCCAAACAAGAGGCACACGTGACATTGAAGAATGGCAAGTCCTTTGGCATTTCACAACAACAACAACGAAGTAGCATTACTGCCCTGACAGTTTGTCTGACTTCCTCAAAGGAGAGATCCTCTCACTGGTTTGTGGATTCCTGGAGCAATTGCCCATATTTGCAACAATCACTACTAGGAAAACAGGCCTTTTACAACGGAAATTACAACGGGAATTACAACGCCTTTACTAAGTCTGTAGTAAAAATCCCCGTAGTAAACACACCTTAGTAATATCCATAGTAAAAGTATATACGCGTATACGAGGGCTATATCATGTATTGAATACGGTATTGTCCAACCCATACGGTGTATGGCTTGACTCGTGGTCCGTACACTGGTTAAACTTTACAACGGAACCCCTTTACGGACATTACTACGATACACTTACAACGATTTTACAACTTCAATAACCATGGTTAATATACTAGAGTTAAGTACTATTGACCGCAGCTTTATTAATCAAGTTAAGTAATCGATTCCGATTACCACAAACTAGTTGGCGTTAGTTAACCATGATTAACCTAATCGAATGGTTGCTGTAATCGTATGCACTCGCACGAGCCTTGTAATAAGTATGCACTTTACAACGGACCTTGTTGTAAATGAACCCCAGTAGTGGTCTGCTTAGTAGTTAGCATTTACAACGAAGCCTTGTAAAAGGCCCTCGTTGTAAAGTTTGGAGTAGAGATAGGGTCCGTTGTAAACTTAGTGCTGCAATGAAACAAGTTGTTGTAAAAATCTACAGAGGTCTGCTGAAAAACTCCACTAAGAGATCCAAAGCCTACTACACCATGCATCCTACAATCGGTAGACTAGTTTGTCACCGGCCTCCATTTGACAAAGAATCTCGCCAACACTCCTTCACAAACATTCAACTACATGAACAAAGCCCACATAACGAGATGAACTTAAACAATTACGTTGAAGCTAACAGAAATTACAAAGTGAAGTGCAAGCTCTATTTACCGACCAACTATGATGAGGATTTCTTAGCCTTTTTCAAGAATCGTCCGGGAAGAAGATGTTCCACCATGAAACCTTCATCCCGACCTCTTCTTCGTAATGGCCTCCATTACCTGCTCATCACACTCTACACTCTCATATCCCGCTCATGCAATAGATTCCACATTCACAACCTTATCGATTTTCCTTCGTAATCCACTTGAGGACCCAAGGATGGAATTGTGGTTTCTCTTTCCAATGCGCCTCGCCTTGTTCAGCCAATTTCCATGCCTAGATCCCACACTTGATCTCTTCAAAAGTTGCTTGCCTATCAAACTTGGCTTTGAACTCCCATGAATTGCTTTTGACCTCCAAACCCAAAGCAAGAATAGGCTTATGCTTTTTCTCCACCACCGCTCAAGAGATCTGATTTGGTGAACAGACGTGGAGCTTCTCCTCCTCCCCATTGCTACTGCAATTGTCATATGCAGCAACACAGTCAGGATTCCTCCTTCGTCCACTAAGCGCCAGGGGAACCACAACTGGTGTCTTATTCCAGGTCACTGGGAACGTGACTATCATGAAAAGAAGGCCGGAGAACCTAAGAGAGATAATTTCCAAACAAGAGGCACACGTGACATTGAAGAATGGCAAGTCCTTTGGCATTTCACAACAACAACAACGAAGTAGCATTACTGCCCGACAATTGTCCGACTTCCTCAAAGGAGAGATCCTCTCAGTTCAGGATTCCCGGAGCAATTGCCCATATTTGCAACAATCACTACTAGGAAAACAGGCCTTTACAACGGAAATTACAACGGAATTACAACGCCTTTACTAAGTCTCAGAGTAAAATCCCGTAGTAAACACACCTTAGTAATATCCATAGTAAAAGTATATACGCCGTATACGAGGGCTATATCATGTATTGAATACGGTATTGTCCAACCCATACGTGTAAACCGGGTGGTCCGTACACTGGTTAAACTTTACAACGGAACCCCTTTACAGCGGACATTACTACGATACACTTACAACGCATTTTACAACTTCAATAACCATGGTTAATATACTAGAGTTAAGTACTGTTGACCGTAGTTTATTAACTGGGGTTAAGTAACTGGATTCCGATTACCACAAACTAGTTGGCGTTAGTTAACCATGATTAACCTAATCGAATGGCTGTAATCGTATGCACTCGCACGAGCCTTGTAATAAGTATGCACTTTTACAGTATCTGTTGTAAATGAACCTAGTGTATGTGGTTCTGCTGTAAGAGCATTTTACAACGAAGCCCGTTGTAAAAGGCCCTCGTTGTAAAGTTTCGGGAGTAGAGATAGGGGTCCGTTGTAAACTTAGTGCGTTGCAATGAAACAAGTTTGTTGTAAAATCTACAGAGGTCTGTTGAAAAAAACTCCACTAATGCTATACTGGCAAAGCCTACTACACCATGCATCCTACAATCGGTAGTAGACTAGTTTGTCACCTGCGGCCTCCATTTGACAGCAACTTCGCCAACACTCCTTCACAAACATTCAACTACATGAACAAAGCCCACATAACGAGATGAACTTAAACAATTACGGTTGAAGCTAACAGGAAATTACAGTGGAAGTGCAAGCTCTATTTACTGACCTGAACTATGATGAGGATTTCTTAGCCTTTTTCGCAACTGTCCGGGGAAGAAGATGTTCCACCATGAAACCTTCATCCCGGACCCTCTTCTTCAGAATGGCCTCCATTACCTGTTCATCACACTCTACACTCTCATATCCCGCTTCATGCAATAGATTCCAGACATTCACAACCTTATCGATTTTCCCTTCAGAATCCACTTGAGGACCCAAGGATGGAATTGTGGTTTCGCCTCTTTCCAATGCGCCTCGCCTTGTTCAGCCAATTTCATGCCTAGATCCCACTTGATCTCTTCAAAAGTTGCTTGCCTATCAAACTTGGCTTTGAACTGCCCATGAATTGCTTTTGACCTCCAAACCCAAAGCAAGAATAGGGCTTACCAATGACGTTTTCCCCTCGATCGCAGCAATCTTCGTTGATCGGTGCAACAACACCATCCAGCTTATCTTTCTCCTGTTTCAGAAGAACATCCCAATACTCCTTCTTCAGGCTCTTGGGCACATACTTGTCACTTGATTTCTTCCCATGTAAGAAGTGCCTAGCCAATTGCTTGTCAAACAGTTGCATGGAACACATGAAGTGCGTGTAAGGAATTTGAGAGCTCTTCACTCACAGCCTCTGGAGCTAATGCAGAAGTTTGAAGCAGTGTCCTTGACACATGTGCCACGACAAGGAACGAGCACGACCCGCCAAATTAGCTTTGAAGGAGGAACAAACTACTGCCCGAGCAAGTTCACAAGCCATGTCTCTAAGAATTGCGGCAGAAGTATGTCGAGTTGTCAGCAAGGCCCGGATGAGTATGAGGAAGAAGGATGGACATCCGGAGCGTGAACGAGCTGCGCGTGGTGTTATTTGGCAACGCAGGATTGGCAATAGTGAGATCTCCCCGTGAGTGCGGATCTGCTCGATATCCGTGACCGTGGCCGCGCGTAACCACAAGGAGGGCGGCAATGGCGATCCCGGCAGGGTTAGTGGAAGCAGCCAAGTGTGGAGCAAAGCGGGTAATGATCAAGAGCCATGACTCAGGAATGTTGCTTGAGGTCCAGAATTTTGCAGCAGGCCAAGGTAGTACAGTGGCAACCCGAGTCTTGATACAGATCGCAAGAATTGTGGCGACAATGGATGGAGTTGGATTTCTACACATCAACGAAGCTCATAATATCAAGGCACACAAGATGGCTAATGCAGGTCTCTACAATAATGCAAGGAAGAACACAGGTATGACATTCCGAGCGATGGCTGTAAAAATTGAAAACCCTATAGCCTTGTATGAACAAATTGCAGATTATCTCAAGGAAAGGAAAATGCCGGAAGGCTAGGGGCTGATCCAAGCATGAAGAGGAAGTTACAATCTTGGTCGAAAGCATACACCATGATAGAAGGGAAGTTGTTTAGAATCGGTCCCGATAGGGTCCTACGCTGTGTATGGGCGAATGATACCTCGGATCCTTTTGAGATGCATGACTCGTGTGTGGTGGTCATTTTGATGCATCGCAATCGGTCAAAAGATTCGAGGGCTGGTTTTACCGCCCACCTTGTTCAAGGATGTTCGTGAGTATTGCCAGTAGTCTCGCCAAAATTTGCTCAAGTGTCACAAGGTGGTTTGTTGTGTCCAAAGGTTTCCTAGCGGTCCCTTTGTCAAGTGGGGTATTGATTGTATAGGTCCGATCAGCCCAAAGGTCATTTCATGGCAATCGCTACATAGTAACAAAGAATCGACTATGCTACCAAGTGGGTTGAAGTCGCCGCACTATCGTGAGAAATGGTAGGAACTGCACCATCATGTGATCACAAGGTTTGGATGTCCAGAGATAGTGTCGGATCGAGGTCGAGAGTTTGTCAACGAGGTGGTTGAGAAAGTCATGTCCATGTTCTTTGTCAAGCATAGGTTAACAACGGCCTATCATCCTATGGCTAATGGTCAAGTCGAAAGCTCAAACAAGATAGCCATTAAAGTGTTGTCTAAACTTTGCCAGGATGAGCCACAACGCTGGGATCAACACCTGTATGGTGCCCTCTGGGCCATGCGAACCCGTGTTAAAACTGGGAGTTTCCTTCGAGTTAGTTCACGAGTACCGCTAGGGTACCCTCTCGTCACTACAAGAACAAGAGGATTCGCATCCCGGAGGCTATGTCTATGGAAGAAGATGCAAGGATTGCAGCTTGCATGAATTGGATGAGGTCAAGAGCACCACCTCACCATCAAGAAGAGAAACTCAAGCGTAAAGAAAAGTATGATGAGGACAAGAAGGAGTTCGGTTTCTCTGTGGGAGAATGGGTCCTCAGGCTAAACGTCCGCAGGTATCTCAAAAGGGAGTCGGGGGCGAAGCTGAAGCCGCGTTGGGAAGGCCCATGGCTTGTCAAAAAGATACATGAGAACGGGTCAGTAGATGTGGTGAAACCGTCTGATCTGGAAGCTACGGAGACGGTAAGTGGGTCTCACCTCAAGAAATTCTATTGCTGATAACACTACCATGAGTAGCTGCGGTCCTGATTAGGATGCCTGCATACCATGGTTGAAGGCATCTAACCTAAGCCAGCAGACTATTTTTAGGTGGGATTAGGCTTGGATAGGGTATACGTATGATGGGTGAATGGCTGAGAATGTGATTGTTGGTAGCCCCAAACGAGTGGCCAATGGTGGCCAAGAGAACTACTTAAAGCTAGCAGAGTTGATAGGAGGTGTACTTCGTACTATGACAGGAATGGACTCCTTCTGGCCTACTTATGACCCTCAGCTGCTGCAGAGGCCTCGTAGTAGGAAGGAAGTCATCCTGTTTCTGTCATACTGTGGTAGGCACCATGAGTGGTGCCCGATAGAAGGTTTTGATGAGAGGCGCCTTGACTTGAGTCTGATGGGTAGGTCCAATGCGTATACATGGACCCGGAGGTGTCATGAATGTTGGGAGGATCTTCGGATGCACTTGTGGTCGCATGTGTGTGTCAGTAGAAGCTTGCAGTGGACGGGTCAATGTTTCACGGAAAACCATCCAACCATGGGGAACTTCAAGCTTGGTTAGTCGATTTGCGTGTCACCGGAAGGTCAGCCGAGTTCAATGATTGGTATTACTTGGTATATCCTTTGGCTTGGATCTTGAAGAAAGACTTAGCTTTTGGGAATGGTCATCTGCTCATGATGCTTCTGGGACACCTTTGAAGCTCCATGAGCCAACACCTATCCGAGTGATAGATTTTGTCGACCAACACTGCATGCCTTGGAGCCTACATCGGAGTCGATTGAAGAGGTCGAAGACTTGATAGACCGCTTGCAAGGATTGATGCGGGATTATATCAAAGCTGAAAGGTAATGCCAGAGATAAAGCAGGGCCTTAATGACCAACCATCAGGGCATGAAGACGGAAGACCTTTCCCGGTGGCTCTGAGCTGGGTGAACAATACGATACAAGGTGTGGTGTGCAATTCTGTGTGTGAAGTATAACAGGAGATTATGGAGTCGTGTGTGTGCGTAACTACATCCTTGTCCTTCTTATCAGGGGAGCGAGCCCAGGGGCCAGCCGGGGAGAGAAAATGTGCAAGGATAAGAACGAAATAACAAAGGGGATGTTTTGTGTGGTGTGAATGAAGATTTCTATTCTGATAGCAAGGGATCTCTGCAACAATGCCTCTTGGTGCCAACGGTGCATAGGATTCCAGTAAGCATCATGAGTTTAAAGTAGAGCCAACTTTAGAAAAGGACTCCCGCTACAAATAGCGGCCATTGTAATCTGGAAGGGGCATTCAGCAATGGATGGGACGGAGTCCCCTTGCTCATCGCGAGCTTCTAAGCTCTTGTGCCTTGACCCTATCAAAGATTCTAGCTTGGTAGTTCCACATGTCCAGTCATATACTTTGTGATTTCCTGAGGGGCTTGATTGCTGATAGTCGGTCATGCTCGCAATTCCATCTGTGTATGTATGTATGGTGCAGGGCTCGGTGAGCGCAGAGACTAGGCCACATCAATCTGTATACGCTCTCCCGGGCCACGGTGACATGGCAGTGCTGTCCCCATAATCGACTAACATATCCGGTTCGGTCGATACGGAAGAGGTCATTCGTCACCCGATGCTAGGTAAGTCCATAGGAGCATCTCAGAATGTGTGAGACTGGCTACAAGTAGAAGGGTAGGGATCTCCCTCTTGGGGTAGGCTGCTACCTCAAGGAGATGGAGTATTTAACAGCACAATTGTTTCTTAGGGCACACTAACAATTGGACTACCCGCGTAGGGCACTAACAAGTGGCGGCCCTGCACACTTGCGGAGATTGATTGCATGATGTTTTTAGCTAAGGATGGGCAGCATCCCATCCAAGTACTATCCGTCTTATGTGTGGAGTTCCAATGAACTCATGTCTGGATGTCAGTCCTTGAAAGGAGGACGCCAGCCCTGTTTTGGGCTTTTAACTTTTATAGACATGCTCACTATATGATCAACAAAACAAAATAGATAAAAAAACGTTACAAATTGTGCTCACACTAACAATTACATAAAGCTAGGTATGATGGCATAGTTTCAATACGTTCTAAGAAGATCTGTAAACACTAGGGCCATTGTACCAAGAAGAGTTCTAAACGCCAGGACCACCATAAAATAGCCAAGTACCTCTAGTTAGACATGGACCATATGGCTGATCGAAAAACATCTTCGAATTATAGTTTTGCGGATTTGATTCCAATATTTTCAGATCCCCAGAATTCTCAACTTTATGTGTAATTAAATTATTAGCCTCATTCGCCGTGAAATAAAACAAATCGGCAAGATATGCTGGAGTATCATTGTCACCACAAGGTACTGGACCCACTGCTGTAGAACCAAATCGTCCATTCCCCATTGCTACCGGCGAGTCTGGAGGTGATCGATATACCTCGCCTCCAAACATAATATCTGATGTGAATTGTTGAAGAGAATCTGGTGAGTAGATGGAGAAAGGCCAATAACCTACCGGCTTATTATTAATATACAACCACCAATTATCCGAAATCTTGCTCTTCATTATAAATATGCATCAAGGAAACAAAATATATTAGAAATTTAAATATGAAAAAATATTTTACTACAGTAATAAGAATCAACAAAAAACCAAGATAAGTAGAGTGTCATATACTTTGTAGATTGTAAATAGTAGACTTGTGCCCTCATAATTACCAGTAAAAGTTCCACCTAATAAATATTCTGAAGAAGTTTGGACAAATCCCGAGCATAAAAGATTATAACAACCAATAAAACGATAACCATCCGATCACAAGAACACAAAAACTCTAGTTAATCATAGAACACAAAAAAACTATTAGAGTTATTAAAACTATTCAAGGATTTATTTAGCACATACCGTCCAATATACAAACAAACGAGGATCCGTACTTCCCGCGTAGTGTGATGGATACACCTGTGTACAATAAATTCAATTCAAATCAATTCACGAGAAAAAATTGATGGACCAAGATATCAAATGCATAATGTTTACACTAAACCATAAGCAGAACTTAGAAGACAAAATTTCTCAAATGCCTTACATGCCATCCCGCTTCAGCAGAGTTGAAGTCTTTTGTGTTCTGATTGATCACCCACATTTGGGAAAGTGTAAAATCTGTTTGAGGTGTTATGGGTTTCCAAAGACTAATGTGTACTCCTCCCGTGATATTCTCCTGTAGATTTGTCACATCAAAGCCATAGTAACAATCTTTATATGTTCATCATTAACAAATACCTAGTATGTATGAAAATTGCAACACTAGAATAACAAAATGCGACAATTCAAACGCATACTTGATGTATTCTCAGTGGAGTAGTAATTGAATGGTTAAGTGGATGAAGGTTCAAGTCCTCGTGTCTTTTGATATACTCGAGCTTGATGGGTCTTGAATTTCTTCTTTCGACATGCGAATAGGAATGGTACCTTGGGACAAGAACCTACTTCCTTTTATACAATTGAACTGTGGATTTGCCAAATCTTCCATGCCCATTGTTACAGTAGTCCGAGGTGATCGATATACCGCCTCCAAACATAATATCCGGATGAATTGTTGAAGAGAATCGGTGAGTAGATGGAGAAAGGCCAATAACCTACCGCTTATTATTAATATACAACCACCAATTATCCAAATCTTGCTCTTCATTATAAATATGCATCAAGGAAACAAAATATATTAGAAATTTAAATATGAAAAAATATTTTACTACAGTAATAAGAATCAACAAAAAACCAAGATAAGTAGAGTGTCATATACTTTGTAGATTGTAAATAGTAGACTTGTGCCCTCATAATTACCAGTAAAAGTTCCACCTAATAAATATTCTGAAGAAGTTTGGACAAATCCCGAGCATAAAAGATTATAACAACCAATAAAACGATAACCATCTGACTGCGCAACACAAAAAACTCTAGTTAATCATAGAACACAAAAAAACTATTAGAGTTATTAAAACTATTCAAGGATTTATTTAGCACATACCGTCCAATATACAAACAAACGAGGATCCGATTTCGTGAGTGTGATGGATACACCTGTGTACAATAAATTCAATTCAAATCAATTCACGAGAAAAAATTGATGGACCAAGATATCAAATGCATAATGTTTACACTAAACCATAAGCAGAACTTAGAAGACAAAATTTCTCAAATGCCTTACATGCCATCCCGCTTCAGCAGAGTTGAAGTCTTTTGTGTTCTGATTGATCACCCACATTTGGGAAAGTGTAAAATCTGTTTGAGGTGTTATGGGTTTCCAAAGACTAATGTGTACTCCTCCCCCGTGATATTCTCCGTGTAGATTTGCTGTCACATACTGAAAGCCATAGTAACAATCTTTATATGTTCATCATTAACAAATACCTAGTATGTATGAAAATTGCAACACTAGAATAACAAAAATGCGACAATTTCAAACTGCATACTTGATGTATTCCTGCAGGTGGAGTAGTAATTGAATGGTTAAGTGGATGAAGGTTCAAGTCCTCAGGTCTTTTTGATATACTCTCGAGCTTCAGTAGGTCTTGAATTTCTTCTTTCGACATGCGCAGAATAGGAATGGTACCTTCGGGACAAGAACCTACTTCCTTTTTATACAATTGAACTGGTGGATTTGCCAAATCTTCCATGTGCGCCATTGGTGGTGGTGGTTTCTGCATGTAGTGAACATGAAAGATTAAAAGATGTTGAAAATGAAAGCTAAATGTGTCCATAAACATTGAAGGCTTTAAATTACATCAATAACGTGATCTTGAAAGCGTGGATCTTGTAAGGTGACTTGATGTTCAACATTGACACAATCCACTATAGAGCCATCTGAAAGCTGCAATAGAGTCATGTGAAGAGCTATGAAAAAATTAGTATACTATTATGAATCTAGCTACATTCTCGAACAAATCAAAAGCAGTGGGAGGCAATCCAATAGAAAAGTCACATCAATAGGTGCAGAAACACAGTACATTGTGCGATTCAACAAATGGTAAGGTAACATTAGCCACCGAGAATGAATTAGCATGCCTAATTAATGACAAGCAAGCCAATAATAATAAACATCTAGCAAACATGATGATATCTCTCTTTGATTCCATGGTACCACAAACTACATAAAATAACTTGACCTTTGCTCACATATATAGTGCATAACCATTTGGTATCTCGATCTTTTACATAAGGATATCTTGATATCTATCGTTTTATATATCTATATATCTTATCTCAAATAAAATTTTAATTTTAATAATTTTAAACCACTTTGAGAAAATAAGCTTTAAGTTCACATCACATCAATTTAATGTCAACATTTTTCCTCTGTAATGATCCCAACACCAAGAGCATGGTTGTGGGCATAACGTTCACAAGTATAAGAAGGAAGTTGAGCGTGTCAGTCAGGGAGACTTATTTGTGGAATTCCATCTAAAATAAAAGTGGCGCGGGTTGCACAAACTATGGTCCCCCTCTTTACTAAAATCATGATCACCACAAATTGTCGGTGCCATTTGCTCCTGGCCTCTCGGCCAAAGAAACTAGAGACTTCGCGCAACTAGATGCACAGAAACGCTCTTTAACCTCTAATGGACGGAGCGGTTTTCCCCACTTTTCTCGATCGTTAAATGATAGAAAACATGGGAGGGGCTTATCAATTTTCCTGTTTTTTGAACTCCACGATAATTACGAGTAGCTTGGATTCCCCCATTGAAGTCCTCTCTCCATTGCTTACCGATGTGTGGTATTTCTTGAATGCAAATTGATTCAAGGTTCTAAGTTGTTTAGCGAGAGATTCTCCAAATTGATCGGCATGGTGCAAACCAACGAGAGATTCCTCATATCTTTAGTACTAGTACTAAAGAAAACTGCATGTCGTACTTGCAGTTGCTCCTCAGCATGATTTACGACATCCACTAGTGCTAAATTGTTCTTTTCCAAAACAGGCAGGAAACCAGACATGCTTTCCTTTTCATGCCTGTTGTGGCAGCTAATGTTTTTACACTGGTGTCTCCTTTGGCCTAGCTAGTCTATCCATACAATTCAAAGTCCTCCATATCTTCGCCATATGATGATGAAGGTTTGCTGGAGTCCATGGTACTACTAAGATTGGCAGCCTTGTTAGCCATAAATTCATCAATAGAATCACACAAACAGTGAGCCAAAGTGGGCCAAAGAATGACTTTGGCAGCCTCTGAGATTCACGCACTCCTTTATCCATACACCAATAGGAACTCTTGCCGGAATGAGATCCTCTTTCCCAATCTGCACTCTTGTTATACTCTCTCTTGTAGAACAACCACTTATCCTGGCACTGTTTTGCTGTCCGGTACACTCCTAGAGCTGCATAAGCAATTGAGATTGCTTACCACCTGACATCACCACTTGTGGGTTTTTTTCTTTGTACCACCTTCTTTGTGCTTTACCATGTCTTCCCTGCGACAGGCCACCAACACCAACAACATGCTTTCATCCCACCTTCTACACTCTTCAGACATGGGAATACCTTCTGCACAAGATTCCGTGGAAGTCTGTGGTGGCATGTCTGTGTTCTTCTTGTGAGTTGATCCTTTTATGGTTTTCCATTTCTTCTGTATAGGGGTTAGCTCAAGAATTGGCTCTTGAGTAAGAAATGACTGTGGCAGGTGATCATTTCGCACCGCTTGTGTGTAACACGATAGTATTTGAAGTGGCTGAATATATATGAACCCGCTTCCAAAAATCAAAATCCCTCTTGTGCAAATCTTGACAGTAACTACAATGCATATTTAAGCATGTTTTGATTATATGGGGTGAGTGTTATTCCTTCGGATTGCAATTTCAGTCCATTTGTAAGAGCAATACCTAGTTATGGTGGTTGGCGCCGGCTTGCCAGTGCCCATACTGAACCCCTCTTTACAATAGGGTGTCATGGACGGCTTAAAAATCAGCCCTGAAGTCGTTACTGGTGAAAGGATTCAGAAGTCGGAAGGCACCAGCATGCCGGCGCCCTCTACACAACACAAAGTTCGACAAAACAATATGTAACCCTCAACCCACAAAAGTGTGACCTAACCCGCACGCTCATCAAAACAAGGCTGAGAATCTGGTGGGCACTGCCCAGACACACTAGCCATAACTACTTCCAGATTCTTCAGTCGCGCCTGATCGGGTCTTCAAAGGTGTCGTTCTCCTCCAGGATATTTTCAGTGTCCGATGAGCCCCCTCGACATCCTTCGGCGGTGTCCGTTGGACGCCAGATTGTGTCCAATGTCTGCTGCCCACCGTCGAGGATGTCTTTAGTTTTCTCTTTCCTCTTGGAAGACCCCGAAGAAATAACTTGAGCTTGGACAAACTTTTTTCCGACAAGGTCACCTCTTTAGCCCAGAACTGAGTTGGCCCACGGTGGTGTGGCTCGTGGTTCAACTCCTCCTCTGCGTCCAGCAAAACTTCATATCTATGGATCCTCTGAGGAATGAACTTTGCGCAGCGCTTGTCTGTATCCACAGCAATGCGATTCCGGCCACATAGCAGAGCAGCCAATGTTGTCAAACTACTCCCAGCACAGGCGTCTAAAATCCAATCTCCCTCCTGTGAAAAGTTTTGATGATTCTCATCAATTTGCTCAATGGCCTCTGATACGCACTGACTACTAGCTTATCGAGAGATGTGTATAGCAGCTTCTTCACCACAGTATCATGCCCAATGACCGCATGTCCGTTGTTGAAGGAACCCTGCACATTATGTGGGAGCATGGAAACTCTGGCCTTCTCGATACGAGATGTTGTCCCATACAAATGAGACCCGACCTCCCCCTGTGCACCACTTTCACATTGTCTCCCTGACCGTGTGGTGCTCTTCCACACCATGCATCACTATCTTCCTTATCTCATCGCAACTTGTCATATCATGGAACGCATCGAAAACTATACTCATCTGTTGCAAGCCCATTGTCACATCATGCTTCCCCTTGTTGAACCCTCTAGGCACATCCATGACTATCAATGTTTACTTTCGAATTCGCAGGAAACCTCTCATGTCAATTATATCCCTTACCATAACTTGGTACTTGACAATGTTCTCAGTCGTCGGTACTGTGAAAGATTGCAGGCCTTCCTCCATGTCCATGTCTGCCATTGCCCTTTGCTCCTCCTCTAGGCCTTTCCAAGTGTGCGCTTCAAGCATAAAAGCTTGAAAATCATATGGAAGTTCCTTCAGGTCATCTACATCCTTAACTTGTTATTCAAACGAAAGAAGGTGAGTTCATTAGCACGTAGAAGAGGGAGAGGGGAAGAACACTTGCGAGGGCACCAACATGCCGGCGCCCCATTCGGGAAACAGCATAGCAAAGAAGCATGAACCAACCTTGCCCTCAAACGCCATCTGAAATCTTGCGATGACCTTGTCCGTTGAGTTTTGGGGATATTTCTGCCTGACTTGCTCGAATGAGTCACATTCGAAGTGCTTGGCCATTACCATCTGAATGACATGGAACTTCTTCTGAAGTGTGATTTCCTTCGCCATCCCATTGAGGTCTAGAAGCCCCGTCAAAACCTTCTCTGTTGCACTTATCAACATTTGGTGGCCACTCTCTCTAGGTGGGATGCCTTGGAAACTCCTTGAGGGCTTGCCTTGCATCTCTTTTGGCTTGAGAAAGACGCCATCTACTGCCTTCAACTCGTCAGTCACTTTATGTTTGCCCTTGCTCTTCTGGCTTGTGCCCTCTGCAACATGTTTTGCCTGTTCCGGCAACTCCATGGCCTCCCACTTGCTAAATATTTTGTCCACATTCTCCCACACTTTTCCTTCCAACTTGGAGATGCATAGAATATGGGTCCTATTGTCCACCTTGTTCTGTTTATACTGCTTATCCTCACGGCCTTCGTCGTCCTTGATCAGTCCAAGTACTTTGTACAGGTTGAATTTCTAGTTTATGGTCATGTTCACACCATCCCGCTTCGCGATTTGCAACTCGTCTCTCAACTTGACTTGCTCAATAAAGTTCATCTTTCTCCTCTTGTCGGACATGGTGTTGTAGTCAGTGGCTAAAACTCTCATCTCCAGAACAATGAGACCACAATATACATGAGCCTCAATCCACTGGAGGCTCGCCTTACCGGGTGATATGTCCGCATAGCTGCATATATATATATGGTTTCCTCCAAGCACTCCAATCACATACTTCTTAGCCCTGAACTTCTTCCAATCCAGGGAATTAATATCATTGCACTCTTCCGAATCAATCATGCAAAGGAGAGGCAGCACTCCTTCCTCGATTTCCCCTTTACCCGGGCTAGGTAGTTTGCCCAAGCCTTGTCCACTCTTTGGATTTGCGCATCTGGAGTTAGGAAGGAAGCAGGTCTCAAGTATTCCAGCTTTACCAACACGGTTTCTGGAACCACTTTCTTCGCATATGCAGCTTCCCTAACAGTCCTCAAATAATCCTCATCCAAAACTGATGCCTCCAACCTTTCCTCATCAGTGGACACATGAACAATTGGAATATCGTGGATGTCAGATGGTCTTGCCACTCGCCTGCCCTTCGTCTTCCCCCTTCCTCACTTTGGGCTCTGCTGACATCGCAGGAGGCTGCTTTCCACTTCCGACTACCACCTGAAGAAACCCGGACCCCACCATCATCAACCACTGGAGGGGCGCCGACATGTCGGCACCCCTCATGGTTGTCCGCACTGGGTCTGGCCTTCGCTGCCTGTCCATGCCCACTTTGAGCCTTCTTCCCTGTCGGTGGCTTACTATTGCCACTCCCAGTCCCAGACCCCGGTTCACTCCTAGATTGAAGAACTGCATCTTCATAGGTTGCGGGGTGCCATTTGCCTTGAGAAGGGCCTGCAGTGGCATGCCGGTGCCCCTCCTCCACTCTTGCATTGTACCCGGGCATAAACCAAGAAACCTGAGGGGTACCCAATTCCTGCATAGCAGGTAGGGTGCCGGCATGCCGGCGCCCTACCTCTTCCTCATCGTCGATAACACGCGGCACTGAGGGCACAAGCACGGAAGCACCTGGTGGATCGGGTGCAAAGTCCAGATTGATATCCGTCTCCTTCTCTTCATCTTCCCCATCGTATCCGTCGTCATCCGATTGACCAAGGACATCCGGAATGGGGCCATCATCTTGATCTGATGGGCCAATCTTTAGCTCTAAGTCAACATTAGCATGACATTGTTCCTCTAGGGCGAATTCAGGCAGTCCCTGTCTTGTTCCCCGGAAAGACATCTTCCTTTTGTGATTGATCATGGACTTTGTGATGACCCCACAGAGGCATCTATAGAACGCTCTTTCGGGCTGAAAATCACAAGAGGCAAGTGTCAGTTAACATGGAGCACGAAAAGTGGTAGCTCATGAATGAAGACAGACAATTTCCACTTACATTTTGTCCCCGTAGACTTTCACGAAATTGCATTGAAAGCTCCTTGGGTTTACATTTCTTTGCGTGGAAGCCATCCAGCCTGAAAAGGAATACTGGTAATTATCTGGTGTATGCGGCAATTGATCAATGACATAGGGTCTTGATGTGCAAAGCACTTGGACCTCGGGATGTCCATTTTCCATGTCCAAGCTTGCCCACAAAACCCATCCGGCCCTTGCGCGCTGGTTGGGCAGAGCACCCATGCATCCTGTTATTCACAACTTCAACAGAGGGGTCCAGATTGCACTATCTTCTTCCGGCTCTCTAGCTTGAGTGAAAAACCAATCTTTCTCTAATGCCGATGTTTCCTCAACCTGGCTTGTGTGTCTCCGTAATTGAACTGCCTCATACATGTATGGCGATGGATTAGGCTCCGGAGTACCCTTCTTTTTACTCCTTGACATTGCGGTCTTCTCACCACCCCTTCCCTGCGCCTTTGTGGTGCTGGCCTTTGCTGAATTTAGAGACCCAGCCTTTCCGACACCCTGAAGACTTGTTAGAATTGCATCGCAAGGCTGGAGACAAGGAATACCAATAGGGCCGGCAGAAGTTAGAACCGGGAATGGAGATTCGGGGCAAAGGGTCTTCTTTCTTCGCCTTCGATTTACGCGGATTCTTCAGCCTCCCCACAATCCCAGGCTGATCCAGAACGGGCTCTGCCAGGTCCTTCTTGCTGCGTCTTCCACTCGCCATGCCTCTGGACACACCAGCATCAATAAGAAGAGACGGACAACAAGGCCACGGTTTGCGAGCAAAAACTCACAACCACAAAACTGCATACCTATGTCGCCCTCGCAAACACCTCCTTGCAAGCTTTGAGAAGGCCTCCTCGTCAATCACACCTGGTGCAAATGGTATGCTGGGAATTCCACGAAGATGGCGCGCAAGCGGCCTACCTTTTAAGCTATGTTGGAACTCGCACTTACGCTCGCGCGCTTGCCACCATCAGGATTCAATCCGACTTTCCCCTACAAGAATTGCGCTACGTAATGGGGAACCTACTTACCATAAACCCTACTTAGAAGCGGCCAGCCGTAAGAAACCCTATTCCGATGACAACAACCACACTAGTGCCTAATATCATTTTGAAAACCCCATGATCCAGTCATAAGTGAATCGTATTTGACCCTATCTCGAGCATTATTAAAACCATAATAACACCATAAGTGCACTCTATTTTGAGCATAGACATCGTAGTGTTAGTGACCCGAACTGCGATCAAATGGCGGCGCCGTATGTTTGGCTGATTGTATGCAACTGGTAGGTGTTATGTCTCCTTCATTGTTCCTCTAGTCAGTCCAGCTTGAAATTGGAAGAAAGAGGAGAGTTTGAGCGTGGTAGCGGAGCATGAGCGGTTTCGGTGTCTGGAGGAGGGCTTCTTGTTCCAGGCTTTACGGTGAGTGCAGAGAGGCACATCTACGCCGTTTCTGAGGGCTGGTGGTGCCCGCTGGTCCAGGGTGGCCTCTCTGCCATAATGCTGCATTCCATCCATGGCTTGGACGAGGATTAGGTATTGTCTACTGTGGAGTATCACATGTATCCTAACCATTCTCTGAACTGTCAGGATGAATGATTTTTTTTGTTTTTGGTGTCTTAGTATAGCGGAATGCTTTGGAATCGTCCAGGTAAGGCCTTTTACGGAAAGGGTCCTTGGCCCATGGTGATAATAATATTTTCTTGTCCTTGGGTTTCGACCCTGGTTAGGAAGGTTAGGTATAGAGTCCTTGGGTTTCGGTAATTTTAGAAATAAGAAGGTGTCTATATATGCTAGGGGATGCTAGGGATATATGCTATAGTTGCGCAGTCAAGTGGGGAGGTGGCTAGTTCCACCACGGTGGCCGGGCTGACGAGGGAGTTCACAACCCTAGTGGCGGAGGCGGGCGCCACGGTCTCGGGCGCAAGCGGAAGAAGCCACATCATGAGGTCGCAATTTCCGGGCGTCTGGGAGCTGCCGCATGGCGCCGCATGCAATGCGCTGCGCCAAATCACCGTTCTTGTCACGGTGGCGGCGTGTCGATCGGCGGGCGGTGAGGCCACGAGCGAATCGCGAAGGAGGAAAAAGGCGGCGGGAGGATCAGCCGAGGGAGCGACAGGGGAGGCGTGCTTTTCCTCTCGACCAGTCGCGGGAGGCCGAGTTTTGAAGGCGAAGGAGGAAGGAGATGGCACCTCGAGCCGGCAAAATTCCACCATCGGTGGCCCAACATGGACCCTTTGGAAGGTTAGAGTGATCTTGTGGGGAACCTAGATTTCATGGAGAAGAAATGGTGCTCGATGACCCATTAGTGCAAGAGTGTGCCCATGTGAGAACCAAAAGCAAGAGGCGGCCGAGGAAGAGGCCGCAAAATTGGGATTTGGGGCTCTTCCGTGTATGGGCGAAGAATCAAGATGGAGCTGGTGATTGAAGAGAAGAAAACTCGAAGCTGCAGCCAGCGCTCATGAAGCCAGGGAAGTGAGAGTTAACAATGGTTGGGTGACTCTTGCCTCATGCGGTGGTGGGTTGGCCAAGTGGATTTTGTGTTTCCTTGAATCGAAAGTTAGATCACATGGCGGACCACTTCACGGTCTTCCTTCATGGGTCAAGACGCATTCGATTGGGGAAGGATGATTTTTGAAAGAGCTTGTGAAGAGAAGGCTCTCCCCTCCTCGGCCTTCCTTGATTTCACCCTTTTGATTCATGTGTTTGAGCATTGGATGCCTAGCAGTTGGAAGCCGTGTCACGCCCTTCATAGGCGGAAACCGTCGAGAACTCAAGGTGGAGGAGGAGGAGCATAAGGAGGATTCGGAAGGATTCCGTTGAGAATCGCCTCACTAGAGGATTCGGATGAGGTGGAGAGGTTTCAAGGCAAGAGGAGTAGCAGTGAGCGAAGTCGGCCAAAAGGGAAAAACAGCCGCGGAGGAAGGCTACACCTAGGGTCACGAGGTCGAAATCGGCGGGGCGGGTGAAGGAGGAGAAAATAAAAGGGAGGCAGGGTCCCCCTTTCGGTGCGAGGATGAGTCACGCCACTAGGGAGGTTGAAGCGGATAAAGGGTAGTTGCGGATCAACCCCTAGGAGAGGAAGGGCTAATTTCGGCAGCCGCGATGGAGCTCAAAGACATTTTTGGCGACATCTCATTGACCCGCCCAGCTGAAGTAGAGATAAGTGACACCGCTCGCGTGCGGGAATTGTTGTGGAGGGGATGGGCAGGCGCCCAATTCTGAAGGTGACCTCGGCCATGGCTCGATCAGTGGACCTTCTCGATCGACCATGGCTCTCACTTGGCTGAGTGTGCGGGCAACAAAGTTGCTCAAGGAGAAGTTGGAGGGCCTAGAGGGCAAGAACAAGGTGGCGGAGGGTCGCGAGGAGTGCGAGGAGGCATTGTGCAAGGCACGAGGGGTGAAGGCCATGACCACCCAACAGGAGGCCCTAGTAAATCAAGTAAAAGGAGCGACGCCACGATTGAGGAGCTAATGAGGTCTCATGAGTCCAAGAGCAAGTGGAGACGATGGCGCCCGGAGAAATTCAAGAAATCGAGAGATAAAAGCTGAGAGATGAAGCTAGGGCCGAGTCAAGAGAGAGGCAGTAAACCAAGAAGGGCAGAGCAGCCCACCGCAGAGTCAAGCAACCACCGTGGGGAAGCAACCACCACGGTGGCTAAACCGCCACCGTCATGAGGGAGGAGGAACCGAGGTGGGGAAGCCACCGGCAGAGCGTGCAGTGGGGATACGACTCCCGGGTTCCAAGGGGCACGGGTTCGGATTGTCCATGGGAGGAGAGGGTAAGGACCTGAGCGTATGGGCGAGTCGCGGCCCCGGATGAGGATGCTCATGTCCTCGGCCGTCGATGGTGAGCGGGTGCTCACTCTAAATGTGTATGTGGTTGTTGGGACAAAGGGGCAAACCATCGGGTTGCACATCTTGACCGCCACGCTACGCTGGTTCCTTCGAACGGAGTCAGCCTACCCCAAGTGGTGATCGAGGAGATGAGCGGAGGCAGGCGTGGAGGGAGGAGAACACTGTGGCCGTCCACGACGAGGAGTGGAACAATGCATAGGGCTTATAGACGCATCGACGCCCACCAAAGACGCCAAGAAACCGCAGTGAAGTGAGGTGGAGGTTTTGGGGAGAATCGCTCGGATCGAGGCGCGGGCAGAGAGCGAGAGCGAGGGGACCCCATCAAGTGGCTAGGCAAAGAATCATGACGCGCCATTGATTTTAGAGGAGCGACAGTGCCGTGGGTTTTTCTAAGTTAGGGATAGGATGTTTTGAGGGTTCATGGAGTCAGAAGTTACTGAATTGGTAGGAGCGCCTGGTAGTGGGTCATATTTTCAGACACTGAGAGGAGTGAGCTGGAGATCCGACAAATGGATGTAAGAGATCCTTTTGTGTCTCTCTTAACAGACAATTCTGTGTGAGCTCTGGTGTTGAACCTCACGCGAGGTTGGTTAGAGACGCCCGATCAAGATCAAACGTTCGATGCCTCGCACAAGAAGACCGGAAGATCCTGGGTGGTCGAGAGCGGAGTGGCCAAGCTCCACGTCTGGGAGTGGTGAGCGGTGAGAGGTAACTGGGCGCAGCCGGGAGGGGTAGGAATTTCCGCCAAGGCTGGGTGAGACCGCAAGACGGGGGTCCTGGCCAAGGTGAGGTCCGGTGGCGTGAGAGAGAAAGGTTATTTGTGCGGTGGAAGGTCCGAGGGGTGGGTGAGTGTGCCGTGGGAGGATTATGCGCTTTTGGGAAACGTGGATGATCGATAAGAGTGGAAGTGAACGGTGAATTGGGAACCAAGAGTGAGGAGCCACGCTGAGGACGTGGTGCATAACCCTGAGAAGATCCGATTGGTGTATTCCCGAGAGAGAAGTAAGAGTCCATGTAGGTGTGTGTATGACCATTTCCCCCAAGGACCGCGCGCGAGAAGCCGGTGACAATAGTCCCCGCGACACGAAAAGTGGGTGGGCCCGCCACAGTGGTTGAATCAGCCACTACGGTGGTTGAACCTCCCGGGCCCACGGTGGTGGCCGAGTCTTCCACGGTGGTGGGTTTGGGCAGGGTAGCTGGTTATGGGAGGGTAGTGATTGATTGTGGTAGGACTAGAGTCCATAGTTTTAGAACATCTTGACACAAAACCATTCCCTTGGGATCGAATCCTAGGACTATAACGACATAGAGGGTAAATGTGGCCTCTTTGCGTCTTCGGATGCAAAAACCCATTCCACATCTACAGTCGCCATGTTGTTCACACTTTCTAGAAATAGACAAAGGCATTGCAGGTCCCATATAGATTAACGCGATGTTGTAGGAGGTACTTGATGTGCATCCTGGGGGTAGGTATGTCAATTGATTCTCAGAGAAACTGGATGTTGTTCGGCGAATGCCTCGCACTGCATGACCGGCTCTATTTTGCTTGCCATGAGCGCTCCTGGAAGGTTATTTTTCCCAAAGCAACTCCGTGCATGTGCACCAGAATCATTGTCACAAGGCAAGTTCCTAGTGCTCTTCACCATTTTGCAGGCGTATGCTTTTAGATGTTAGGTGGCTCAAAATTGTAGTCGCATTGCCTATTTCACATGGAATTGATGTAGTCGTCGCCAATGCAATATTGTGGATTACTGGGCTCCATAGCCTGAGATGAAAGCGATGATCTTTGTTTGCAGGTCGAGGAGGAAAGAGGAGAACGCAGCAGTATCCACGAATTCCTTGATATGTGCCTCCTACTCCCCGGAACTTGAATTTGTATGATGTAGTGGAAGGCAGCCCAAGTGAGCAGGGAAAAGCTGGAGATTGTGCACATCCATCCAACGATCACTACTACAATCCGTAATAAAAAGTGACGTATTGTATGATGTGCTAGTGACGAATTGAAAGGAGAAATGACGCGGCCCCCGTTCCGGCCCGCGTCATTTATTACGTCACCTAAACAACGTCACCCGCTATGCAAAATGATGCGTGAACCGCCCACCGGCATTATGGTGAGGATCCGGTGGCTAAACCGGTGCTCAGCAGTTGAGCCCAGCCGAATCGGAAACCGGCCAGACCGACGGTGTTTGTTGGGTGCCTCCCGCCCGTCACCGTGGATGGGCGGCACCCTCAGTGGCACGCCGGTCCGCGTCCTCGCGGACCGGCATTGCACCGTCCCCACCTCTCCCCCAACATTTAGGGAGCCAGTTGTCGCAAGCCGTTGGCCTCTAGGAGCCACCACGTGTCGGACTGGTGTGCAGCGGGACAGGACGGCCTTTATGTCATCTCGAACTTTTAAAATGCCAGCTAGGCGTGCCAAAATTCAAAATCAAAAGTTAAATACGTTTTACTTTTTACAATAGGAGTAACTCTTATGGACTATAGTAATAACAACTAACCATCGTCAGAACTGGGTTACATTATCAGATGACTACCCGCGACCCGCAAAAGCAACATTCGAGCATAGCGCACGAGATTGGAGGATTGGTGCAGCGCTTGCGATGGGTGCTCTCTTCGGTGTACTCGCTTGCTTCATCCCACCGGCTTCGACCGTGTACTAACCCACGTTTACCCCTTTCCTTCGCCGTCTTCTACCAAACAGCACCCCCGACCTTACCACATCAACACTGGATTGTCCTTGTAACATCGACAACATTGCATCCCAAACTGTGGCCTAGCAATTGGGTGGAGAGACACTCACCCCACCAGCCTGTGTCTTCCCTCTCGGGTCCCCACAAACACCCACAGTTTCCGTGCTCATTCCTCCAGCGTTTCCCTGCACCCGCGACACGCACTCAGCGGCTGAACCCACGTAGTATGATGCCTCATACATGCTCCATTGACAGGTCACACCTTACTCACTGATTTCCGAGTTTGTGCACGGGTAACCCTCTTGCTTGCTTCTGCAGATTGGGTTGCAAGATCCCGGCACGGCGAAGCAGGTAGTTGCGTTGTAGGGACAATTACCGTCGATGGCTGGTCCTCCTCTTCCCGCCCACTCCGTTTAGGTGTGCTGCCGGTGGACGCTGTTTGTCTTACCTCGTTGCCTCCCCGACCTTGCCAAAATAACACGACAAGTATCAGTCACCCCCAACAGATGAATCTACTACAAACGAGCACCAAACGATGGGTCACATTGTAACGTAAAGTCGCGGCCTCGTCTGGGGCCTCGACGCGCTAGCTCGATTTTTTTTCGGGGGCCAGAGGGTAGATTTCTAGAGAGAGAATTGACCATTTGGTCATTTTTTTTACTCAATATAGTAAAATCTATTACAATAGAGTAGAAAACATGGCATGTCGGGTGAAATGCATCCACCACAAATGTTGAAACCGGTGAGTGGTAGAAAAATTTGACTCAGTGAATACTAGGTACATCTAGATGAAAGCTCATTCTAGAAATCCCACCAAATCGCTAAATCTGGCAGTAAAACATATTCAGGTAAATACCATTCATGCGGATCCAGGATATACAAAAAACCAACAAAGAAACCTTTTCTTTGCAGAGTTTCATGCATATCCAGAATGGCATGAAATAAAAATTAAAATAATGTAGAGTAAATACCAGATAAGATTGATCCCCGCTACTGCCTCTAAAACCTGCATAGAAAACATAAATTAAGCACACTGAAAATATTAAGAAATAGACACAGACAATGTATATTAGACAAGTCAAAGACACAAACAGACAAAGCGGTGAACCCCGGACATGTTGTAAAGGTCAAACAGATTATGGCGGTCACGTGATGTGCAATGCATGCATGCAACGCAGCAGAACGAAGCATGACAGACAGTTTGACACAAAGATGAAAACATACCACGGAGGCCTACTGACAGAATTTTCAGGTTTCTTCAGGATCTTGTTCAAGCCCCCCACACTCTCCTGCTCGCCAAGACATACGAAGTAAGCAACTGAAAAGCACCCCAATTGACCGTAGCTGATCCTTATTTACTTGTGCATTGGTGGAGGGAAGTATATGGCAGATGTCATTCTCATAGTTGAAAACGACGAAGACCGTCCCCTAAAAAGGAAAAGGGGAAAACACCACAACCCACCTAATATATAGAAGGTATTCGTTCGGAGAACAGTTATCGTGTATTATGGGTTCAAGCTCAACGCAAGGAAACATCGCTCAAGCTAGGATAGTTTGCTCACAAAGTGTGCTGGAGGACTCATGTGTGAGCGGCGTTTGATTTCAGATTTCATGTGCAACGGCAGCAGATTGTCTGCTTGCATCCCGGTTGCAATGTGCGGGTCTGTTTTCTTTTACTCATAGTAGTTGGTGGCAGCATGGCTGACAGGAAGCGTCGAGGGTGCAAGCCAGATGTGATTGTGGTGGACAGTGTCAACTGGCGGGTTTGCCACCACTATCCTCATGAAAGGGCACAAGGGTGTCCGCAAATTGTGGATGATGAGAAGGTTGCAAAGTGGCAGCAGCCCTTTCAACGGGCTTACCAGGTGGACAGGCCCATGGTGTCGAAGTAGTCCTATGCAGAGCTCACAAAGTTCTTGATGTGGATTGAGGGTCATCATGGCCGTTGTCCCATCGAGTTCTACCCTACGGAGCACAGGGATTTGTATGAGCTGCAGAGGAGGGGGCATGAGCAGTTGCCCTGGGTTTGGACAACCTACCCCGAGGGTGCATACCGCAAGCTGGAACATCATTTGTTCATGCACCAAGTGTTTGACGATTCGCCAATGGCAAGTCGTTATGATTTTTATGGTGAGTGGAAAGTGCCCTCTACCATGTTTTTGCTCAAGGAGTGGTTGGCCCAGTTTCACAAGATGAAGACTGGCAAGTATGTTGCTGGGTGGCCGAGGCAGTTTTATCGCCTCACTAACATGGTTTGAGTTGGTTGTGTGTCGTGGACCCCTGACTCTGCTTAGGATTTGTACACCTTGTAGGCTGCTGCACAAGACCACATGAGGGTGATGGCTCTGCACCCGCCCTATCATATTGATGAAGTGATTGTCCAGGACAGTGATCCGGGATCCGACAACAGTATTCAGTCGGGAGAATCAATGGAGAGCAATCCCGAGCCCATGTTTGAAGATGAGGAAGATGATATGCATTCTCCTCCCCCACCAATCTATAAGACCATCATCTCCAAGCGTTTTGCTTCTCGCGGGATTGGTTTTTGGTAGCTTTAGGTGCAAAATTTGGTTCTCAAATGCTGCTTATTCACCAGATTTTCCAGGGGGGCTGTTCAAGGGGCTAGGATTTTGCTTAGTTCTTCTTTTGCTTTGCCACATTGGTAGTTAGCCAATAACCCTATTTTGCAGGCTTATTAAATACTTGTTTAAGTGATAAGCCCATTTTGGAGGCTTATTTAGACCCTGAAGTGTAATGCTTCACAGACTGAGACATGAGCCGTGACCTAACATGGCCATGGAGAGCTATGCTGCCTCGGCGTGACAAAGGCTTGAAGGCCATGCAGCCCTTCCACAGAAAACAAGGAAAAGGGAGGCATGGACACCCTAGCCTCGGAGGAAAGGGAGTCCCTAGCCAACCTAAGGGAAGCCTGCAAAGGGAAGGCCCCCTCCTCAACGCCCGAGACGAAGGCCTCTAAGATGAGAACATCCTGGATTAAGAAACCAGTGGTGAAGACGTAGGCAGAGAGGGCCCAGCTCCCAAGGACGGCCGCCGGCGTCGAGGCCTCCGTGGCCAGTAGACTTGTGCCCACAAAAGCGATAGGAAGGGACGCTTGCTGCTACGCAAAGCCCCCTGCGGCACACTCGAAGGTCCCCGGCCCGATAATGTCTACAAGTGCTACATAATCTGTAGATCAAAATTCCGCAGGCTTAATAGAAAAGCTGGGGGGGATCCACCGTCCTGGTAAGGTAACCCGGCCGACGCGCGAAGCGGAACGAAAGGATGACAAATGCCACCTGAGGGTCCCCTAATAGAGATAGGTTGCCGACGTGGGCCAAGTCCTCCTTCAAATCCTCATCCACAAAACCATGAATAAAGGCGGGAGGTCCCACGGGGACCCCCAAGACGCAAAGTCCCTGCGAAGGAACAATGTCCCCCCTAGGAAATTGAAGAGAGGGAGTAATGCCAGACGGGGACCAAACCTTGCACTTCAGAATCTTGACCCTCAAACCCAGGTGGGAGAGCTATGAGGAGAAGAGTGCGAAAGCTTCCCTGACCTTGCCCCCAGGTCCTAAGATATGCGTGTCGTCCACCACGGACGGAAAGAGACACTCCCCGACCACACCGGCTGTAATGACTAGGGCCTTGAAGTACACAACGACAAAGAGGGCACCCCCCAAGGGATCCCCCTACCTCGTACCGGTCGTCGAGTCCAGCACAGTAACCCCTTCCTTAGATGGTTCGTGCTGAAAGTAGAGGGTAGACGAGGAACCATAGAAAGAGTGGACGAAAGGAATAAGACTTGCCAGGTGCCCGCTTGCATCCTTGAGCTATGTAAAAATTGCCGTCCTAGAGACCGTGTTGAAAGTGTTCTCGAAGTCCACCTACAGGGCGACCCAATGTTGATGTGACTCCAGAACCGCCGCGATACCGAATGTGGCCGACTCACAACCCCCGGAGTGGCAATCCCAAACATACTAAATACGTATTTGAGATATTGTATATTTTTTTATTTCTTTTTTAATTCCACCTCAAGACCTCAAGACAACATGACGGCGATGGCAATCCACTTCCTTTCCGGCCTCTTAGTCCCCCAACAAGAGGGAGGTGCGTCCAAGAGTTGGAGGGATCTATGGGGTGCTGCTACCCCGAGAGACTCATGACTCTTATGTATGCAATAAAGTTGGGAATTGGAAGGCAGGCGATCCAGCAGCTGCATTATGCTGGATGCGGGATAATGTGGAGACCGGAATGATGATAGGATGTGGTGAAGAGGATGTAATGTACCAGCAGCGGCAGCACTTGCTTCAAATCGAGATGGAAAGAGGACCTGAAGCTGCCGGTGCACGAATATGATACATAGAGTAACACCCCCTTAACGGGGTGGGGAAAACCACGCAGTTAGAAGCAAACTAGGGTAATAAATCAACACCAGACACAGCACTAGGCCTCCAAGTAGCCCGCCCTCCTCTTCTAGGAGGACTCATGAGACACTCTTGCCTGCTCTTTATTCTTAGATCACGAGTCAACAAGAACATACAATGGAGGGCTAGAGAGAACTCCCCATCTTTGCCTAAGCTAGGAGCTTAGCTCTCTTCACTTGACCTCCTCCCAAAGCTCCTTCACAGACTCCTTCCGTGCTTCGCCCAAGCATCAAGTGCTCTCAAGGCATAGCCCAAGCATCAAGTGCTCTCAAGGCGCAACCCAAGCAACAAGTGCTCTCAAGGTTGAACTGCCTTTAGCTGTAGGCGGTCTCCTTTATACTCAAGCCCTAGCTACAATCTTAGTAACTACTTACTTAAGCTTTAAGCTATTATTTACTACCACACTTCCTGCATGCTTAACATGCTCTTAGTAAGCTCTTCTAAACATGCCTCTGCATGGAGCTTTCTTACAAGCACTCAAGCCGACTTTGTTACTTCCTCCCCACTAGGAAGAATCACTCGGTGATAACCAGTAATGAGCAATCATCCAGAGCCTTTCGGATATCCTCTAGTGTTACCTGGTATTGAGATCCCATCTTTACCATGTATTGTGGTAGAGTTCCACGTCTGCCACGCTACCTTAAGGAATTCTTCAATCTCCGCGGTCCTTGATCATCTTTGCGAGGATCTTCTTCCTCCATGTCCTCTTTCTCCTTGCACAAATGGCTTCAGTGAAACATGAAACACATTGTGTGCAAAAATCCGGTGAGCAAGTCCAACTTATAAGCGACTTCTCCAATGCGCTTAAGGACAACATAAGGACCTCCATACTTTGGCCTCAACTTTAGAGACAAACCTTGGCGTGTGAAATGCTTCAATTTCACCCAAACCTTATCCCCAACATTGAAGGCAGTTTCTCTCCTTATCATATCTCTTGGCGTGCTTGAGCCTTGGCTAATATCTTTTGGCAATCTCATGCCTAGCCTTCAAGCTCAACAAATTGGCGTGGATCTCTGTGGTAGTATCGAAAACTTCATTTAGCATGGATACTACATCCGGTTTCCACTCATCTCAAAGGGACTATATCCCCAAGGAGCTATATGCGGTGTTGTAACAAAACTCGCATCATCAAGATGATCACCCAATCTCATCAATCGCACATAGTGCCTCAAGTATTCTTCTTGGATTCGGTTGACTCGCTGTTAGCCCATCGATGATCGGATGGTATGCGTACTCATGCATAAGCGCACATTCAAACTTCTCATCAAGTCTGCCAAAATTCTCCGTGAATCTTGGATCTCTATCACTCACAATGCGGGCAAGCCATGATACTTGTACACATACTTCTTGAACAAGTTGGCCCTCGAGCGGTCACTCGCTTCTTGGTGGGGATGAAGTGCTTGCAGTGAACCTATCCTGCACCATGATAGTGTAAACCATTCTTTGGGAGGCAAAGGCATGATGAAGTCCATAGAAATACTTTTCCATGGCCCTCTTGGAATAGGTAGAGTAACAAACCTCTTGGTTTAGCCTTTGTCTACCTTATCCTGGACAAACAAGACATGCCTTGACATAGTCTAATGTATCTTGATACATTCCTCGATAAAGCCTTCAACTTCTCATAAGTTGAATCACCTCCACAGTGACACGGCACATCATGACATTCAAAGTAACTTCTTCTTCAAGCCTCTGAGTTAGGAATCACAACTCTCTTACATTTGTATATCAACAAACCATCTCGAGTTTGAACTTGCTTCCTTTCTGCCACCCCATTCATCCGATCCACTTGAGATCTTGCGGATAAGCTTCCTTAATCTCTTTGTGAGTATCCACAGGCTCAATCACACTTGCCATTGCCTTGATCCTTGACTCTTTGCGACTCAACGCGCAACCTTATTCTCCTTTCCGGGTTTGTATTTGAGTCATCATACATAGCTAGGAATCACGCCATCTAGCTTGCCATTCAACTTCAATTGGTTGAGAAGTATGTTGTCTTGATATTATCGATTATGACACAAAAGACCTACCAAGAGATAGTGCCTCCAAGCCTTTAGGCGTGGATGGCGGTCATTTCCTTCTCATAGGTGGGATACTTCATCTCATAAGGATGCAACTTCCTTGACTCAAAAGCTAATGGCTTTTGGTCACATCAAAACTCCACCTATAGCCATGTCGAGGCATCACAATACACTTCTACATCTTTCTTGGGGTCATACATTCCCAACAGGAGTAGTACTCAACTTCTCTTTCAAGTATTCAAAGGCTTGACAATCAGATCCACTTCCAAGCTTTTGATGTCTTCAAGAGGTCATTATGTGCTATCTTAGCAAACATATGTACAAACCTCACATGCAGAAACCCATAAAGCTCGTACCTCATGAATGTTCCGAGGCTGCCAATCTTGAATGGCTTTAACTTTATCGGGATCCATCACGATGCCCTCGGCAGACAATAAAACCTAAGAATGGAATCTCTTGGCGAAATCACACTTCTTGATTGCCAAGAACAAAGAATTCTCTCTTAGCTTTTGTAACACTTCTCTTAAGTGTTCAAATGTTCCTCAAGGTATGGCTAAAGATCAAAATGTCATCCGGATAGATTACAACACACTTGTCCACGGATCTATGAATATAGTATTCATAAGTGTATCGAAATGTGTGCATTAGTAAGTCCAAATGGCATGACCAAATTCAAAAGCCCCATACACGGTCCTACAATTTGTACTCATGCCCCTCGATCGATCGATAGTACCGCCGCCAGATCCGGTGAAATACTTCAACCGTCAACATATCATCCATTCTAGGCAAAGGATATGCATTCTTGATTTAATCGATTCGAGCTCGTAATCCGACATCGAGTCCTCCATTCTTTTGCGTGAACAATACAGCGCGCAAGGAGACTTAGAAACTCGACATATCCCTTTGCCAGTTGGATAGTTGTCGCTTGAGTTCTTGCAACTCATCCGACAATCTATCTCGGTGCTCTTGAAGGAGGCGTACTCCACGGCTTCAATTCAATCTCATGATCTACTACTGCGAGGCGGCAATGGTGGCAACTCATCGGCATCAAATCCTTGAACTCATCCAAGATAGCTTGTACTTCTTTTGGGATGTCTTTCACCTCAGTGGAATCTTCTTCTAGACCATCCTCTAGTCCTTGGAGTACAACTAAGTATAGCTCCTTCTTTTCCGAGATCCTTCTTAAGCTCTCTTTTGAAATTGTCTTGATGGAGTCTCAAGCTTAGCTAACACTAGCACAACTCACCTTGTGCTTCTTGGATATCTCAATAGTGCGAGACTTAACATCCATATACACTTCATTGGATCTCATCCACTCCGGGCCTAAGATGATATCATGGTCATCCATCTCGACGGAAACTCTCATTTCCTTGCCATGCTTGACTTGCAGCTTTACTCCATGCAATTCACCCGAAATTGAGTCCCTTTAGCTTGCTTGATTCCATATGGCGTGGAAGTTTCATCCATTCAAGACCAAGCTCTCTTGCCTTACTAGGAGTTATAAAATTGTGGGTGGTGCAGTCCAACAACAACTCTACATCTAAGCCATTCATCTTCCACATATATACATGAGATCTCCACCTTTCCTCATTATAGTGTCATCCTTGACACTAGATGACTCACCACATGTCTTCACAACATGTGGCCCCAGCGTCTGGGCTCCTCGGGAAGTTCTTGAATCCGGCTCTTGGAGCAGGTGGATTGGCAAACCAAATTCAAGTTGGGAGCTCCAACATGTGGACAATTCTAGCAAAGTGTCCTTCTCCATAGTAACACACACACAGCTAGGCACTTGTTGCCGTCTTCCGACCCCAGTATCTCCTCTAGCTCGGCCTCTGCCCGAGTCTCATTGGTTCCACTATTCAGTGGTGGTGGCACTCCTCTCCTCTAGATCTACCGAGACCTAGGATATCTTCCTCTTGATACGGTGCCTCTTGAATAAACATATCCGGTATAGCATCTGCGCCATGGCCTCTTGCAGTGTTTGAGGATTAGTCAAAGCTATCCTATTTTGAGCCCATCTCTTAAGGCCGGTGATAAACTTGTGGAGTTTGTCCGCTCATGCATCTCTGGACATTGCAAGACAATAGAGCTAAACTCACTCACATACTCCGCAAAGTTCCGGTATGCTTGACATTGTCGAGCATCCTTGTAAACTCTGCATTAGCGGGTTGGAAAGCGAGTTGCGGCTTGCTTGAAGTCGCCCATGTGAAGATTGTGGCTCTGCGATTGCCTTGCCTTACGTTCTCAACGTAAGTCCTCCACCAAGTAAGAGCATAATCCTCTAAGAAATTCGTGTGCTTGGTACTCATCTTGCGGCACTCATGATTCGATGCGCTTCAAGAGAAAAACCAAGGCGATTTTCTCGTCACGCTCGCCTTTATAAGTCTTTGGGGCTGTATGCTCCCTCAACTTCTTAGACTTTTGGCGGTCTTGCTCTCGAGCTCGGGCTCCACTTCTTGGCTCTTCTTCAACGAGCTTTACTTTAATCTCGATCCATGGCATCAAGTCTCCTCATGATCTTTTGGGATGGTCCTCTATGGTGGTGCGGTCCTCTGCTCAAGTTCCTTCCTCCATTCTCACAACTTGCGGACTCGTGGCTCTTCCACGCCGATAGCGGGGCCTTATCTTTCCGGGCGTATCCTTTCCACTCTACTTGGCTCGGCGGGATCGCCATCTCCACTAGCGTACTAGTCAAAGATGCTTCAACCTATGCTCACGATACCACAAGTAACACCCCCCTCAGCGGGGTGGGGAAAACCACGATTAGAAGCAAAAATAGGGTAATAAATCAACACCGGACACGGACTAGGCCTCCAAGTAGCCGCCCTCCTCTTCTAGGAGGACTCAGAGACACTCTTGCGCTCTTTATTCTTAGATCACGAGTCAACAAGAACATACAGTGGAGGGCTAGAGAACTCCCCATCTTTGCCTAAGCTAGGAGCTTAGCTCTCTCTTCACTTGACCTCCTCCACAAAGCTCCTTCCACGGCCTCCCCTTAGTGCTTGTTAAGCAACAAGTGCTCTCAAGGCGCAACCCAAGCAACAAGTGCTCTCAAGGTTGGGCCCAGGCTCTTTAGCCAGGCGAGGTCTCCTTTATACTCAAGCCCTAGCTACAATCTTAGTAACTACTTACTTAAGCTTTAAGCTATTATTTACTACCACACTTCCTAGGGCTGCATGCTTAACATGCTCTTAGTAAGCTGCTCTTCTAAACATGCCTCTGCATGGAGCTTTACAGCACTCAAGCCGACTTGTAGTGTGTGGAACAATGTCATCCACAGCGCCACAGGGAAAGAGGGACGTGGGGCACCCTTCAGTAGGTCCTGCCAGAACCGAAAGACTGGAAACTCCTCCATCCGCAGTCTCCCCGCGCCGGTCGCCGCCCCTCCCATCATTTTGAAGGGAATGACACAGTTCGTAGTTATGGTGTTGGCAGAAAAATTAAAAAAAAACATACCTTCAAGAAAATAAAATAAATATTTGAGCAGAAAATTCGCAGGAAAACCCCTCATCATTCTGGGGTTAAGCAGGCACTTCCACCCACCAATGAGCACTTGGCCTACTTCTTTATTTTTCTCACGGTCGGCCCTTACAACTGCAATAACCAGCTGCGAATCGATGCACACGGTATCCATCTCTTACAACAATGTCTCTTTGTTCAAGCCTTGACATTATCTCCGTGGAACTGTGGCAGTCACTGCACATGCGTAGATTCTTCGTTACCACCAGAGGTGTCCCACTCGGAGTGTTCAACAGACCAAACGCTAGAGCTAGCTTCTCAGCATGCCCACAAAGCACATCTTCCTTTTCCCTCTCAGACACTGGCTTCAGCACCAACTTTGTGTGAGGTACGTGGCCTCCTTCTTGCTTCACACGTGCATTTGTGCTCTCTACCTTAAGCGCAATATCCTCTCCTTTCTCCCACCAAATCTATGTACCTGCTTATTCACCTCAATGGTCGCCACTGCAGGTTTCTTGTTAGCTCCTGCTGCCTTCTCTGTGTTTCAATCCTGTCTACATCGGTCCACCTACCTGCATCTGCGTAGGCATTGGCCATGAGCACACGCAGACGCCTGTTGAGGTCCAGCCTAACAATGCTTTCAAAACACCATCGCCCTCTCTATCCCGTGACTTTTGCAGGCATTCAACAAAGACGTCAAGCCCACAACATTACTTTGGCCCTCACATGATAATAGCATCTTCTCTGCCTCATCTAAATGGCCTGCACGCCCAAGAAGATCAATCATGCAAGGTAATGCTCAATAGTAGGTTTTGATGCCATGCTGTTCAGCCATGGAATCAAAGTGCTTGCGACCCTCTGGACCAGTCCCTCATGACTGCATGCTACTAGAAGGCAAGTAAAGTAGCATCATTAGGCTGAATACCGGCAACTAACATCTCCTCAAAACAAGCTAGTGCCTTGTGACCTTCATCACAAGTACCATACCCAGATATCAGGGCATTCCATGTCACCACATCCTTTGTGCCATGCTGTCAAAAACCTGGCGTGCATCTTCCAGTTCACCACATTTTGCATACATGTCCACCAGGCAGTTGCCACAGGCAGTTATCCAGCAGTCCTCTTTCGACAATCTGTGAGTGCAGCTGCCTGCCCTTCTGTAAGGCACCAGTGCTTGCACAGGCCTTCAGAAGGCAAGCAAAAGTAACATGGTCAGCCAAAATGAGGCCCTCCTCCTCCATTTGTCCATACACAAGCGCCTCTTGGCCGAGTCCTTGCTGTGCATACCCAGCAATCAGGGCATTCCATGTCACCACATCCTTTGTGGCCATGCTGTCAAAAACCTGGCGTGCATCTTCCAGTTCACCACATTTTGCATACATGTCCACCAGGCAGTTGCCCACCATTACGTCAGCAGTCCTCTTTCGACAATCTGTGAGTGCAGCTGCCTGCCCTTCTGTAAGGCACCAGTGCTTGCACAGGCCTTCAGAAGGCAAGCAAAAGTAACATCAGCCAAAATGAGGCCTCCTCCTCCATTTGTCCATACAAGCGCCTCTTGGCGAGTCCTTGCTGGGCATACCCAGCTATCAGGGCGGTCCATGTCACCACATTCTTCGTGGCCATGCTGTCAAAAACCCGGCGTGCGTCTTCTAGTTCACCACATTTTGCATACATGTCCAACAGGCAGTTGCCCACCACTACGTCATCCAGCACTCCTCTTTTGACAATCTGTGAGTGCAGCTGCTTGCCCTTCTGTAAGGCACCAGTGCTTCCACAGGCCTTCAGAAGGCAAACAAAAGTAACATCGTCAGCCAAAATGAGGCCTTCTTGCTCCATTTTTCCATACACAACAAGCGCCTCATGTAGCCTTGCATACCCAGCAATCAGGGCATTCCATGTCACCACATCCTTTGTGCCATGCTGTCAAAAACCTGGCGTGCATCTTTCAGTTCACCACATTTTGCATACCCAGCAATCAGGGCATTCCATGTCACCACATCCTTTGTGCTGTCAAAAACCTGGCGTGCATCTTCCAGTTCACCACATTTTGCATACATGTCCACCAGGCAGTTGCCAACAAGTTAGTGAATGCCACTGTGCACCACATCACAGTGCACTTTTCTGCCAGATTCCAAGTCGGCAAATGCACAAGCTTGAAGGGCAGCAAAGACGTGAGCATCCGCCTTCACTCCTGACCTACGCATCTCATGGTACAGTTGTATGGCCTCATTAGGTTTCCCATGCTTAGCGTATGCGGAGATTATGGAAGACCACATGAAGGCATCTGGTTTGCCCCTGGTGAACACATCCATGGCCCTCTTGGAATAGGTAGTGTAACAAACCTCTTGGTTTAGCCTGTTCTACCTTATCCTGGACAAACAGACATGCCTTGACATAGTCTAATGTATCTTGATACATTCCTCGATAGCTTCTTCAACTTCTCATAAGTTGAATCACCTCCAGTGACCCGGCACATCATGACATTTGACATTCTTAACTTCTTCTTCAAGCCTACAGAGTTAGGAATCACAACTCTCTTCTGTTTGTATATCAACAAACCATCTCTGAGTTTGAACTTACTTCCTTTCTCTGCCACCCCATTCATCCAGTCCTGCACTTCAGGATCTTGCAGATAAGCTTCCTTAATCTCTTTGTGAGTATCCACAGGCTCAATCACAGTTGCCATTGCCTTCAGTCCTTGACTGTTTGCGACTCAACGCATCTGCAACCTTATTCTCCTTTCCAGGTTTATATTTTAGAGTCACATCATACATAGCTAGGAAATCCTGCCATCTAGCTTGTCTGCATTCAACTTTGGTTGGAAGTATGTTATCTTGATATTATCTGACAAAAGACCTACCAAGAGATAGTGCCTCCAAGCCTTTAGGCGGTGGATGGCGGTCATTTCCTTCTCATAGGTGGGATACTTCATCTCATAAGGATGCAACTTCCTTGACTCAAAAGCTAACGGCTTTTGGTCCCATCAAAACTCCACCTATAGCCATGTCAGGCATCACACTTCTACATCTTTCTTGGGGTCATACATTCCCAACAGGAGTAGTACTCAACTTCTCTTTCAAGTATTCAAAGGCTTGACAATCGGCATCCCACTTCCAAGCTTTTGATGTCTTCAAGAGGTCGATTATGGGGCGCTATCTTAGCAAACATATGTACAAACCTCACACGAAGCCAAACCCATAAAGCTCAGTACCTCATGAATGTTCCGAGGCCAATCTTGAATGGCTTTAACTTTATCGGGATCCATCACGATGCCCTCGAGACAATAAAACCTAAGAATGGAATCTCTCTTGGCGAAATCACACTTCTTGATTGCCAAGAACAAAGAATTCTCTCTTAGCTTTTGTAACACTTCTCTTAAGTGTTGACATGTTCCTCAAGGTATGGCTAAAGATCAAAATGTCATCCGGATAGATTACAACACACTTGTCCACGGATCTATGAATATAGTATTCATAAGTGTATGAAATGTGCATTAAGTAAGTCCAAATGGCATGACCAAAATTCAAAAGCCCCATACGGTCCTACAAGCTTTGTACTCATGCCCTCGATCCGATGATAGTACCACATCGGATCCGACAGTGAAATACTTGGCACCCTTCAACTGTCAACATATCATCCATTCTAGGCAAAGGATATGCATTCTTGATTGTAATCGATTCGAGCTCGTAATCCGGACACAATCGAGTCCTCCATTCTTTTTCTTGGCGTGAACAATACAGCGCAAAGGAGACTTAGAAACTCGACATATCCCTTTGCCAGGGTTGGATAGTTGTCGCTTGAGTTCTTGCAACTCATCATGACAATCTATACGGTGCTCTTGAAGGAGGCGTACTCACGGCTTCAAGTCAATCTCATGATCTACTACTGCGAGGCGGCAATGGTGGCAACTCATCGGCATCAAATCCTTGAACTCATCCTTGTACTTCTTTTGGGATGTCTTTCACCTCATGGAATCTTCTTCTAGACCATCCTCTAGTCCTTGAGTACAACTAAGTATAGCTCCTTCTTTTCCGAGATCCTTCTTAAGCTCTCTTTTGAAATGTCTTGATGGAGTCTCAAGCTTGCTAACACTAGCACAACTCACCTTGTGCTTCTTGGATATCTCAATAGTGCGAGACTTAACATCCATATACACTTCATTGGATCTCATCCACTCCGGGCCTAAGATGATATCATGGTCATCCATCTCGGCGTGAAACTCTCATTTCCTTGCCATGCTTCAACTTGCAGCTTTACTCCATGCAATTCGAGTGCAGTCCCTTTAGCTTGCTTGATTCCATATGGCGTGGAAGTTTGTCCATTCAAGACCAAGCTCTCTTGCCTTACTAGGAGTTATAAAATTGTGGGTGGTGCGAATCCAACAACAACTCTACATCTAAGCCATTCATCTTCCCACATATATACATGAGATCTCCACCTTTCCTCATTATAGTGTCATCCTTGACACTAGATGACTCACCACATGTCTTCACAACATGTGGCCCAGCGTCACTGGGCTCCTCGGGAAGTTCTTGAATCCGGCTCTTGGAGCAGGTGGATTGGGCAACAAATTCAAGTTGGGAGCTCCAACATGTGGACAATTCTAGCAAAGTGTCACTTCTCCATAGTAACACACACACAGCTAGGCAGCATTCGCGTCTTCCACGACCCTGTTATCTCCTCTAGCTCGGCCTCTGGTAGTCTCATTGGTTCCACTATTCAGTGGTGGTGGCTCGTCCTCTCCTCTAGATCTACACGAGACCTAGGATATCTTCCTCTTGATACTGGTGCCTCTTGAATAAACATATCCGGTATAGCATCTGCGCCATGGCCTCTTGCAGTGTTTGAGGATTAGTCAAAGCTATCCTATTTTGAGCCCATCTCTTAAGGCCGTGATAAACTTGTGGAGTTTGTCCGCTCATGCATCTCTGGACATTGCAAGACAATAGAGCTAAACTCACTCACATACTCCCAAAGTTCCGGTATGCTTGACATTGTCGAGCATCCTTGAACTCATTGCATTAGCGGGTTGGAAAGCGGAGTTGCGGCGCTTGAAGTCCGCCCATGTGAAGATTGTGGCTCTGCGATTGCCTTGCCTTACGTTCTCAGCGTAAGTCCTCCACCAAGTAAGAGCATAATCCTCTAAGAAATTCGTGGCGTGCTTGTGCTCATCTTGCGGCACTCATGATTCAGTCCAAAGAAAAACCAAGAGCGATTTTCTCGTCACGCTCGCCTTTATAAGTCTTTGGGGCTGTGCTCACCTCAACTAGACTTTTGGCGGTGCTCTGCTCGCTCCACTTCTTGGCTCTTCTTCAACGAGCTTTCGCCTTTAATCTCGATCCATGGCATCAAGTCTCCTCATGATCTTTTGGAGTGGTCCTCTATGGTGGTGGGTCCTCTGCTCAAGTTCCTTCCTCCATTCTCACAACTTGCGGACTGTGGCTCTTCCACGGCCCCGGGGGCCTTATCTTTCCGTGCCTTTCCACTCTACTTGGCTCGTGAGGATCGCCATCTCCACTAGCGTACTAGTCAAAGATGCTTCAACCTATGCTCACGATACCACAAGTAACACCCTCAGCAGGGTGGGGAAAACCACGATTAGAAGCAAACTAGGGTAATAAATCAACACGGACCCTAGGCCTCCAAGTAGCCGCCCTCCTCTTCTAGGAGGACTCGCAGAAGCACTCTTGCACTCTTTATTCTTAGATCACGAGTCAACAAGAACATACAGGTGGAGGGCTAGAGAACTCCCCATCTTTGCCTAAGCTAGGAGCTTAGCTCTCTCTTCACTTGACCTCCTCCACAAAGCTCCTTCACGGCCTCCCCTTGGGTGCTCCGCCCAAGCAACAAGTGCTCTCAAGGCATAGCCCAAGCATCAAGTGCTCTCAAGGCGCAACCCAAGCAACAAGTGCTCTCAAGGTTGAACGCTCTTTAGCCGGGCGAGGTCTCCTTTATACTCAAGCCCTAGCTACAATCTTAGTAACTACTTACTTAAGCTTTAAGCTATTATTTACTACCACACTTCCTAGGGCTGCATGCTTAACATGCTCTTAGTAAGCTGCTCTTCTAAACATGCCTCTGCATGGAGCTTTCTTGCAAAGCACTCAAGCCAGCTTTGTTACTCATAGACTAAAATGAGTAGGTGTTCTGTTCTGTAGCATTCTCACGATTCACGAATCGAGCTCTTATTAAAAATAATAATGCGAAAGAACGAACGTACATTCTGATGTCATGAAGAGAATGGAGGATCTATGTTCACATCCCGCTCCACGTTAGCACTTGCAGTTGCCCTACGCTGTCCCAGTTGTCGCTCCAGGCCGAGGGGATGCGTCGGCGGGGACTGTTGTGGACCCAAAAAATTGGTGTTTGTACAGGGATTCTACGAGGAGCTCCCGCTCACCTCACTTCTGGGAGTCAACCCCTTGCAAACCACCAAGCCTCCAGGTGCAGCAGTTTAAGGAGCCCAGCATTTCCACTTTTTAGAAAATGTGTGGGTGTGGACGGGTTATCCTGCGATGGTCGTCGCCACGAGCAGGAGCACTTGTGGGAACAATTTTTTTTGGACCCTACCATGTGGTGGGACAACAGACGAGATAAGTATAGCTCCCGTTCGCCTGACTTCCGGCGTAAGGGGTCCGGCGAGGTGCTGTGGTTAAATAGCATGTTTAAGCCAGCTTGGGTTGATGAGCAGCTCGTTTCCTTGGATATGCAGATGGGTCATGGTGCCTCTCCTTCCGGGTCCAGCTTTTCAGGCAAGCCTGAACCTGGCAGGCATGCAGGATCGGAAATGGGACTCGTTACGGCTGTAACCGTGAGCATGTTATGTCAGGAGGGGAAGCTTTCTGAGGCCGTTGAAGCCCTGGAATCCCTGGCGCTGGCACACTCTGCTATTTCTCAGTCTCTGTTTTACACTGTGCTGAAATTGTGTACAGCTAAGAAGGATCTGGTTGTGGGGCGACGAGTTCATGACCTCACTGTCAAATTCGGGTACGAGTCGGATGCATACTTGGGGAATCATATCTTGCGCATGTATGCATGCGGGGGTAGTCTGCAGGAGGCCATGGATGTGTTCACCAGGGTGGGCAAACCGAATGTCTTCATGTGGTTTTCCATAATCTCTGCGTATGCTAAGCATGGAAAACCTAACGAGGCCATACAACTGTACCATGAGATGCGTAGATCAGGAGTGAAGGCAGATGCGCACGTCTTTCTAGCTGCCCTTCAAGCATGTGCATTTGCCGCCGACTTGGAGTCTGGCAGAAAGGTGCATTGTGATGTATTGCACAGTGGCATTCCTGTTAACTTGTTCGTTGGCACCTGCCTGGTGGACATGTATGCAAAATGTGGCGAACTGAAAGATGCACGCCAGGTTTTTGACAGCATGAACACAAAGGATGTGGTGACATGGAATGCCTTGATTGCTGGGTATGCAAAATTTGGCGAACTGGAAGATGCACGCCGGGTTTTTGACAGCATGAACACAAAGGATGTGGTCACTTGGACGACGCTGATTGCTGGGTATGCACAGCAAGACCTAGGACATGAGGCGCTTGTTCTGTATGGACAAATGGAGAAGGAGGGCCTCATTTTGGCTGATCATGTTACTTTTGCTTGCCTTCTGAAGGCCTGTGCAAGCACTGGTGCCTTACAGAAGGGCAGGCAGCTGCACTCACAGATTGTGGGAAGCGGACTGCTGGACAGTGTACTAGTGGGCAACTGCCTGGTGGAAATGTATGCAAAATGTGGTGAACTTGAAAATGCACGCCAGGTGTTTGACAGCATGGCCACAAAGGACGTGGTGACATGGACCGCCCTCATATCTGGGTATGGTACTTGTGATGAAGGTCACAAGGCACTAGCTTGTTTTGAGGAGATGTTAGTTGCCGGTATTCAGCCTGATGGTGCTACGTTTACTTGCCTCTTAGTTGCATGCAGTCATGAGGGACTGGTCCAGGAGGGTCGCAAGCACTTTTATTCCATGGCTCAACAGCATGGCATCAAACCTACAATTGAGCATTACACCTGTATGATTGATCTTCTTGGACGCGCGGGCCATTTACTTGAGGCTGAGAAGATGCTAATGTCATGTGAGGGCCAAAGTGATGTCGTGGGGTTGATGTCTTTGCTGAATTCCTGCAAAAGTTATGGGGATATAGCGAGGGCGACGTGGTGTTTTGAAAGCATTGTTAGGCTGGACCCCCTTCAGGCGCCCCCATACGTGCTTATGGCCAATGCCTATGCAGATGCAGGCAGGTGGACCGATGTAGACAGGATCGAAACACAGAGACGGGCAGCAGGAGCTAACAAGAAACCTGCAGTGGCAAGCATTGAGGTGAATAAGGAGGTACATAGATTTGTGGTGGGAGAAAGGAGAGAAGATATTGTGTTCAAGGTAGATAGCATGAATGCCCGTCTGAAGCAGGAAGGAGGCCACGTTCCTCGCACAAAGTTGGTGTTGAAGCCACTGTGTGAGAAGGAAAAGGAAGATGTGCTTTGTGGGCATGCTGAAAAGCTAGCTCTGGCCTTTGGTCTCTTGAACACTCCGAGTGGGACACCTCTGGTGGTAACGAAGAATCTGCGCATGTGCAGTGATTGCCACAGTTCCACGGAGATCATGTCAAGGCTTGAACAGAGAGACATTGTTGTAAGGGATGGCTACCGTGTGCATCGATTCGCAGCTGGTTGTTGTAGTTGTAAAGGTCGACCATGAGAAAAATGAAATCTACCCTGTGCGCGAATAAAGGATGACTACCCAGTACTGAAGTGTGTAAAGCAGAGAAAATGGCCTTTTTCAGTCTAACTGTCCATGCTCCGGAACCTCTACGATTAGATGCTGCGCGATTTATTTCTGCTGTAACATTCTTGTAATCTCTGAAGGCCAGAAATGACATGTACGCGTGGTACCGTGAGCTCAGGAACTTTTAGACTGGTTGAACAACGGTATGGTTCTTAAACATATCACATTTTAGCACCCACATCTACATATGTACACACACCAGGTAACGAGTATGAAGAGGGAGATCTTGCTTCATAACTCAAAACAGACACAACGAAGCTTCACCACTGAAGGTAAACAAAAATCTCACCTTCCCAAGGATTGGAAGATCAGGATCCAGCAACGAGTTCCCAGGTGCAACTTCCGTTCAGAAATTTATCAACAGGCCATTTTCACATCCATCAAACAAATTCACTATTCGGAGGCCATTTGCATGAACCTCCTCTTCCAGTCTAGAAACCACCTCTCAAACGCAAGACGAGATGCAAAGTAGATTCCTTCTGAATGTTATAATCTGCCAGAGTACGACCATCTTCCAGCTGCTTCCCCGCAAAAATGAGACGTTGCTGATCAGGTGGAATACCCTCTTTATCCTGAATCTTGGTCTTAACATTGTCGATTGTATCACTGCTCTCGACCTCAAGAGTAATTGTTTTGCCAGTCAGAGTCTTTACAAAGATCTGCATACCTCCCCTGAGCCGCAAAACTAGGTGAAGAGTAGACTCCTTCTGGATGTTGTAATCTGCGAGGGTCCGACCATCTTCCAACTGCTTGCCAGCAAAGATGAGGCGCTGCTGGTCAGGAGGAATACCTTCCTTGTCCTGAATTTTCGTCTTCACGTTGTCAATAGTATCCGAGCTCTCCACTTCAAGTGTAATAGTTTTGCCAGTCAGCGTCTTCACAAAAATTTGCATACCTCCCCTCAAACGCAACACAAGATGTAGAGTTGACTCCTTCTGAATATTATAGTCCGCAAGAGTCCGCCCATCCTCCAACTGCTTGCCCGCAAAGATCAACCGCTGCTGGTCGGGTGGGATACCCTCCTTATCCTGAATCTTTGTCTTGACATTGTCAATGGTATCGGAACTCTCCACCTCAAGTGTGATGGTCTTGCCGGTGAGGGTCTTAACGAAGATCTGCATACCACCCCTCAACCGTAGCACAAGATGAAGGGTAGACTCCTTCTGAATATTGTAGTCTGCAAGGGTGCGGCCATCCTCGAGCTGTTTGCCGGCGAAAATCAACCTCTGCTGGTCGGGAGGGATGCCCTCCTTGTCTTGAATCTTGGTCTTCACGTTGTCAATGGTGTCAGAGCTCTCCACCTCCAAGGTTATGGTCTTCCCAGTAAGGGTCTTGACGAAGATCTGCATACCCCCCCTCAACCGCAACACAAGATGAAGAGTGGACTCCTTTTGGATATTGTAGTCCGCAAGCGTGCGGCCGTCCTCCAACTGCTTGCCGGCGAAGATGAGCCGCTGCTGGTCGGGCGGGATACCCTCCTTGTCTTGGATCTTAGTCTTGACATTGTCGATGGTGTCAGAGCTCTCCACCTCAAGCGTGATGGTCTTGCCCGTCAACGTCTTAACGAAGATCTGCATGCCACCCCTAAGGCGGAGCACGAGATGCAGAGTAGACTCCTTCTGGATATTGTAGTCAGCAAGGGTGCGGCCGTCCTCGAGCTGCTTGCCCGCGAAAATCAACCTTTGCTGATCGGGAGGGATGCCCTCCTTGTCCTGGATCTTGGTCTTTACATTGTCGATGGTGTCCGAGCTTTCCACCTCCAAGGTGATGGTCTTGCCGGTGAGGGTCTTCACGAAGATCTGCATTTTGAAGGACGCTGCACCGCTAGCGGGTAGATCAACAACGAACAAGGGCTCCAGAGAACAGGGCACCGGTCTAGGGCGGAGAAGCCGCTACAGCACGCAACCACTCTCCGGAGTCAACCAGATTTAACACACATGGTTTACAGCCCTAAGGGCCCTTTATATGGGGGAGTGCGCTACACTACGTACCTAAGCAGGAACGTAGAGAAAGTTTTTTTAATATTTTTAAACTCTGACTTAAAATTTTAAAATAATAATTAAAATATTTATAGACACACTTTTAATTTAATATGTAAATTAAATTATGTTGTCACAAGCTTATGGATTCCTAACAATTCTACATCTTTCTTATGCTTAGCGTTTTTTTTGCCTAGTATAATATTTGGTCAAGACATCTATTGGTGGGACAATATCTACTCCAATTTTATCTTTTCATATTATTTATTTTATGATTTTACCTTTTTTCATATAAATGATGCTTCGATTGATGGTCTTCTTGTGAAATGTAGCATGCTTGGTTAAAAAATGAGAACTTGATTGTCATTCAAGAGGGTTGTTGGTGCCCTCCTTAGGGCTGTCCTTTTTTTTTTTGTTTGAGGTGTATGTGATTTCACATCCCTTTTTCTTATGTAAAGCCTCCGGTTCCATTCTTTCTAAGTATTTGAATCTCAAATCTTCATAAAAAGTTTACGATTAAATTATTTTAATAGTTGGAGAATAATTATATAATAATTTATGACATGTTTTACAAAGAATGTTACATCTAGATTACCTACATCAACCCTCGTTATGCTGGAAAAACCTTATTTTTTTTGCGGAATAAAGTGTAGAATCACCCATGGGATTTGAACCCACGCCCTTTTGTACTTGCAAAAACGTGATAGTAGGCCACTATAAAATCACACTTGGGGTTTGAACCCACACCTTTTTGAATTTGCACAAACCTTATAGGAGGCCAGTATAAAATCACAAATGGGATTTGAACCCATGCCTTTTTGGACTTGCAAAAGTTGTCATGGCAAGTAAGTATCATGTAGCATTTTACAACTTGGTTAATACCAAGGCTATATGTAAAGAAAAGAATAACAGGAGCAAGCCTCGAGCGAGCAAAGAAATTCTCCCTTTAAATTAGTGTCAGATTGAACCTATGCCCCTTTCAAACCAGATGCCTTTAGACCAAGGTGGCCATCCTAACCTCACCCTGGAACATATGAACCCAATCATCAGCCAATACTTACATTGCATTCTACATATGTACAACAATATATATATGTGTGTCCAAATGGCTTATTCCAAATGTACATGCGGGAAAAGAAGGGAAAAACCCATCCACCCCAAAAACAAAGGGGGAAAAACCAAACGAAGGGCACCATGCCAAGGGGACTAGCCCCCACGATCACAAATTTCAAAACTACCGACCGCCCGAAGAACTTTGTGGTCAGGGAAGTGAAAAGGCCTACTTACCACAGGTGTTGAAGAAGCTGTATCTCTTGTGCTCGCTGTCGTTCTTTACACTGCGTTGGCCAACGCCTTCTGCAGAGCGATGTAAACCCTCTTGCCGGAAGAAAGCAACAAAACAAGAAAGGGGGAGGCCAACCCCATTCTTGCGGTTGTGATAAGCCTTGGCGCAGGTCGAACCTAGAGAAATCCTTGCCCATGGCTCTGTGAATCTAGATGGTAAGGGGAATGAAGGTGTGGCCGTCTTGCATAGGAGAGTACTTTGTGGACCTTAGCTGTCGCGCATTCCAAATGGACACACATTTATAATATAGATACCTAGATGGGGTGCCTAGGGAGTGGATGCCTTGGTACTAGTAGCTTAGGCACACCATGGCATACGTTGTCGAGTGCCAAAGTCTTAAGGATAGGAAAATTGGATCCAGGTGGACTAAAATAGACTTTTTTTCAATTAGGTTATTCGAGTCTACTAGGTAAAGGGCATACGAATCAAATGCATACTTGGAACCATATCCTGCATGTATTCATGGGAGGTAGGGTACAAGGGGCCATGGATGTGTTCACCATGGTGGGGAAACCAGATGCCTACACGTGCTCTTGCATAGGCTCCGCACATTCCAAGCACGGGAAACCAAATGAGGCGATTCAACTGTACCTTGAGATGCGTAGTCCAGGTGTGCAGGCGGATGCTCACATGTTTGTGGCTGCCTTTCAAGCTTGTGCACCTTCCGCCGACTTGGAATCTGGGAGAAAAGTGCTCTTCGATGTGTTGAACAGTGGCACTCATCCTGGCTTATTCGTTGGCAGCTGCCTGGTGGACTTATATGCAAAATGTGGCGAACTGAAGGATGCCCGCTGGATTTTTGATAGCTTGGTCAGAAGGGATGTGTTGACATGGACGGCTCTGATTGCAGGGTATGCAAATCATGGTGTTCGTCAAGAGGCGCGTTTTCTGTATGAACTAATGGAGCAAGAGGGAGTGATTGTGGCTGACCATGTTACTGTTACTTGCCTTCTCAAGGTCTGTGCCAGCGCTGGTGCCTTACAAAAGGGCAGGCAGATGCATTGACAGATTGTGTCAGGAGGACAGCTAGATAACACACTCATGGGCAACTGCCTGGGGGACATGTATGTAAAGTGTGGAGAAGTTGAAGATGCACGCCAGGTTTTGGACAATTTGGCCAAAAAGGATGTGGTGACATGGACGCCCTCATTGCCGGGTATGCATGCCACATAGCTGGGTATGCACAGCTGGGGCTGGGTGACGAGGCGCTTGTTCTGAGTGGACAAAGGGAGCTTGAGGGCCTGATTGTGGTGGCTATGTTACGTTTGCTGGCCTTCTGAAGGCCGAAGGTCTGTGCACGGGATGGTGCCTTACGGAAGGGCAGGCAGCTGCACTCCCTGGATAACTTACTAGTGGGCAACAGCTTGGTGGATAAGTATGCCAAATGTGGCAAAGTGGGAGATGCATGGCGGGTTTCTTGACGGCTTGTCCACAAACAATGTGGCTGACATGAACGGCCCGCATCGCTTCGGCCAAGAAGCGCTTGTTGTGTGCGGAAAAATGGAGCTGGAGGGCCTGATTGTGGCTGACGAAGTTACTTTCGCTTGCCTTCTGAAGGCCTGTGCATGCGCTGGTGCCTTACAGAAGGGCAGGCAGTTGCACTCACAGCGTATGGAAAGAGGAAAGCGATATCACATACTGGTAGTGGACATGTATGCAAAATGTGGCAAACCGGAAGATGCTCGCCTGGTTTTTGATAGCGTGGAAGCTGGACTCAATTTGTTATTATGCAACAAAACACAGTCGCTTTAGTGCTTGTGGGGTTTTGGGGCGGGGTCACATGACTCATTGATCACGATTCACACATCGAACTAGCGCAGCTGGCAAGCCAGCCGTTGAGTCGGGCAATGTACATGTATGGCCTGCCAATGCAAACATGTTTGTCGATACTTACAGATCTGGTAGCTGCCAGAAACGTGGGTCCGGGCTCTCGTTTTTCAAATTTGCAACGGCCAGGCTGCCGTGCGGCCAATCCAGTTCCGATCCTCCAGCAGTGCACGATGTGTGGCATACATATGTCGACCCAGAGGGTGTGTGGAGCCTGCAAGTGTTGCTGCTGCAGACTGTGGTATGCACGGTACGGACCCGGAATCCCGTTTCCCAACGCACCTCTTTTTCTCTCTCGCCTCTCGCAGGGGCCGGGGCCACATGCATGACGTGTGTACTGTACATTCCTCTCCACCGGGTCGCCGACGCCGTCGAGCTTGCAGGTTGCAGGTTGCAGGGGCCGGGCAGCTGCATCCAAATTTGGTGCGTCTCTACTGTATCCAATCAAGCGCACCGCGCACCCTTGGTTGCCTCGCCCGTCGGGCCGTCGGGCCGTCGGGCCGTCGGACCGTCGGACCGTCGGCGTCCATCCCATTGGACTGTCGGTGTCGGAACTGCGTGCATGAGCAGCAGTTTGGCATTTCACGGAACCCAAAGGGTAGGTAGGTAGGTAGTTGAAACTGGAGTTCCTGGTACCGTTTGAATGACCACCCAAATTTACATTTTCATAATATCACGTATGTAGCCAAAAACAAAAAACTGGAATGGAACGTTGGAGTTGGACTGGACTGAGGACTGCATCCCCCTCTCTCTATCTCTTCCGACTGTCCCTGACTCTCCTTACCGCGCTCCCGGCTTCTTCCCCGCTGCTGCCATCGCCTCTTCCGACAACAAGCCAAGCCCCTTGCTTCCTCGCCCTCGCTCCGTACATCCCTTTCCCTTTCCCGTCCCCGCCTCGCCTCGCCTCGCCGCTCGCTTCTCTGCCCCTCGGACTCTCTCCATTCCGCTATCGCCCCATCTGCATTGTGTGTTTGTGTGTGTAGGATTGGAGGTCAAATCTGGGCCGAGCTTTCCCGGAATTCGGTCAACAGGGAGTGTCAGTGCACAATCCGATGCCCAGACCCAGCTCTAGATTGCGGTGTCGGATTCAGGGGAGGTGAAATTCGCAGCGGGGCATTCAGGAGCGGGCGGAATCGGATGCAGCAGAGACCGGGGGGACGGTGACAGGTGACGCCAACAGTGTGTCCCCTAATTCTGCCCGCATTGGCATTGCCGGATGCCAATTGGCGCGGAATCGAGCTGAATGGATCTGAGCTGAAGGCGCGGAGGAAGTCCAGGGCCATGGACCGGGTGGTGGGGTGGGCTGCATTGCTGCTGCTGCTGCAACTGTGTCTCCTCTTCAGCGCAGCAGGTATGCCAATGCCGATGGAGCGATGGCAGCAGTGCGGCCATGGAGGTCTGTGAGATGAATGCATTGCCAATTGTTGTTGCACTTGTGACGGTGGTGGGTGGTTTGTGCGCAGGATCGAAGCAAGTGGGAGTGTGCTGGGGGAGGTCGGCGACGGACCTGCCGCCGGCGTCGCAGACGGTGCAGCTGCTGGAGCAGTACGGGATCACCAGGGTGCGCCTGTTCGACTCGGATTCCTCCAGCCTCAAGGCGCTGGCCGGGAGCAACATCGAGGTGATCGTGGGGGTGACCAACCAGGAGCTGCTGGGGCTGGCCATGTCGGGGGACGCGGCCAGCAAGTGGGTGGAGAACAATGTGGCGGCCTACGTGCCCAAGGTGAACATCAAGATGGTGGCGGTGGGCTCTGAGGTGCTCACCACCACTAACCTGTCGCAGTACCTGGTGTCGGCAATGATCAACATCCACACGGCGCTCACCAAGAAGCAGCTGGACGGGAGCATCAAGGTGTCCACGCCCAACTCCATGTCCGTGCTGCAGAAGTCATATCCGCCCTCGGCGGGGAGGTTCAACGCCAGCCTGGAGGACGTGGTGGGGGACATGCTCTCCTTTCTGCAGAAGACGGGCTCCGTCTTCATGATCAACACCTACCCCTACTACGCCTACGTGCAGGATCCCGGCAACATCAGCCTCAACTACGCCCTCCTCCAGGCCACGCAGCCCGTGGTGGATTCCGGCTCCGGGTTCAAGTACTACGGCCTCTACGAGGCGCAGGTGGATGCCGTCTACGCTGCTCTCAGCTTCTACAACTACTCGCAGATCACAGTGCTGGTGTCGGAGGCGGGATGGCCCTCCAAGGGGGACTCCGGGGAGACGGCGGCCACGGTGAACAACGCGCAGGCCTTCAACGGAAACCTGGTGAAGCACTCGCTGAGCAACCAGGGGACGCCCGGGAAGGTGGGCATGGAGATTGATGTCTACATCTTCGCACTCTACAACGAGAACGGCAAGCCGGGGCCAGCGTCCGAGCGCAACTGGGGGCTCTTCACGCCCGACCAGAAGCAGGTGTACCAGATCAGCTTCACCTCGTCCGGGAGTTCCAGCTCCGGGGGAGGAGGCGGGAGCGGCGGAGGAGGGAACGGCGGGGGGAACAAAGTCCGGGCCTGGTGCGTGGGGAGAACGAGTGCGTCCAATGCCAGCCTGCAGGCTGGGCTGGACTGGGCTTGCGGGCCGCAAGGCCAGGCGGACTGCGGCCCCATCCAGCCCGGGGGTCGCTGCTTCGTGCCCAACACCGTCTACAGCCATGCTTCCTATGCTTTCAACAGCTTCTGGGTCAGGAGCGGCTTCCAATCCCAAGCTTGCAATTTCTCTGGAGCTGCCACCTTGAGCACCACCGATCCAAGTGCGTTCTGCATCTTTTCCCTGCATTCCTTTCATCTTCCTGCCATGCTGCCCCGTGATGCTGGACATGGATTTTAAGCTCATGCCTTGGTGTTTCCTTTTCCTCTTTGGCAGGTACTGCAACATGCTTCTACCAATCAAGCGTAGGGTATGTTGCCGATGTGCAAGGAGGATGTTCCTTCCGTGTTCTTCATCTTTCATTACCCGGCCTCACCCTCTGACTGTGGGATCTGGTTGCTTGTCTGTCGTTGAGCAGCTCGTCTGCAGGTGTGCTACCCTTGGAGCGGGGCAATCGAATAGCCATCATGGCAGCAGTGGCTCTCCTCTTCTTCCTTGTCAACTTCAACTAAAAGCTTCGCATTTCCTCACCTTCCGTCTCCATTTCGGGTCTGCATAACGTTAACCTTGTGACTGCAAATTTTGACAGTTTCTTAGCATAATTTATATGCGCACCCTATTGATGCAACGTGGGCAACGGTTCTGGCATCCGTCAGGTTTTTGCATTATTATTGCTCACAGGGTTCTCTTCTTGGTGTCCTTTTGACTCTTGATATAGCAGGTTCTGTTAGCAAAATAATCCATGCGTCAGGCTAGATCAGTAGGAGTTGGTCCATCACAGGCGGTGGGCTTGTGTGAGCAGATGCGCAGTTGAAGTGATTCATCAGAGAGTCTCTGGATGTGTGTCGCATGGACTCGTAGATGTAAAGTCTCATTCAGATTGCCTCTGAATGCTGGGAGTGAATGCTCACGTAGAGTAGGCCAGTTATAGCCATGTTTCTGGTACATACTAGTGTCAAATACAGGAAGAGGATGATGTGCAGCGCACTTTTTGGGGCTTGTGATCTTGCTACCATTGTACTATCCTTTTCAGGAGAAAACGTCACCAGCAGCACAGCATCTGCTGGCTGGCATCATTTGTGCCCGAATTGTGTCCGTCAGACATATCGTGTCCAGTCCCATAAAAGTTCCCTTCTGCACTTCAACCATCCAGAGTACCTATACGTCTGGGGCTTTTGACACTCTCTGACTCGGTGTCCCAGGGACACTCGGTACTCTAAACTGGAACCCCTGGAAATCTCATAGCCACAGGTCACAGCAGGGTAGCTGCTCGGAAGATGAAGCGCTAACAGCAGCCGCAGATGCAGATGCATGGGAGGTTGATTCAGGCTGAGTTGGAGCAGAAAGTCACCCACAAAGCTAGTACCTGGATGATATACGCTATAGGGAGATCTCCAGGTTGTGTTCTGTGGCCTTCTGAGACAGCTAAGAAGCCCTGCAGGCAAGCATCCATCCGCCACACAACATGGATCTCTCAGCCCGACGCATCACACCTGCTGATCTAATTTAAAAAGCAGTGCACCATAAAATCCAGACCAAGACAAGTTAGAGTACTGGCCTTGAGGAGTCATACATGAGACCCGACGCGGGCATTAACATAGGCCTTGTGAGCACTCGGTTGATGTTCACGGCATCCATATCCCAGCCACAGCTACAAACTATGGCGCAGCACATTCACAGCCTCCGAAACTTCCCCACACCACCCTCCTCATCATCACTCCACATGATCGCACATAGGGCAGCTCAGCATAATGCAGCTGCTTCATGAACTGCCTTTCCCTAGTTCGAATTCACAGCAAGGGTGATGTTGGAGCAGAATGTCACATGACATCATTTTGAGGCTCCATGTTGAGATGATGCATCACCTCAACTTTTCTCGAGCTTGAACCCATATCTGCTGCAGACATTTGTCACCTTCCATGGCCTGGTTCTGGCACCGGGAGGCAATTCCGCAGGCAAGCCATCAAGGTTGGTATGATGAATCAGTCTAAGGCGTGAAGATTTCCACTGGCAGCCAGGAGTTGTTATCCAAACCCGATGTCTGGAAGATGAGGAGAGCTGCTGGTGCTGCCATGATGGCTGTTCGGTTGCACCGGTCCAAGGCTTAAACACTCTTGCACACGAACTGCCTACAGACAGACAGGGGGAACAATTTCAAAACCTTTCCGAGGGTGGGGCCGGGTACGAAGAGGAAGAAAACGGAAGGAACATCCTTGCACATGATAGAACCTTCACAACATTGCCTTGGGGCTATAGCATACAGTCTTTGGACTTCCTATAACAGTGCTCGATTGGTAGTTGCAGTAAGTAGTTCAGTACCTGCAGAAGACAATTTTTTATCCCAGGGCATGAACAGCATCCATGTCCCATGATGAGACATCATCGTAGGAAGGAAGAGTCCAATCGTATGCAGATGTGCAACGCATATGGACGTCGATGCATAAACAATGCTTAGGGGTACTTATAAATGTAATGTAACCAACAAAGACCACCACTTGCAGAACGAGATGGGAAGAGAAGTCAAGCTACCAATCCATTCTCACCATTCACGAATGGAGCAAAAGGAACGTGTAAGGCCGAGCGTCTTCATAACCGTAAAAAGAAAGTAGACAAGTACATTCAAGAAGACCCGATAACACTTGTTTGGCAAGGTTTGAAACAACTAAATTATCCATTTTTTCTTTTTCCCTTTTTGGGGGCAACAAAGATCGCTAAGCTATTAGGCAACCTAAATCGCCTACGGAACTTCAAGAGCCTGGTGGTTCCGGGCTAGCTACTATGTGAACATGATGATTACCGCAAAAGAAATATGTCTCAAAGACTGAACACCCCATGGCATGCTGCACCAAACGAAAGCTATCCAAAGGGTCGAAACTCATGATCCGGGGTCATAAAAGGCGGCGGTAGTGGAGGAACTGACTTCTTACAAAAGCTTTATCATACCCGCATCCAGCGTGGGAAACTAAATCAAGGCGATGATACATCCTCATTCCCCAAGCGAGGACAATCGCCATGGGTTGGTTGCTCCAAGCATTTTGGGCCACGTTGTAGACAGTGTGGGGTGGATAAAATCGCGAAGCCGATACAAAGGTTGGTGTCAAGGATACAATCATCGCCACCGACACAATCGCGAACTCCTCGTCGAACTCGGCCTGCAAGAACAAGTCCTGTGGCATCACCGCAAAAGGGAGGAACTCAAGTAGCCGGGTCCTTTGAAAATGTGAATGCCGGAAAGCGTGGTCATGATCACCGAGAGAAAACATCCGATCCACGTTATGACCTTGAGGATTTGGAAAACCGAGGGAACAAGGCGATTACATTACTCCAAGTTCCATCACTCATATTGTAAGACGCCACTCCCAAAGGCCATGACCTAAGGCTATAGTCAACCGCCACACGAGAGGAAGCCATTGCAATATGCGCTCCCAAGATCATAGCCGAGTCGCAAGGGGGCCTCCCATTGATATTCCAAACACCAAGCACGAGTCATATACTTGCGTGTTGGGCGAGAGCATTAGGCGCTTGATTGTAACGATTCGATTTTGAGTGTCCGGAGAGACAATGATCTTGTACGAGTTCGACGGTCGGTCCACAACCATATGGAAAACCAACGGGGTATACCAGATCTGGAACCATTGTAGGCAACTCCTCCACATCCTTGTGAGAGGGTTGCACACAAGCTGGACGTCATGATTATTCATGGCCTCGGACACATAGTTGATGCATAAAAGGCCCTCACTGAAGACACCCAACATGAGGTAATCGCGAGGAAGAAAGACAATGACGGCAGCCTCGCCATCTGCGAGATTGACGTCATATGCTAAGCACTTTTCTCATCGCCTCTAGAAATGTACATGGGCGCATAGGTGCCGACGTGAGAGTCTCAAAGATAAGTCTGGGCTAGGGATAGAATGGTGTGATTCCGTGCCTTGAGAGAGTGAGAGCCCGAAACGACTATGCAGAGGTAGGCGAGATGACTTCTTCCAGAAGTCATGGGAAGATTACTCCACAATCTTGGATCCATGGGAGAACACTCTTCGCTGCGCCTATGCCTATGCTGTGTCATCTTGCTTATGATCTCCTTTCATCGAGCTCTTGCCGCATGCCATATTGATATCGGGCAAATCATAGAATCTTCAAGATGAAGCTATGACTCACAAGGACACCGGAACAATATACCGCCGAAAATCAAAGCTTCATGAAATATGGTGGTCTTTTAACTGCTCAAGAATTACTAACCTAAAGTTCAAGGAAGAATATGTCCTTTAATTTCTCCAAAGGATCATTCGAGGAAGAATATGTCACTCTATCAAGTAAAACCGTGATCACGAGGTACATATATAGGCTTTGAATTTCCTATGAAACCGATATTATGAACTTAACATAGTAAAAGGAGAGAATATTTATGTCACTTTCTAAACACATCTACCTACTTGGAACATCGGATCAATACATATATAGTCTTTTTATTTATTATATTTATAGATGCACGGAAGCGCTCTTCAAAGTGAGCATGCACACTCGGACTCCAGTCTAGTCCCCGGGTCATTGATAGAGACCCACCATCCATTGTCGCATTGTAGCCCCTTACATCATCATCATCAATCAATCGCTTTGGTCACGAAATTCTTCCAGCTTGATTGCCACCGCTTTGAGTCGACTCATCGAACGCTACTAGACAGCGGTCTTGAATATGGCGAAGGCCTGGTCAGATCTCCTCCTTGGAATCGAAGATACGGCTTGGAGCTCGCACAATATTAATGGTGGCGGTGGCAATGGTGTGTGTTGCTCTCCATGTTAGAGATTTAATCCTCCTGCCTCTTATTAGGATATACTAGGATGCACTCGAGACTAGGATGCACTCTCGAGACTAGGATATTGCACTCTCGAGACTAGGATATTGCACTCGAGACTAGGATATTGCACTCGAGACTAGGATATTGCACTCTCGAGACTAGGGCATTGCACTCTGAGACTAGGATATTGCACTCTAGACTAGGGCTTACCTCCTCGATAGTTGCCCTTTAAGGGCTATATATGTAGCACCTGCACCATATTGACCCAGTACCGTGGAGCCTATCTAAGCCGTGGTGCTGTGTGTGCCATCCATTGCCTGCTTGTATACGCTAACTAGTTGTGTTGATCTCGTTGCCAGGTGTTATGTCGGCGAGGGTTCTTACATGGTATCGGGCGGGAACACTAATCGCGAGACTTGATAAGAGAGGACGGAGTTGTGATGGCGATGGGCTCGGTAACCACCGCGGCCTTGAGGACGCGGGTGTTTGATGGAACGGAGTTCCATGTATGGAAAAAGGTCCATGAAGGTTCTGGCGATGGCGGAGGACGCGTATATGGCATTGCAGGCAAAGAGCGAAACCCGAAGATGAGGGAGGCGAGAGAATGGATGCGGAGAGACTACAAGGCGACTCTCCTATATATGAATCTCTCTGGCGACTGGTGAAGGTCGGAGAGACCACAAGGCACTCTCCTATATATGAATCTCTACGGCGCAAAGGTCGGAGAACCGCATAAGGGCACGGAGCATATTGGAATCTTCTCGATGAGAAATATGGCGAAGGAGGCGGTGAAGTATTTCACTTGTTTTGTCATGTGACGACTTTGAAGTATTCACGGAGGCGATTTGCAGCTTACGACACCTTTCCTTTAATGTTCTACATCACTATGGCGCTTTGCTATCCGAGGAGGACATATGAAGATGTTTCTATATCGTTCAATGCCCAAGCTTGGTGGGTTCATAGATTTCCTAATAGCCCAAGACACTCTCACATGGGAGGAGGTCACCTCTAAGATGTTGGTGAAGGAGACTGCCGATTGGACGCCTTGATGGCGGGGTCTTCAGTGCAGCATGCGATGTTCATCAAGGGAAGGGACGGAACAACCGAACAAGGACAAGCGAGTCCTCGCGAGGGACAAGGACAAGAGACTAGTGAAGAGGGGATGGTCTGAAATGCTTCAAGTATGGTCATTATGAGAAGGATTGCAAGGATCGGAAGACCGCACATCTCGGAGGGTGAGAGTAAAGGCGAGGTTGCGGAGGCAACGTCATGAAGTATTGCACGTGCTACGATTACCTGGCCGAAAAACGATACATGACGATAGATTCTGTACATCCTTTATGGTGAAGGATAAGGGCTCCTTCAAGACTACAAGAGGGAGAAGACAGTGCGCTAGGGAATGACATCGAGATGAGCGTCGAGGGTGTGGAGAGTACAGGCTCAAATAGCTCGGCGAGGTCAAGGCAATGGAAGGAGCCTGTTTGTACCGCACCCTCTTGTGGAAGACCACATGTACACTAACCCTCCTAGGCATTGGTTTGAATGTTTTTTTTTTTTTTCTTATGTTTTGTGTGATGGAGTGCTTAGGAATGTCAAGGCAAGGCCTTTTATACTAAAAGTGGTCCTTGGCCCATGGCAATATTACTTTTACAAATAATTAGTCCTTGGGCCTCGAACACAGGAATGTCAGGTGCTAGAAGGTCCTTGGACCTTGGGATTTTAGGAATAAAATTGTCTATGTAAGGTGGGGGATTCTTCATTCAACGTTGGCCGAGGAACAAGTGGAGGCGGCACCTGGAGAAGTTCAAGCTAGCGGAGGTATAAGCGGAGAGGCAGGCTAGGGCCGGGGTCAAGAGAGAGGCAGGCGGTAGAAGGGGGAGCATCGACCTGCGGTGGTGGCTTGACCCCAGTTGAAACGACCACGCAGTGGTGGGCCGGCCGTCGCGTAAGAAGGACCCGGTGGGGAAGCCCGTCAGAGCTAGGAGGATGCAACTCCTCAGATTCGAGGAAGCGGCCCGAGATTGTCCACAGGCGGGCATACCCTTGAGGTTGTGCTCGAGAAATGAGCAAGGCGGAGGCTAGAGCATGGATGGAGGAACGCATATTTTGGTCCGGTGATGAGGCGAGAAAGCGTCTTGCGAGGCGGTAGGCGGACGGCGCCTCCTAGGAGGAGTGAAGGGACCTCGGATAGCGGGAGTGGAGATATTAAGGGAGGATCTTCCGGATCGGGCGTGGTAGGAGGCGAGGGAACACCCATGGGCCTGAGGTTAGGCAGCCTAGCGGAGGCGGTGTGATTTTAGAGGAGTGGCATCATAGGCGGGGCTTTCACTTGGATTACAGGATAAGGTGCTAGGAAGCTTGTGACACCAGATGCAGATTGGTGGTGGCTCCGTGGTTGATTAGCCATCTTTAGACAGGTAGGTTAGCCATCTTTAGACCTTGGGAAAGTGAGCTATGGCGCCGGCTGGGATGTACAAGAGACCCACGTGGCGCGACTTTCGGCGATGGCGGTAGGCGACAATCCGTGTCGTTGTAGGAAGAAGTCCGTTCCCAAGGAATGATAGGCTCCGTTTACGCGTTTGGTGATTCCTACCCTTAGCGCTCGTTCGGCCTCAACACACATACTCCTAACTACTCTAGCGTTCACCGTCAGCCGGTATGGCCAAGCGTTTAAGGACCCGTTCGTCCGTATCGTTCACATCCGTCACTCACACATCGGTCCTTTCCTCTCTCCCCTCACGCTACACTCCTCGGTCTTAGAAAAAGGCGCGGGTTACGGTCGGACCTCCTCGTCGTTCGCGGGCCTCTCCGTCCGTCTGCCGCCCTCCGGAGTTCCTCGGCTCACGCGTTCCGGTCCGTTCGGTCTTTGCGCGGCTCGGCACGGGTCACGATCACCCTTCCACACACCACAACCGTTAGGTCGTCACGGGACCACAGTCAATCTCCCGGGCATCGTGCACCTTTCGGTGACTCGGGACTCACGTTAGCAAGAAGACACACAAAGGTGCAGAGCGGCATCAACACCAAGAAAGATGATTTATTGAGCGGCCTTAGCCCTCTTATACTACCGAAGGTCGGCGCCTTTATTACACCTCTATTACGCGAGGGCCATTTCGGTGTACCTAACCCCGCCTACTACTGTTCACCTATCGCCGTCGGTGGTGGGATAGCCTCATTCCTTCTTCTTGGCACGGCGGCCAAACCACAGCCGGTGCGCTGTCGGATGATCCGGTAGGGGCCTTCCTCTTCAGTGCAGCCGAGGCACCGGCGGCGGCGACAGCGGCCAAGTCCTCCTCGTCCTCCCTCTTCTCTCTCTCCGGGCCCCTGGCGATGGGCCCTCAAGGTTGGATCTGCTGGGGTTGGTGGTGATGGCTCTCCCCACTCCCAGTTTGGACCTCGGGACCTGTCTCGACTCGGTCCGGACCTCTAGGTCGGTCTTCCCTCTGGTCCGGTCTCCTAGCCCCGGCCTTCTTTGAGTCCGGTCCTCGGGGGCCAGCCTCGGTCCGGTCTTGGACCCAACCCTTCCCACAGGGTCGGACCTCGGGGCGGACTCGTCACTGAGTCTGGATCCCTAAGTCGACTTCCTTGGGCGGACCTCGGGGTCGGCCTTTCCTCAGTCAGGACAAAGTCCGGACCTCGACTCTGGGCATGCCTCCTGCCGGGCTAGCCACGGGTTCATCCCAGAGCCCTCCCTTGGTTCCCGAATGCCCGGTTGCACCTTTCCCCTTCAAGATCCTCCCTCGTCCTTCCATGCGAGGTCAGCTTACCTCGGTGTGGCGCCTTCCTCCTCCGGTTCCTCCTGCTCTCCTTCGCTGCTGCTGCTCGTCAAGCAGCTCCTAGGACTCCAGGTTGTCTGTCCCGGGTCTCCTCCCTCGCTCCTCCTTCCATCCCTTGAGTCCACCCTCCTGCCTGGGGTGGCGCGGGACCTCCAGGCCTTGAGGAGCTCTGCGTGGTAGTAGCGGTCGGAATCGACTTCTTGAATCGCCTCCTCCACATGAGCCGGGCACGGTACTCCCTCCTCCACATGAGCCGGGCACGGTACTCCCTCCTCCACATGAGCCGGGCACGGTACTCCCTCCTCCACATGAGCCGGGCACGGTACTCCCTCCTCCACATGAGCCGGGCACGGTACTCCCTCCTCCACATGAGCCGGGCACGGTACTCCCTCCTCCACATGAGCCGGGCACGGTACTCCCTCCTCATAGAATTAAACACGTTCGATGGGCGGCTTGGGAAGGAGGGGTCTGTGGCCCAAGGAGGGGTCCGGACCTCGACTCTGGGCATGCCTCCTCCGGTTCCTCCCTTCTATTCTTTCCGGAGGTCCTCCACTTCCTTCTCCAGGCGGGCGGACTCCCTTGAGTCCACCCTCCTGCCTGGGGTGGCGCGGGACCTCGGGACCTGTCTCGACTCGGTCCGGTCTTCTTGTGACGAGAAGGCGGTCGCGCCCGTTTGATCTTGCGACGGGCGTCTCCAATCAACCCCACGAGGATTCGATACACGGAAGTTCACACACGAAATCGTCATCTTTGAGAGACACCCAAAGGGTCTCTTATACATCTGGGCGTGGTCCAACACTCACTTCTCTTTAGGGTCTAAAATTGTAGCTCCTACCACGGCCCTTACCAATCTAAGCAACATGACTCTGGTGATGGCTCTCCCCACTCCCG